>JAYDZK010000002.1:3090260-3106571 GCA_034509185.1 Euphonia xanthogaster
GCAGCCCTGGCTGGGCTCTTGTGCTGCCCAGGGTGGATCCATTGAGGCCTCCTAATAAATCCCTGCTTTATTCTTTAACTCTGTCTGACCTCTGTTCTAGGTCAGCCTTCACAGGGCATCAACACCCTCTGAGTTCCTCCCTGGGCATTGGCCTCCTCCTTAAGACAAGTAAATAATGAGGCATTTCCCCAGATCAGACTTCCTACCCTTTGGCAGGAGGTGCTTCTGCAAGCCAGACCAAGTTTAAGCATGGACCAGGCTGCAGCTCCACACGCTGTGCCCGCACAGCACCAAGCACAGCAGGGTCCCACGCAGGGCACAGGGAGCACCATCCTTGCTGTCATGCCCTGAACAGCCTCACCAAAAACCACTACTGCCTTCCCAGCTTTGTGGGAGCCCAGGTTTGGATCTTGCCCTTTGTGCACTGCCCAAGTGCTGGAAGATGTTTAGACTCAGGCTAGAGAGGTACCAGCCTAGGATGGAGCATTTAAAAAGAGTGGAAAGTCTCCTGTGTAAAGGAGAATTTCAAATGAGACAAAAACAATGAGAGGAAATGGAATTAAGATGCCAGGAGACCTTGCTGCTGTGATGCTCCAGCAGGACTTGGAATGGGAATTTAAACAGCCATGTTAAGGTCTACCCAGCCTTCCCAAATGTCCTGAAAATGCAGCCCAGCCACTGGAGACACAGAAGGACATATTCTGCATCTGCATATGCACAAGCCAATATCCAACCCTCCTGGCTCTGCCATCCCTGCAGGGAAAACAGAGGTTGTAAAAGGCAAATTCTGCCTCTTAGAGGGTATTTATAGACTCACAAATCCACAGATCATTTGCATCCACCCATGCACCCTGCCCAGCTACAAGGATGCCAGTTAGCAACCTCCAATTCTTGTCCAAGTCCCCTAAAAACTCAAAGGTTTCTGCAGCTGAAAGGTCCTTTACTAAGGAGCTGAACTCCTCTGCCTGCAGCAGGAAACACATCCCACTGTTTCTAGCATTGGATTGTATCTAGCTTCTACCCTGGAAATCACCTGTAGGTATGAAAGGGATGGACACCTTAGGAATAACCCCTTTGGCTTTGTTGGGAGCAAGATCAGCCCTTTTAAAACTAAATAACAACTAATAAATAACCAGCAAGATTCTTTCCTAAGGAAAACCCCTTTTGCAGACGGATAACTCATGTTGACCCTCTTAGCGGCTTTGAGGTTGTTCAGAAAAAAAGAACCCCAAAGATGTTTCCACTTTGTTCCAACACCTGCAGCTGCTTGTCCCAAGAGGATACAAGAGGAAGCTGGCCAGGGACACCCACCAGGCTTTGGGTTTCTCTCCAGGCTCCTCCTGCGTGCGTTGACGGTGAGCCGCACCTCGGTGCTGAAGTGCTGCTCCGGAGCGCTCGCCCCCGGCTCCTGCAGCACGTGGTGGAACACCAGGTCTGCATCCGTGATCCTGGACTCCTGGGAGCCATCTTCAGCTGAGTTGGGGAAATCTGGGAAGGACTGAGAGTTGAGGATGCTGCTGAGCAGCGGCCCACGGAGATTCCACTTGTGTCACCCCGACCTGTAGTGCTGCCTCCAGCTCAGGGGCCCCCAGAGTAAGAACAATGTGGAGCTGTGGCTGCCCCTGGATCCCTGGAAGCATCCAAGGCCAGGTTGGGCAGGGCTTGGAGCAACTTGGGATAGTGGAAGAAGGTGGAATGAGATGATCTCTCCAGTCCCTCCAACCCAAATTGTTCTATGATTCTACGACTCTTTGTCTCTCCTGACCTTCACTAAGAGCTCCTCTCTTCATTCTTCAATATATGCATGGGTTCACCTTTTATTATGCCAATTCTATTTATATAAAATATAAATGTTCCTAATAATCCCATTTAAAGGCTTTGCCTGGCTGCTGAACCCTGAGCAATACTTCCCATCACTGCCAGGGGGCACTGGTAATTTTTACAAGCACATTGTTCCTTCAGCCAGGCTGCAACACCCTCTGATCTTTTAAAACACCATCCCCTTCTACTTATTCAAACAGCCACTACCTCAAATAATCTATAATCCATAAATACAATTTGACAGAGGCCAGCCCTCACACTGAATTCTGCTGCAAAAAGAGAGGGAAAAGACAAAACAAAAAGAGGGATCTAATTATTTCCCCCAAATTCTATATTTTTTTTGTGGAATTGTGCAGATTTATTTGTTTAAGTTGTTGTTACAGATCTCAGCACATCCTATTTCTACCCAAGAATAGTTTAATCAGAGCATTTTTAAAAAGAAGGAGCTGTTTAATGCTTTAAAAGTGCAGCTTCACCAAGAAAGGCAAACAAGAGCTGCCCAAAAAACTGGACCTGAAGCCTCTCAGGCTGGAAGACTTTTTCACCACACCCAGGGCTGCCCCATCCGTGTTCCTCCCCAGAGCAGGAAGGTGGGCTTGGTCAGCCCCTGGCCCTAGGTGGGATCACAGGGCACAGTCTGGATCTCTCTGAGTCTTGCTCCTGGCCAGAAGCTCTGGATACTAAGGCACATCTAGCCTCCTATTTAGAAGTATCCAGCATTCCTGCAATGTTTGCCTTCCCAGTGTTCATCCCTCTGGCTGGCCCTCTGTGGGATTAATCTCAGCCTCACAAAGGTCCTGGAACTGCTGGCCAGCTGCACCCCAGTGCCACCACAGGGCAAACCCAGCCCCAAACTAGATGGGAACGTGGGAGAAGAAACTGATTTCATTTAACCCCTCGAGCACCGAGTCTGCTGAAACCAGGGTGTGTTCCACAGCCTGAGGACAACACAAAAAAACCATTGTCTGCTGAGAGCAAGGGAATCTGCAGGGAGAGGGCCAGAGAACCTCCTGCTGTCTCATCTTAGCACTCATCCTCACTTGCATCAGATGTCCTGCTCCTGACTTGGCCTGAAGCAAAGGACTTCAATTGGAAGAAGAGATCAAAAGCAGCAATGAGGATCAGGGACTGGCCCATTGCCTCCCAACACCAGCTGAAGGAGCTCTGAGGCTGAAGGAGCAGTGGCAGCAAGCAAGGAGAAGGAGGAAGAAAGGAAAGGAACCCCCCAGGAGTCTCCCAGTACCTGGAAAGCATCCGGGCTGCTGGCTGCTGGAGAGAGCTGCACAGACTGGCGGCGAGACTGAGCAGAGTAATCCGAGTCCAGTTCGAAATCAAAGGGGTGCACAGACAGCAGCCGCTTTGTCTTGCACATCTTTAGCACACAAAGTGCAAGAAAGGCAAATTCAGTGTCACACACAGTTGACCTTGAGGAAAGGGGGAGGGAGGACCTTTCTCTCCTTAGTTTGCCTGAGTTTGCTCTGCTTTTTGCAGAGAGAATTTGGGCCTGACACTGTCCTGCTTGAAGGGGGCCAGGTACAGCATGTGCTCATGCTAAAGGCAAGGAAAAGTGGGTTCCTGATTTCCACAGCCTCTGTAAGCAGAGAGAGAATCTCTCTCCTGGTTTATGAAGGCACTCTGGGAAAGCTGAACCAGGTTACAGCTCAGAGAGAGATCCAGGTGATGCTTTTGAGCCCTGAAGCATCTCCCTGTCCTCAGAGGAAGGATGCTGCAGGCAGATCTCTGAATATTTGAGAGGTCATTAGTAAAAAAACCCCACGCAGGTGGGTTTTCATTATACAGATGAGAGCTGGGACTTTTATATTAATTGGTGACATCCATAGTGTTAGGAGTCTTTTTTCCAGAGCACAAGTATTTATGATGCTACTGACATGGTTGTTTTTACACAAACTGGGAGAAGAGCTTATCTCAGAGGAGAAAAACAGAGGGAAAGGTCCACTTTTGAAAGTGGCACAGAAAGCCACCACCACCATCACCCAGGGCAGGCCAGGGACACAGAGTGAGGCAGTGGCAGCTCCAGAACCAAACACTCACCCTGCTGTAGCGCTCTGCTTCAGCCCCACGAAGGACATTGTCTTCCTCATCGCTGTCATCCCCGGCGTCACCGCTGCTGAGCAGCTGGCACTCTCCTGCAGGGGACACAGGCAGCAGGTGAGTCCCCAGCAGGGTACCTGCAGGTGAGGCCATGCTTCTTTTATGGAGTGGAAAAGCCCAGATTAGAAGTAACTCCCTGAATTTTTTTTTTCTGCTGGCCTCTCATTGCTTCCCCTGCCAGATGTGCACCATCACAGATGTGGAAGTGAAGGGGCACCTGCACCCCAGAGAGCACCCCAAGGGCCACCTGGGTGACTCCAGTGCTTGAAGGCTCAGGAGCTATTCCTGATTCCCATCAGCTCTTCTGTTTACCCATGACCCACTGCTTCGAGATAAGGAGTGCTTGCAAAGTTCAAGTAACTAAAAGTCCTGTTGTATCCAAATCTACCCTTGGAGACCCCAGGTGCTCCACAATGCAGGGGTTGAGCACTACAGCCCATCTCCACTGCAGTGCAGGAATGTTTTCCTTGGTCTGACCCCTCCAAATCTATCCAGAAGTGCCCACAGCTGGGGGGGGGGGTCTGAAGACAAAAAGACTTGGAAACCTTGCTTGAACTGCAAGCCCCCTGCTGCAATCCCCTTTTTTACTTACTGTTAATGTCTGGCAGGCTATAAACTCTGTCATGAAGACCTAAACAAAGAGAAAAATGGTGGGAAAAATGAATAATCACATTTTCTTCCTGTTCCTGGAGCAGAGAGAAAGCCTCAGAGCCACGGCTAACTGGAATTCTCATTCTCTAGCCCTCACAAGAAACAATGGCTAAAAAGGCTCTTTAAAGAGAACAAAACAGGCACATGGAGATAGAACTTGACTTTTAAAAGTCAAAGAGCTGCTTGCCACTGCTTCCCCAGGCTGATGCAATATGCCTGGGAGCTGCAGGGGAAGGCACAGCCAACTGCAGATGGCCAGAGATACATCCCAGGAGGAGATTCTTGCTTGCTCGAGGGTCAAGCCAATTCACTGGTGTTAATGAAGTAATAAACAACAAAATCATTTCCCTTTGAAAAAGGCACCAGAATCTCAATTTAAAGCAGCCCAAGGCACTGTTACCCTCACACTTGGTTGGGTTTTTGTGTGCTCTGATGCATTTTCGGTCCAAACAATGCATAGATTGTCTCTCAGTCCATTAATTTTTTTTTGCTGCTATTTCTGCCACGAGTGGCCTGGCTAAAAGAGTGATTGGAGCAGTTGAATCAGGTCATGTCAATGGTATGTGTGCAAACTTTTCTGTGGCTCCTCAAGATGGGAATAAACTCCACACTGGCTTCCAAAGGAAATAGGCCAAGGAGTAGGAGCTCTATGAATAACAACTAGGAGCTGGTTAGTAATAATGCTATATTAATATAATCATATATTTGTGCACCCTTGGACAAAAATCAGAAATATGGAAGGTCTGTGAAGAAGAAGGTCTGAAGAAAACAGTTATGGTGACAGGTTCATTAATTTTGGCACAGTTTTGTCAGTGCCAGGGGATAGTCAGGTTGGTTGTAAAAAAACATCAGGTCTTGGGGAAGAAAAAAAAAAGAGGGCTGGCTTTATCCTGCAGGTTAAACTAGGGTTAATTCCACAAGCTCTGTGATGAAAAGACCAAAAATAAAGGAAAAAATAGAGCTGCAAATTTACATACTTACAAACTGCAGGACGTGGAACTTTCAAAATTAAACATATGGCATTAGGGAATTTTTTCATTGAAAGGGTGGTCATGGAACAACAATACTTGGAAGTGTTCAAAAAACATGGATCTGGCACCTGGGGATGTGGTTTAGTGGTACTCTTGGTAGTACTGGGTTGGACTGGATGATCCAGAGGTGTTTTCCAAGTGTAATGATCTTACATTCTTCAGTGTGAAGTGGTAAAAACTTTAAACTTAACAGTAGAAAAGCCATCCAGAACGCCTGCTCTGTGTCTGAATGAACAACCCTGAACCTCTGCTTCCTCCCTGAGATGTTCTGAGCAGTCTTGCTCCCCCACAACACTCAGAGCAGCATCACCACTGCTGCACAGATTCCCCACGAGCAGCAGTGGCCGTTGCTCACCCAGAAAGGCAGAGTTGAGCCCCTGGCCTGGCTGCAGCCTGCCATAGAGGGACTGCAGCACTTTGGCACTTCCAAACCTCTTGAAGCGGGAGCGCACGTGTTCGTAGTACCACTCCAGGGAGCCGATCTTCACGATCCTGCCCAAAGAGAGGAGGCACCCCAGGTGAGCAGGCCCTCAGCCAAAAAAAGCTGGGTCTTAACAAAAACACAGCATGCTTTCATCTAAAAGGATGCTGAGGTTGGGCAGGTCTTGTTGAGCCTCATCACCTTGTCCCTCAGAGCAGAGCAGTGAGGAGTGGTGTTCCCATGGCTGATATGGGGACTGGAATTCTTTAATATGTATGTTGGTGACATGGGCACTGGGATTGAGTGTTCCCTCAGCTCACTGACACACCAAGCTGTCTGGTGCTGTCACATGCTGGAGGGAAGGAATGTCACCCACAGGGGCCGTGACAGCCTTGAGAGGTGGGGCTGAGAGAAACTCATGTGGCTCAACAAGGCCAAGAGCAAAATCCTGCCCCTGGGTTGGAGCAATCCCAAGAAAATATAGAGGCTGGGTGGAGAATGGATTGGGAACAGCTCTGGGGAGGAGGACTTGGGGGTGCTGCAGGGTGAGAATGTTGACAAGAGCCAGAAATGTGCACTAGCAGCCAGAAACCCCCTCGTGTGCTGGGCTGAACACCCAGTGTGGGCAGCAGGGGAGTAGGGAATTCTCCCCCTCTGTCCCAGTCAGGTAAGACCCCACCTGCAGAGCTGCCTCCATCTCTGGGCCCCTCCAAAAAAGGATGTGGAGCTGCTGGAATGAGACCAGAAGAGGCCACAAAGTGCTCTGAGGAATGGAGTCCCTCTACTCTGGAGCCAGGCTGGGAGAGCTGGGGGTGCTCATCTGGAGAAGAGAAAGCTCTGGGGAGACCTCAGAGCCCTTTCCTGTGCCTGAAGGGGCTCCAGGAGAGCTGGAAAGGGACTTGAGACAAGGGCTTGGAGTGACAGGACAAGGGGGAATGGCTTCCCACTGCCAGAGGGCAGGGTTAGATGGAATACAGGGAAGGAATTCTTCCCTGTGAGGGTGGGGAGGCTCTGACACAGAGCAGCTGTGGCTGCCCCATCCCTGGAAGTGTTCCAGGCCAGGTTGGACGGGGCTCAGTGGAAGGGCAGGAGGGTGGAACTGGATGGGCTTTAAGGAACGAGACGGGCTTTGGGCTTCCAGCCCAAACCACCGTGTGATTCCCCGAGGAGCAGCACCTGGAGAGGCGGCAGGGATCGCAGACCCAGCCCTGCTCCTTCTTGTTGTAGCGGCTGCAGCTCTTGCAGGTGTAGAAGCGGCAGTCCAGGCACTGCCGTTTGCTGTTCAGCAGGAACTTGAAGGGCTGCAGGCAGTGCACACAGTGAGTTTCGTTGAGGTGGGACTGACTGGTCAGGAACTCTCTCTTGCTGCTCTCCTGGTCGATCTTGCATTTCAGCTCCCTGTAGGAAACAAACCCCCCCCAAAAGCAGGAACTTGAGTTTGTTGCTGTCTCACTGCAAACTCTCACATGGCAAAGCCCAGCACGCCACAATCATTTCAGGAACGATTTTCCAGGGAACGTTCAAGTCTGCAGCTTGTGGAAACAGCTGTAGGGCAAATCTAATAAATAACATATCACGAGTTAAATAAGCTAACAACAAAGTGGGCTCCAGAATCAGGACGGGTAACTGGAGTTTAAGATTAGATTTAATTTAATATTAGAATCACAGAATATTCTGAGTTGGACAGGACCCACAAGGATCATTAAAAATAAAAAGTGATTGTGCCAAAACCTGTCCTGTTTGTTTCACAGGGTGTTGATCATTAATGCCAGGAACCTCGGGAGAGCAGCTCTTCTCAAACCCTGTGGCTGTTATCCCAACATGACACAATCTTCAAGCCTGGAGTCCTGCAGGGAATTAAAACCTTTCTGGAATTCTTAGTTTAAAAACAGGGGGTGGCGGGAGGGGAAGAAAGAAGAAAAGAATTCTGGGATTAAAATTCAGCAGAGAACTTTATAAAGTTATGTGCAACAAGGTTCTGGCTGTTCAGAGGATGCAGCAGGAGGAGAGGCTTGTGACAATCCCGTGAAAGGGAAGCACTTTCCAAGGGCACCTTCACCTGGCAGTGCATCCTCGCAGGCTTCCTTCACCCTCCAGACCTGGCTGCCAGAGCAGGTCCCCATGGGAAGGAGTGTCTGCATGAGGCTGAGGCCCCAGCACCAGCTGGGGACAGCTGAGATGCCTGCCAGGCTGGTGGGGCACCCTGCACTGCCCAAAAGCTCTCTGTTTGCTGCCCGTGCCACGCACCACCTCAGGCATGTTTGCCTTTGGGGCCATGGCTGAAAGGAAAATGTTTGACTTGTAGGGAAGGTCCTAGAAAGTTGTTTTCTCTCTAGACAGGATTAGGAAGCTGTGTTTTCCAGAGCAGAAGTCAGCTTGGGTTAAAACCCCCAAGCAATCAGGTCTGGAGGCTGCTTCAGGATCACAGTGTGGACCACAAGGCACTGGTGATGCTCCCAGTGCCCGACTGACGCCGGGGTGACCACAGCAGGAGCCTGGCTGGCCCTGGGAGCAGTGGTGTGACTGGCAGTGGGAAGGGCAGGCATGTCAAGCAAGCTAATCGCTGTTTAACCTAATCAGTTTGCACATTAGGACTCAGATTTTGTTTTGTTTTTTTGTTTGTTTTTTTTCTGAGGACGAATTTTCTGGCCAGCTGGCAGCCAGAACACCACAAGACACATTTTTTGGTGTCACTCCTCTGCTTGTGGTCACACAGGAGTGACACCAACTTGCATTTGCATCTGGGAGATGTAAAAACCAGCATAAAGACAGAAAACTGGGCACCTGGTTTGTATAACCTGCTGTTCACCATCCCAGCAGTGATTTGGACAAACTGGTGCAGATGTCCCAGCAGTAAATTTAAGTGACTTCTGAAAAGAAACCCTCAAATAGAAAACCCTTGGGTTGGACTCTGTATTCCTTTTCCACTCCCGTGCTAAGGCTGTTGCCAGCAGGATCTGATCTTTTTTACTGGAACTGCTTTTTCTGGTTCCCAGAGACTGGTTGGATCCCTTCACCTCTCCTCCCTCACCCACCAGACCTGCCAAAGGAAGGAAGAGTGTCAGCCAAACCAGTTTAAAACCCGCAGGAACCGCATGCCTCCTGTCTCCTCTTGCTGGCAGGAGCACCAGCCAGCCCCTTCCCTGCTCTCCTCACGGCAGGATGAATAAATCTGGTGGTGTTGGGATGCCAGCTGCAGCAGGGTTGGACCTACAGAGCTCCAGGAGAGATGCAGGGAGCCATCCCCCAAAAATGGGGTTGTGGGCATGGAAAGAATCAGGGAGAAACCCCACAAAATGGGCATTATTTAATTTTTTGGGCAAAGCATTGCCCTCACATGCCTGTGCAGCTTGTGGCCAGCTGAAGCCTTTGTCCCTTGTTGGTGAATAGCATCTGCCAAAAACAAAATACAGAGAAGCAGCAAAAAGGGAAGAAAAAGACCAAGCTGGGGAGGGGGTGGAAGGACATTTCTTCAAGGCTGGCAGGTTGAGACAAGCCCGGTGAATAGAAAAGTAAATGAATAGAAAAGTAAATGGGGCTGGTCAGGGCACAGAGTGAATGGCTACAGGGTCTCCCAATAATGTCACATCATGTCCCAGCTTGTTGCAGGCAGAAAATTCTTGTGTAGTTCCATGTTCAGCACTCAGGAATGTGGCATACTTTCCCAGGCTGGTGGTCTGATCTGTTGCAGAAATTATTCAGAAAGTACAGAAATTTCTGTAGTTCAGAATGCTTAATGCCAGCCCTCTTCAGGGCATGATTAAAGAAGAAAATAAAAATAAGAAACCAGGGGAAATGATCCTTAGGAGGAGAGACAGCAGCTGGGTAGGAGCATCCCAAGACCTTCCCCCATCCTGCATCTCCCAGAGCATGGAACTCAATTTGGAAGCTTCCTCGGCAGCAGAGAGGACCCAGATAAGCCAGTCTGGCGCCAAGGTCGAGTAAGGAAGGAATTCACCTCGCCCAATCCTCTGCTGCAGGGCACAGCAATGTGGGTCTCCACCTCCTCCCTCCAGGCTGAGCTCAGAAGCATCACAAGGGAGACATTCACCCTTTGCAGGGTGATAATTTTTTTAAATACCCCTGTCTGATCTCCTTCCTGCTCTTCAGAGCTACCAGCAGAGGAAGGCAGTAGTGATGATATTGAATTATCTCTGCCTCCCACACAGGCTGTTTTTTCTTAGGCAAAAAAAAAAAAAAAAGTAATCAGGGGGATGAAAAATACACAACTGAGAGTTTTGTGCCATTGGTGTAAATGGAGAGGGTCCCACGATTGAAAGATTTTGGGGGATGCAGATATCCCAAACCAAGGATGGCTATCACTCCTCATGCCTCCTTTTGGATCTGATAGAGGAACTAATGACTCCTGCTCTCCAGGCATTGGTATCAGCACCAGCCCTGGCACACAAAATTCAGATCTGGGAGGGTCTGAGGGCTCAGTGGGAGTGCAGCACAGCCCAAACCCAGTCTGAGAGCATGGACCATCCCTTGGGATAATGAAAACTTGGCCAGACCCTGAAGATGGTCACGGCAGCTTCTTGAAATATGTTAAGGCATTAAGTTCAGCATCTGATGTAGTTCATGAACAAAACCTGAACCCCTATGATTTCTCGTGCTCAAAATCTAATTTGATCTGACAGAACATTTTTTAAACAGCACTTTCATCCAACACCCTGTTTATAAGGATTTAGAAGTTCATAGAATTTGCTGCTCCAGTGACTTTTCAATCTTTTCCCAATCTGTAGGCCCCTAAAACCTTTCCAGGACAGAACAGTCCCCGGTATTGCATATTTAAGGCTACTAAAATTGTTTTACTAGTAGTAGTAGGTTTACTACTCCTCTCAGTTATTTTTCCAGGATTCCTCAGAGGACTCCCAAGACCCACCGAACAACTCCTGCCCTAAACACAAGAGACCCATCACATGAAGCAAAGCCAAGGGAGCCAAATCCCATCCTCTTCTCCCGGGTGAAGCCTCCCCTGGAGAGCCCCACCAGCCTCAAGCCTCACAGAGGCATTTCCTGGTATTTGTCCCCATAGAGTGCGGCGGTGTCACCGATCCGCATCGCTGCCGGTGGCACGGCGCCAGTTTGCACCTTTGCTGCCCGAATGCGTCACCTTGCCGCTGATAAGGTAATCTATTAACCGTGTTTGACTTCCACAGCCCGCTCTCCTGCCGTCCCTCCTCGCCCACACCTCAGCAGGTTGTTTTATCCTTACAGCCCACGGGGACCCGAGGTTCTGGCTGGCTTGCCCCCAACTCAGGGACCGGACAGCAAATACTCACTCCAGCCGTTCCTCCTCTTTTTTCCGCAGATCAAAGTCCCGTTGAACGACTTCCCAAACATGCTTGGCTTCTTCATCGGTGAGCTTGGAGAGGTCCAGCTTCCTGCCCATCTCGTCGCGGCGACACTTGAAGCCGATCCCGTTACTCGCTACCCCCGAGCGCTCGCCGTCCCGCACGCTGGGATGCTGCTGACGGAGGGGGAAGAAGAGCTCAGCCCCACCTCCGCGGCTGCCCATATAACCGGGCAGGGGCAGAGCTGCGGGCAGGCCAGCCGGCTCCTGCCAGCACCGCAGCCGCTCTGCCGGGCGAGCCTGCCCGCGGAGCCGCCGCCGAGCAGGGCTGGCACGGCGCCTATCGGCTGCGGGCACACCGGGAGGGCGGCCCTGCCTTCCCCCGGGGTCCTGCCCGCAGCTGCCGCCGCTCCAGACCTCGCCCGCCTGGCTGGGGCTACGGGAGATGTTTACTCTCTGCCTGCCCGATGCAGGGTGCGCGAATGAAAGGGAGCCTTCACACGCCTCCCCGGGGAAGGCAGGCCACGGGCTCTGGGAGGGAGCGGAGCATCCCCCCGAGGAGCTGCGCCTGCACGCCCGGGAGGACCGGCTCCTTCGCGGTGCCTCCTGCCCCAGCAGGATGCTCTGCTCCCCAGCCCGCTCTCCCGTGTCTCGTCTCCTTACACAGATTTCGCCCCCAGCAGCAGTTTGTGAGGGAAACTTCGGCGCATCTGGCTTCCCCCCACAGCAGAGACTGGCGTCCTGAGCTGCTCTCACAGCAATTTGGGCAGCTGAGCTTTGCTTAATTAGGACGCAGCACTTCCCTCGTTTGCCGTGAGCAAGAAAAGACGGTTTGACAGGATTTTAAGAAAAGTGCTAAATACACCACACAACCAAAGAGATATAAATTGTAATATATATATATATATATACAACTGCTGAGGCTGCTCTCTTGCTCAGTAAAACACTCCCTATGTGTCTAGGGATATTGAAGTAAACTCATTTCTCACCTTCATCAGAGCAAACATTGATAGTACTCTATTTATTTTTTTTTCCACCCTGACAGGAATATAAACAGGGAGCAAGACAGCAAGACCAAAGAGGAAAACTTCTGCCTGGCGGGACTAAAATCCCTGCTGCCCACGCAGGGGTACAGGGAATTATCCACCCTGATAACTCACTTGAAAGAAAGATTAGATTAAACTCCATGAACAGAGCCAGAAAAGCATTTTGAACCCAAATTAGAATGGATTTTGTGCAGGAAAGGTGATGACTACAGATGCAGTGCTTGAGCTTGGACATCGGGAATGCATGATCTTCTCTGGAAGCCAGAAATTGATTTCCAGCTCCTGGTCCAGCAGAGGTCCTGACAAAAGCAATCCGTTTATTGGCAGGAGCCAGACATCAGTCGGGCAGGTCCTTATGTAAGCGTATTGGAGAGCCCTTGCGCCCCACTGCACCGGAACAGGGAGCGGTCAATAGCTTCTAATTAACATCACAACGAGCCCCTGTCCCAGGGCCTCCCGCTCCAGCCACGCCAGCAGCTCTGACCGCCCCACATCCCAATACACCCTCCTCCAAAAGGATAAAGAGGTGGCGGTAAATCAGGAAGATGTGGCCTGCTATGCAATGGAAATGGGGAGAAATGCAAGTGTTCAGCAGTGCCAATAGCCCCTAAAAAGGGCTGGCTTAGCCAGAAAACCACCTCAAGGGAAATGTCCCGGGTGCAGGAATAAATTCAAAGTATTTATTGCCTGGAACAGAGTCTCTTTAGGAAAACTCTCCTCCCTCAGCTCACTGGTGTGTATAACAGCAAAGATAGGATTGTTCTCTTTTTCTTTTCCCTCTTTCAAAGCAGTTTGTTGGATTTTTTAGCAGTTCAGACCCAGCAATCACCAGCTCCCAGCAATCCTCTGCCCTAAGGAGGACAATTAAACCTGCTCGCCCACAGTTCCCTCTCCCATCATACAACTGTGAATAAAGGCTCTCAAATCTTACAAAATCAGGCAAAAGAAAAAAAACAAAAAAACAAAACAAAACAACCCCACACACCCAGAACCTCTGAGGCAGACACTGTCACATGGAAGCCTTCAAAAAAACATGTGGATGTGGCACGTGGGGACCTGGTTTAGTGGTGGAACTGGCAGTGTTAGGTTAATGGTTGGAGTCAGCTTTGGAAGTCTTTTCCACCCTTTGTGATTCCAAGTTGTAGGGTCAGATGATGTTGTATGTCTGCCTAAGTCCACCAGCCCCTGCAGTGACCACACATGTGTGGGGTGGAGATCAGGAGCAGGGATGTAAAGGAAAAGTGATGTGTTTCCTGTTAGCTGGAGGCTCAAATGGACCTTGATTCCAGTTGAATTGGGGACCTGGTGGCAAAATGGGAGAGAGAAGTGTCATAAGCTAAGCCTCTCCTGGGAAACCCAGCACAGATGGATCCCAGGCACCATTTCTGATTTTCATTATTGCCACATGAGGAAAAGAATGGATTTCTGGGGTATCTTTAAGAGATCTTCTAGCTGCAGGGGCACTCTTTTAAAAATAACAGTCATATGAGCTGTTATCTTTGCAGTTCTTGGTAATTATTTGTAAGACAACTGTGAACTGATACATGGGATGTGTGGCCTGGCCCTCCTCCAGCCATTCATTTCACAATGCTTTAACTGATAACTGGAAGTAAATCCATAATCAGAGTTCAACCAAACTGATGAGTGAAGATAATATCCAGTTGCTTCTAAAGACAGCAAACACCACCTCAGTGAAGCCACCCAACACTCCCACATCCTCATTTTCTTCCTGCTGAAGGGGTTCCCTGTTTGGCCAAACCAAGGGGCAAAACCCCAATAATTTCTCCAGTGCCTTAAGAGCTGCAGAGGGAAGATGTGCCTACACAAGGTGCTGAAATGGTGATTTACAGTGGAGTCAGCTCCACCTTTGCTTCTCACTCCATCAACACTGATGGGTGTTTTGGCTCCCCTTAACACAGGGTCACCCCAAACACCTGGCCAAGCTAGAGGAGTTTCCAAAATCCAGATGCAGTTGAACCAGGAGCATCCACCAGCAGCTCCGACCCGTTTCACAGCCACAGGCAGAGAGGTCATAGGATCCTTACTCACAGGAGCATAACAAAACCAGGAGCTCCAACAAGCACATTGCTGCTGACCCCAGGAGCTTCCTGGGTGCCTCTGCCTCTCCCCTCATCCTCCTGCAATCATCTCCAAGTCATGAGATCTCGCTGGGATGGCATTCCTACTCCCTTCAGTTTCTTGGCAGCTTTACAAAGACACCTTATCACCACCATCATACTGGAGAAGAACAAGCAGGACAGGGAAGGAGGATACAATGCCACTGCTATTTCTGTATGTGACTCACGAGGGATTGCCATGGGTTTCATCTATTAATACAGCAATTAAATTATGCTATGGCATGACCACAGCTCATTTGGAATGACCCCAACAGCCTCACTTAGAGAAAATAACCATTCAACTTTAATTATCACGGATAACGATGCTCTGACATCTGTAGCAATTAGTAAAGTATCAACTGAGAGCATGGAAACAAAGTTTGTGGAGTATCATTTATGGGTTTGAAGGTATAAGGACATTTTCCCCAACCAATGTGACCATTAAGGAGCCCTCTCAGCCCCTATAACCCTCACAGACCTCACAGATCCTCAAAAACCCCGCGAGCCTCACAGCACTGACAGCTCCCCAAAGGCTTCATACCTTACACAGACCTCAGAGCCCACATACCCCAAACAGACCTCAAAGCCCTGACAGCCCTCAATTTTAATCCTGCAAAGGTGAGGGACAACAGGGATTCATTTAAACCTTAAATGAATAAATGGGGGGTGGGGTGGTGGTGGTGTTGCCTTCAATTCAAACCCAACACATGACATAAAAAAAGATCTTTCTTTTCCACTTAAACTGAAAAATGGGGATTCCTGGTCAATTAATTGATACCCCTAAAAACACAGAAAAGACATGTTTTTCTTCAATTGATAACTTTTAAATCACAGGTGAAAGGGTCTTCCCCCCCAGTTTAAACTCAAATAATAATGGAAAAGGAGGTTTTTCCCTTAATTTAAACCCCTTTTTCCCTGAATTCCCTGCCTTTGTTCTGGGGTCACCAGGATGCACTGGGGAGAAACTGGAGGCACTGGGATGCACTGGTGAGGGATGGGGAAGATGAAATAAAAAGGTGAAAGGAAAAAGATCTTCCCAGGGCCCCCAAATGCTGTTCCCCTCACCAGCCACACCTGGAGCTAACCCACCCCTCAGCACAAGGAGTGATAGTTTTAAAGTGAAGGAGAGAGCTCAATATTGATATAAACACTGGGAAAAGAGTTTTACAATTAGGGTGGGGAGGCCCTGGTACAGGTTTCCCAGAGAAGCTGTGGCTGCCCCATCCCTGGAAGGGAAGTGTCCATAGCCAGGCTGGACAGGGCTTGGAGCAACCTGGGGCAGTGAAAGGTGTCCCTGCTCGTAGCAGAGCAGTGCAATGAGATGAGCTTTGAAATCCCTTCCAACGCAATATATTATATAAAACCCCCATAGACTCCCATTGGAGAGGTCTCTGGGGGGAAGAACTGACTTTAAATCTGTTTTAAGATCCCTCACCCGGGGCTGGGCATGCTCTGGGGCCCGGCCGGGGTGTGACACCCCCGATCCCTTCCCCTCCCGGCCGGCCAGTGTCTCCAGCGTGGCTTTTTTTCCCCTTTTTTTTTTTTTTTGGTTTTGTTTTGTTTTTTTTTGTTTTGTTTTCTCCTTTTTATTTACACTCCGCCGGGAAAACAAAGAAATAAGTAGAATCGCCCTCCAAAGAGAAACCCGATGGCGCGGACGGGATGAGGGGAGCGGCCGTGGGTGGCAGCCGGGCGGGTGTCCCAGCTCCAGCCCTGCGTGTCCCGGCTCCAGCCCTGCGTGTCCCAGCTCCAGCCCTGCGTGTCCCGGCTCCAGCCCTGCGTGTCCCAGCTCCAGCCCTGCGTGTCCCAGCTCCAG
>JAYDZK010000002.1:3106667-3120265 GCA_034509185.1 Euphonia xanthogaster
TGGTCTCCTTTTGCTACTCTTTTTTGCTCATCTTTCTTGCCCTTTTCCACCTCACATTTCCAGCCCTTTCCTCCTCATTTTACCTACCTTTTCCTGCCCCTTCCCCACCATATTCCTCATCATTTTTTGTCTCCCTTTTCCCCTGACCTTTCCCACTCTTTTTTGCTCATCTTTCCCACCCTTTTTCACCTCACATTTCCAGCCCTTTCCTCCTCATTTCATCTACCTTTTCCTGCCCCTTCCCCATCATGTTCCTCATGCTTTTTTTGGTCTCCTTTTGCTACTCTTTTTTGCTCATCTTTCTTGCCCTTTTCCACCTCACATTTCCAGCCCTTTCCTCCTCACTTTATCTCCCTTTTCCTGCCCCTTCCCCATCATATTCCTCATGCTTTTTTTGTCTCCCTTTCCCCCTGACATTTCCCATGCATTTTTTGTCATCTTTCCCCTCAGTTTGAATCCTGCAGCTGTCCTGCCCCTTGTCACCCTCACTGTTTGTCATCACCCTGAGGGGCTGACCCCCTTCTCAATCACTTACTCTCACCTGTCAATCAATCTCGTAGCCTGTCAATCACCTTCTCCCACCTGTCAATCACTCCTCCTCCTACCTATAATTGACTTTGCTGTCCCCATGGCTGTCTTAGCCCTCACAAGCCCCATAGCCTTAACAAACCTCAAAGCCACATTTTAACATTCACAGCCACCGTGGATCCCCATGAGCTCCCAGAATCTCACAGTCCTGAGAGCTCTGAAGGACCTCACAGACCCCAAACCTTCCAAGTCCCTCTAGTCCTCACAGCCCCCAAAATCTCTATAGCCCTTGCAGGTCAAGCCTTCACAGCCCCATAGACCTCAGAGCACTTATAGCCCCACACAGCCCCTCTGTGCAAGGCTTAAAATCAAAGTTTTCTCCTCCCTGTTCCTTCTGCTGATAGAGAAGGAAAATCACAGCTGCTATCCCATGACTGGTGGAGCCTGGCCAGGGCTGGCCTCTAACAGGGGAAAAAACCCAAATATCCTCCTCTCTTTCTCTCTCTCTCTCTCTTGTATTTCTCATTCTAGCTGAATACCAAACTGGCTTTTCTATGAGGAGTTTCAGGTCGTTTGTGTAAAAATAGCTCCTGTTGTTAAATCCCAAAGAAGATTTGATCCCTTTTTGCCATATATCTGCTCCCGGGCTCCACCAAAACACAGCTGGGGGAAACCACTGCCTTCAAGGCATTCCCCAATACAGAACCTCATATCTCTATAGCCACACAAATCAGTTTAAAGCCTCATAATGCAGCCCAACCCCCTCAAAATATCACAAGAAGTCAGCAGGCCTTGGGAGATGCTGGGCACAGAGATGGTCCTGAGTTTTTTGCCTTCCATGAGGGATTTATCCAGCTGCCAGGATGATGCCATAGGGAAAGCCACTCCTCCCAGGTATCCTGTTCCTGCACTCCCCCTGTGAAGGCATCAGGTCATTTAAGTGCCCTGCCAGAACTCACCTTCTGGTGTGTGCACCCAAACTGGGGAGGGAATGGCACGATGGAAAAGCTGAGGGATTGCCTAGAGCCTCAGTGCTGCAGCCTGGGCTGGACCTTTGCAGGATACATTAAGATGGATAAAGCTTCCCTAAGAATCAAAAAAGGATCACATTCACCCAATAAATTGCACAGGTATTTTCTGGCTAGTGATAACCTCACCACTGGCCGGGCTGGATGCAGGTCCTCCTAATTAAAGGACAATAAGCCCGATGGATTGATGAATCAGATGACAAAACCCCATATTTCCAAAGAATTAGGTTGTTCTGAAGGCAGAGAGGGAGCCTAATGCAGAATAACTGTGAAAGAAATGCTGGTGTTCGTGGATGGTGCTTGCTGGCAACTTGCCATCCCTCTTCTTGCTGCTTGGAAGACCAGAGACCCCTAAGTGTTATATAAAACAGGAAAAAACCCCACACACAGATTAAAGCAAGACAAGGCAAGCTTTTGGACCCATCCCTACAGAGGAAGAGCAGCTGGTGAGTTCAGCCCCCCTGTTTTCATGCATCCCCTGGAGGTAAAGCTGGGCTTTGAGCTGGAGCATCAGTTATCTTGTCCTGGCACGTGGCTGGGCAGCAGCAGTTTACCAAAGGGACAGGATGGTGGAGGTTCCATGTTTGGAGGGGGTTGGACTAGGCAGGCTGCAGCTGGCCTTGCTCTCAAGAGGATAAAACACTCCCTGTGGAAGTGGAGCAGGCTCCATACTCCAAAAAATCTGGTGCCTGAGCTTTGCAGAGCAGGTTCAGATGAAAGGAACACCCTTGGGGGTGACAGTGCAGAGTGCCTGGTCACAGTTTGGGAGCAAGGGGTTGGGACAGGCCATCACCCACTGTGAACTCATCCTCTCCATGCACCTCCTCCCTAGGCACAGGGATGTGCCTGCCCAGAGGGAAGGGGACAGCCCTCCTGGCCGTGATATTTTTGTTCCCCAAGGAGCCAGAAATCTCCATCAGGCTCATTCTGCCTGAGCTTTACTCCCACAGATGCTCAGTCCCATAAAGATCATCCCTGTTCCAGCTTGCTTGTAGGTGACAGGTGACCTGCTGCCACACTGGGATTTTTTAGGGACAAGCACGCTGCTGTTCCACCTTGGGGAAATGATGTGATTTTCACGTGTCCCCGTTGCAGAATGAATGAATGAGCCATTTGACAGAGGATACTTTGTAAGGCTGGCAAGGCCTCTGGCTCCAGGTTTTATATGGAGAGCTGAAGGCTATTTTTCCACTCCTTCTGCCACGAGTGGTTGGAAAGGGTGATAAACAGCAACTGTAACCATGCAAAAACATTCCCACCTCTTCCTGTCCCAGCACAGGTTGATCTTTCACATCCAGGGACATCCCCAGCCCAGGGACAGGATCCTGGCAGGATCCTGGCACTGTGAGAGCTGCATGTGCTGGTTGCCCAAAGAGAAGCCTAAATGTAGGGAAAAGCTCATTAGAGGTTTCCCATTAAGTTGGAGGTGGTTCTCAATAACAACCTCCTGAATCTCTGTTTCCTCCCCAAAACTGAGCTACAGGACAAAAACACTCACTTCTCCTTTGGCTCTGCTAAAGCGGGATGGCTTCCTTAGCAAAAAGCCCCAAACAAACAACAAATCCACTTGCCAAGCAAATTAGCAAAACTACATTATTTTCCTCAGGAAAGTAATTTCTAATGCTTTTTTTTTTTTACCCCTTTTACCCCAATTTTAAGCAGGAGCTTATACCTGGTCAGTTGTGCTGCTGTACCAGATTAATTTGGTTTGTTTTTCACAATTTGAAAATGACTTCAATACCGAATTACGGTCTCCCACTTTCTTACTAGTTTGTATTTGACTGCGTGGGAATAACCTGGCAGTGCTGATGTTTGCTTTAAGAAAAATTCTCCAACAGAGCTGTCATGCAGCAAAATCTATCTCTCTGAAAATTGCCTAGACCAGCTTCAAGTGAGCTTCTAAAGGCAAAACTTGTGGCTTTTTAGCTTCCAAAGATTTCCGTCCTTGTTCGAAACTCGGCATCTCCAGATGTATCAAACATCTCAAGCACAAGTTGTTCCATATGCTCCATATAAATAGTGGACAAGCCCCTCAGGAATAAATACATACCGACCACATACGTGCTGTTTCCTGGGATTTTTAGGACATGAGCTCCAAACAAAACAGCCACGATGTGGAGATGATGTTTATGTAAGCTCCCCCATCAACCGATGGGAAGTTTACAAGGAAGAGAGCAAGATGATGCAGCCTGGATCCCTGTGCCCACCCAGGGGAACTCCCATGGCTCCAGGGTGACCTTAGAGCACCTTCCAGTGTCTACAGGGGCTCCAAGAGAGCTGGGGAAGGACTTTTAAGAGAGGCATGGAATCATAGAGTGGGGAGAAATGGTTTCCCATTGCCAGAGGGCAGGGTTAGATGGGATATTGGGAAGAAATTCTTCCCTGTGAGGGTGGTGAAGCCTTGTCACAGGTTGCCCAGAGTGGTTGCCCCTGGATCCCTGGAAGTGTTCCAGGCCAGGTTGGATGGGGCTTGGAGCAACCTGGGATAGTGAAGGTGTCCCTGCCCATGGCAGGGGGTGGAATTGGATGAGCTTTAAGGTCCCTTCCAACCCAAACCCTTCTGTGATTCTATGGAAAGAGATGCAGAGTGGATTCAACCCTCCTCAAATCCCTGCTTTCACCTTGAGCAGAATGTAGGGATTTTCCCAGCCCTTAATTCAAGTCAGGAGAGCTGCCCAATTTTCACAGCTGAATTAAGCTTGTTCAATTTAGCCCCAAAGATCAAAAAGCAGCAGCATTTTGGATGAGCACCCTGTCAGGAAATCACAGCCAGGGCTGAGTCAGGACCTGGTGCCCCAGTGGAGAAGCAGAAGCCCTGGCAAGGTTGGGGTGGGGGCCACAATCCCCACAGGTCATTTTAGACTCCAGCATTGCTGATCCCCAACTTCCATCTCACCCTACTCACAGACATGAAAAGCCATGGAATATTCTATCATGTAAAAAAAAACAGGTAGGCAAGGTAAAAAACCAGGCAGAAAAGATAAAAAATGTATTTTCTTATTTCTTTAGTAGGGAACCCTAACAAGAACATCCCCCTGGGGCCTGGGATGTGTGGCACACCAACAGAGAGCTCTGCATTTCCTGGGCTCTCCTCTCCTTTTTGCCATTACACATGACTTTTTCTCTTCAACACTGGGGCACAATGACCACAGGTTTCCAAGGAACAGCCTACAGCAAACCCCCAGGTCTATTTTTCCCCTCTGCACCTTCCCAAATAACACAACACTCATTCATGGGTATGAATAATTCCTTACAATTCCTCTTTGAGTACAAAAAATTCCCTATAACTCCTCTTCGGCTCGTCTGCCCTTACATCATCCTGTCCGTGTGGGCAGTGAGTATTTCTGGCCTCTCCATTTTTCTGACTCCAGCTCTTTTCAAGCCACCTCACCTCTCTCCCTGTAATTAGTAACAGGCTTTTCCATCACAAAAGTTGGAAGTTTCCTTGAACTGTTGAAATCCAGCCCATTCCTAACAGGTTTTTTCTGTGCAGCACAAGGTGCCACAGGACATTGAGGCCAAGACTTGGAAAGATTTTTTCATCCCCTTGTGCAAGGCATCACCTGGAAGGCTCTAAAACAAGAAAACAGGAGTAACCCAAAGCAAAGGCAAGGTCTGTGTTGACCAAAATGCATTTCGTGCTCCCTGAGTTATCTCTTATTCTGAAAAAGAGCTGAGCTATCTTTCCTAGAAGCCAAGCATCACAGTTCACATTAGAGTTTACTGACCTACAGGCTGTGCATTGTGTTAGAGGGGAAAATATCCACATTATTTACATACTTGAGCATAGTTTGTTCCCTGTAATCACAGAAGCTGAAAATCCCTTCTAGCAGAAGGGCTTTTTGCAGGATGTGGTTGGTTAGAGCTCCAAGTTTCACCTTTTGAATTATGATCTCTTTTGCAGGCTGTGGATTAAGTGTGTGTGTATACACTCAGATAATGTACACAGCCTGGTGTGGGCTTGTTTTTGTTGCTGAGATTTTTTGTGAGAGGGAGAAAAAAAATCATAGTATCATAAAATCACAGAATGGTTTGGGTTGGGAAGGACTTGGAAGTTCATCTTGTTCCAACTACCTGCCATGGACAGGGACACTTTCTGCTAGACCAGGTTGCTCCAAGGCCCATCTAACCCAGCCTTGAACACTCCCAGGGATGGAAGATGGGAGATTTTGCAGAGATGTTTTAAATTCTTGGCCAGTGCTGCAGGATGGAAAGGGCAGATCCAAGTGTCCCTTATCTTTTCTTAATTCCCACTCTGACCTGCCCACCTAGAGATGCTCTTGCCCCTTTCCCTGACTGTTCCAAAGTAATTTGATGAGACAAAAATACATCAAGAAATATTTGCATGAAGGCAGACAGACCAACAGAAAGCATAGCAGAAGAGCAGAACCAAGAGAACTTCAGGAAAATATTTCCTGGACCACTTCCTAACCAGGGTGCTGGGGAGGCATTTGGATAAAAGCAACAGCAAATCCTTTGGAAAACCATCTATTGCAAGCAAAATTAAAGTGCAATCTGCAGCCTTGCCCTCTGTCCTGATAGAGCTGCTCTTTGCCTTGATTTCCAAGCAGGACAAAGAGTTTGTTCTTTAAAAAAGGGCTGTGAGAGGTGGGATGCTGCACCCCTGATCTGCTGTGCAGATGCTCAGCTGATGATGGGAAAGTAATGGAGCAGCCCTGGGTTTTGGTAGTACTCCCTGATTTCAGAGCAAGAAGCTTCTCTTTCTTGCAGGAGCAGCTTTTATTTGAGGGGGAAATGGTGACTTCGGGTTTGGCAGATGCCCGAGGAGTCCCTGGAGGAAAAGCCAGCAGATGGTGCTCAAGGATGGAGCCAAGGCGAGCTGTTCCTGGGTGTCACCATGTGTCACCAGGGACCTGCAGCCAGCCTCCCTGTGCTTTGCCTGAATCACACACAGGCAAAATCCACAGAGCTTTCCTAGGTCAGGGTGGAAATTGCCCAGTTGAGGCACATCAGAAAAGAGCTGCAACATTTAACCACTCTCTGCCAGCTTCACTGGATATTTTTTTAAGCTAGGACCCTCATGCTGGCGGTGGGAGGACATCAAAGTCACCTTTGCATCCTGGAGATCATGTAGCACACAGGGCTTTTAATTTTTTCATGGGTAGAAAGAGAATTCCTCAAAACCCTCTTCCTGACTCATAGCATTAATCACGTCTAGTTATTAATGCACCAGGGAGCAAATATTACTGAACTTTGTCCCAGCTGCCTCTAGAAATTACCAGAGTGATGTGATCCAGTCTTTTACTAATTATCCAAGGGCTTGTTTGGTGTCTGGGGGTGGAAAGTAGTCTGTCCCTGCAGATGTCAGCCCCTCCCCAGGGGCGTCACCCACCCCCAGAATGCCACAGCAGCCACAGCCCAGGTTCCCATGATGAATGGGAATCACTTTGCTGGGAGTCACTAACACAAATGGAGAGGGAACTGCTAAAGGAAGGGTTGTAAAGGTTGTGAGTGAAAGGGGGGGAAAAATAACCTCACCCCAAAATGCCCTGAGCATCCTGTCTGGCTGCTCCCTCACTATATGTCAGTGATAAAGCCCCTTTTTGGAAAGGAAAGTCTTCCAGTTTGGTTATTACAGCTACAGAGGCAGTCAGAAGGGAATTGAAGAGCTCTTGAAGCCTCATTTAATTACTGGAGCACTTGGTAAAAGTCACTTCAATATTAAAACCATGTTAAGACAAAGGAAGAAAAAAAAAGAAGAAATGCTAACAGCACGAAAAGAAATCAATCTAACTCCTGAGTTAATCATGTTCTCTACTGAGCTGTGACAGGCACATTGCACTGCTCACACACATTTCACATTTCAGTGTTGTTACATTGTTTATCTGGAATTCTCTGACTTGGCTGTTTTTCGCCACTCTTCTGGGGGTGCATAGAGCTTTCCTGTGGTTTGTTCTTTTGGGTTTTTTCAGTCAATTAAAGTGTTTCCTTGCACTCCCTCAGTGCCACACAAAAAACTCTGGTTTTCCAGGCAGATCTGAAGAAAAGGCAATACAGATCCCAGCTGCATACTGGTTTCCACTGGTGGTGGCAAACTGGAACCACTGGTGGATATAATTCTTCATTACAATAACATCTGTAGCCTCAAGTTCTTGCTTTACTGAATCTCAGAATAGCCTGGGTTGGAAGGGACCTTGAAGACCACCTTGTTCTATCCCCCTGCCATGGGCAGGGACATCTTTCACTAGACCTGGTTGCTCCAAGCCCTGTCCAAGCTGGCCAGGAACACTTCTAGGGATGGGGCATCCCAGCTGAGCTCTGCCTGACAGCTGAAATCACCTGGAAAGGCCTTTGGTTTGGATCCTTCTGCCCACATAATGCTCCTCTGTCATATATATTTTACCTTTTAGCAGCTGTCCCTCACCATGGGTGAAAATTAAATTTTTTATTTTTAAATTGCAATATAATAAAGTAAGCTCATTGTCATGGCTTTCCAGCAGTTCCTGTTTCCACCACCCCCTGTTCAGTGCCCGCTGACACCCAGTGAGGAGCTGCAGCTCCCTTTTGCCAGGCTCATTTGTTATTTGGGAACTCCCTGCCTGTAAGCTGCAGCTTGACAGATTTTGGAGGGGTGGCATAACGCCCTGCTTGCCTTTGGGCACGAGGCAGGGGAGTTTCTCCACTCTGTCTTCAGTCTCTGCCAGCACCAAGCCAAGCACAATTTCTAAAAGGAGTTATTGCCTCAGTCCAAGGGCTCAGCACTTCCCTGAAGCATTCCAGCTATTTCTTTATGTGGCTGCTCTTTCAAACAGCACCAACCCAAGAGCAAACATCATAAATCCCTCTTTGAAAAGAAAAGAACTTGACTATTTAATTCCAGGGACACCATCTCCACTCCAGCCTTATATGGAACCAAGCAAGAGCAAGAGATAAGCGTTAAAGTTTCCATACCAGTGCTTATTGCAAAACACAACCCAGTCCAGCCTGAAATGTTTAACTTTGGCCAGTGGTCCTGCTGGAATACAGGAATAGAAAACAGGATTAAATTAGACCCATATTTATTAGGCTCTGCTTAATGAAAGGTTAAAGTATTCTTTCACTTCACATATGTTTAAAAAAAATTTAAAACTGCCAGTCGGGAACTTGCAGACTGGATTTGCTGCCTTTTAAACTTTTCCTTTTAAACCTATATATCTTTTAAGATACATATCCTTATGCTGAGGTGTTATAAGTTATGGATAACACAAATCCCTACTTCTGCCTCCCCATCTGGGGAGGTATAAAAACCTGCTGTTACATTTTGATGGAAAGGTGCACAGAGAAGAGGCTCTCTCCCCTTGTGCTGGTGTTATAAGCACTCAGGGAGAGAGGCTGTGCTTTACCCAGCCTCGAGCATCTCCGAGCGGCGCTGCTCCTTTGCTATGGTCCTTGGCACATCCCCACTCCTGCAAACATCCAGGACCAGCCCTTCCCGGCCAAAAGACATGGTTCAATCAGCTTCCTCCAATCTCCAATCCCACAGGACTTTTTTTAATAGTTCCTCTTTTTTTTTTCCCTGTTTTTTTTTTTTTTTTAATTTTAATATCTATTTCTCACCAAGCAGGGAGCAGCGCTTTGGACGCGGCAGGGCCAGCGCGGAGAGGGGGAAGCCACAGAGTGCGGAGGCGTCCCCCGAAGGAGGGGGGGTGACTTTGTGTGTGTGATGAGCAGCTCTGACCTCAGCCCCGGGAACGCCAGCACCAAGCATCTGGATCCCATTTGCGACGCCGGCTCGCCCGGCCCCCCGGCATTCCCGAGCCAGCTGCCTCCTCCGGCCGCGCTCAGACCCACGGCAGCCGTCGCGCAGGGACCAGCGTCCCACCAGCGCCCTCGTCCCGCCCGTGCCCCGCCGTTCCCTCATCCCAGCAGTGCCTGCACCCCACCGAGCACGGCTGGAGGGCACCGGGAAGGCTGAGCAGCACCGCACGCCATGAAGCAAGGGTGAGAGGTGCTTCGGAGAGGAAAATCCTGGAGTAAGGAGCTCTTCTGGAGGTTCACTCAGGGGTGAGTGCTGCTTTCCGTGGGGGAACCCTCAGCCGAAGCTCGGCAGCTTCTAAGGCACGGTTCTTCTCCTGGATGGAGTGGTAGTATTTGGGTTTTTTTCAGCCATCCCCAGGTTTGCATCACTCTTAGAAAAGCGGAGCGATGCTGCCGGCTTGCTCAGCCCGTGAGCTCCTCCCGGAGCTGACGCGCCGCAGGTGTGCGGGAGCACTCCTGTCCCCATCCCTGCAGGAAAACGAAACCCATTCAAAAGCACATTTTTTGTATTTCCCCTGCTGCCTCAGCATGGTTTTTGGATTTGATGCCTCGGACTTGGTGCAACAGCAGTGTGATGGGACGGGAGCAGGATGACACGGGAAGCAGTGAGGGCTTGTGGTGGTTTGGGAAGATGTATCAGCACCAGGAGGTGGGGATATCAATGGGATCTTGCAAGGAACGTGCTGGGGGGATATCTCAGTGCCCCTTTCCTGCTCCCAGGGCTGGGGTTGTTGGATAGCTGCCTCACCCCTCCTGCCCCAAGGCGAGGTCGGTTGAACCCAGCAGAGGTGCTCAGCTGTGCCAACTCAGGTCCTGCTGCCAGACATGTCCCCACTGCTCCGGGGTGGGCCAGCATGTGGCTCCAAGGATAATCCTCATCCTCTTGTGGTCATCCACAGAGAGGGAAATTAGCCAAACAGCAGCTTTTCCCCTAAGGGAAAGGGCTCTCCAGCCATGCATGGAGCCACTGTCCCTCTCCACAGTTCCCTCTGCCCTCCCTCCTGCCTTCCCCAGCCCTTTCCTCCCCCAGCCCCAGTTGCCCTCAGCCTCCTGGGACCTGCTGAGGGGGTGGCTATGACTAATCTGGAGACACCCTGCCACCATCCCACTGGGCTCAGCAAAGCCCTCCCTTCCCAAGCAGAGCTGGGACGAGAAATGCTTGTGGCCAAACTGGTTTCCTGACCAAGCAAAAGGGCCAAAACTGGCTGGAATGGGGGGTAGCCAAAGCCCCTCTGGTTCCAGTGAGTGCAATGGGAAACTCTCAGCTCGTTTCTGGTTGCTGTGATGATTCATGCGTGCCCTTGGGGGAGGAATCCTTCCTGAGTTTTTCAAAACTCTGGTTTTGCCCCATTTCTTGCTGGTTTAGGGAAAAAAGAATCCATATTTGTGGTTGGGTAATTATGGTGCTTATATAGTGATATATATTACATTTGTTCTGGGGCACAAATGCCCGGTTTAGGAGGTTTGTAGAGAGATGCCTCCAGACTAAGGCTGTTGCAGGGAGCTGGAGAATTCCTCCAAGCTCATGTAAGAATGCAGTGGTGGCAGAGGAGAGACTCAACTCCACTTCTCCCTGGCACCATCCTTTCAGTCAGAGCTCAGGGAAAAAGGCTTTTCATCCCCAAACTTTCTCTGTCTTTGCAGAGAGGTTGAGCATGACCAGGGCTGTGACAGTGTTTAAGACAGGAGTGCAGGGCTGCGTGCTTGCTGCCACCCCACCATGGTTCATTCATTCCCTCTCCAGTTTCCAGCACCCTGCCCAGTCCCCTTTCTGGTTTTTCAAACATCTCTACGATTTTCCATTCAAACCCAGTAACTTCCAGTTCCCTGATTTCAGGGTGAGCTAAACCAGCCCTCGCTTTAATCCCACATGTCAAGGAGGGGGAAAAGAATTAAAAAAAAAATAATGTTCCTCTTCTACTTTTGCTACGTGCCTGTCCACGAACAGGAGGGAACATCTTATTCCTTCCATCAGTACAAGCTGTGGTAACTGCACAGCCTTGCCAGCCTTGGATTGTGTTCCCCACTGGATTTCCAGCAGAGGGGTGAGCCTGGCCTGTGCTGGGCGTGCACGGCGCCGGGTGGCATTGCGTGCCTGCTCCCCGCCCTGAATCACAGCCAGCCTTAGCCCTACACATGCCCATCACTTTTTCCACCTTTTTAAGTGATCTGTGTTCCACATTAAGGAGCTGATTTGTTTGGGTGGAGAGGCTCCGGGAGGCTCTGGTTACTATACATAAAGAGTCATTGATCTTTGAGGGAGTTTCCTCTTTTTTTTTTTTTTTAGCAAATACTCCCTTTCCTCTTATTAACAACTCTATTTTGGTCTCAGTCTTTGGATGGAGAAAACAACTAGATTTTAAGCCAACAGCATGCTTAGAAGGACAGAAATGAATATGTGATTCATATTGAATTCTAGCACCCAGGGAACTTGCCTGAGTAGGATACGGAAGCACCGTAACTCTATTGCTTTGCTGAACACTGGTTTTCAGAAATCAGAGCTCCAGTGGCTTGCAAAAGCAGGGAGATTTTTTTTTCCACCCTTTCAGACTTCTTCTTTTTTTTTTTTTTTTTTTTTTTTCTTAATGTTCAGGTCTGCCTTTGTAGGAAAAAACTCTTTCAGGGGCAGCCCTCAACCCCACAAGCCTCACCTTCCCAGTAGCACTTGGCAGCAACTTTTACACTTCAAAAGAGCTGAGACAAATCTTCATGTCTCCACCTGGAGCCATGAATAAATCCAGGATCTGTCCTGTTCAGCTCATCCTAAGTTTCTAGAACCAGCTTTGCTTCTGCCAAAGGCTGTGGAACCAGGCAGAATAGTGTTCTGTGATGAAGGGGTGGCCAGGCATGGGACACTTCTGTCCCTTGAAAAGGTGACCTGGCTTTTTTTTTTTTTTTTTTTTTGCATGGAAAAATTCATGGCATTCAGCCTCAAAATCGTGCTGGGAGTGGCTTTTGGCTGATGTTTTCCCCAGCTCAGGGATATTTGAGGGGGAATTTATCCAGGCGAGAGAGGAGCGTGCCTCACCTCCAGAGGGCAATCTGCAGCTCCCTGGCTCCACATCAGGATTTTGGGAGCTGCTTCTCCCAGTCCCAGCTGCTCACTCCACAGCCATGATTGCAGTCATATCCCACTGCTAGGGATGCAAAAAAATTTAGTTGTTCTGGGTGCCTGGTGTCACTTCCAAGCCACTGGCAGGGCTTTACAGCTGCTGCCCCCCATGGCTCTGGATACAGCAGAAAACAGCCAAGCCAAGGGAAATTGAGGCTGAGCAGTTTGGTTGGGAAACAGGGTGGTGATGGACAAGGGAAAATCCCCACAAGGCAAATGCAGGTGAAGGCAGAAGCCTCTTTGTTTTGGCACTGACATCCCCATGAGAGACTTCAGGAGGGGCCTAGAGGATGCTCACAGCATCCTGCACCAGCTGTGGGATGATGCTTTGCTCTCCCTGTCCCCCTTTCAGAAAAGCTGTTGGGAGCCAGCTGCAAATGCACCTCTTTTTCCCCCAAGAAAAGCACAATCCACCCCACATGCACAAGGGAATTTAAGGGCTGAAATTGCTTCTCGGGTTTTTAGTCAATATATTTTTTGTGGATGCTGCATGGCTGGGCAGGAAGACTGGACCAGATATCCTGTGATCTGGGGCAGTGAGGCATCCCAAAGGTCCCTGGGCGTGCCAGCTGGGAAAGCTGCACAAGGCCAAGCCCAAATCCAGGCCATTTGTCCCCAGAAAATGTGCCAGTCATGGCTCTGCCTACTATGCTTGCCATGCTCTGCTCCTTCCCAGAGGCTGCTCAGCTTTCCAGCAGGAATGTGTCACAGGAACAGGGAGATTATGGGAACAAATGTCATAAATGCAATCATAAAATGGTTTGGGTTGGAAGGGATGTTAAAAACCAATTTGTTCCAGCCCCTTTCAACACTTCCAGGGATGGGGCAGCCACACTTCTCTGGGCACTCTGTGCCAGGGCCTTGCCACCCTCATAGGGAAGAATTTCTTCCCATTATCCCATCTATTCTATTTTAACTACACACTAGTGAAAAAAACCACCCCAGCACACACAAGCAAACAACAGCTTAGAAAGTGAATTTAAAACATCCACTCAAAGGAAAAAAAAAAAATGTAAAATGTCAGATTTTATGCGCAGAGAAGTATGCAATATATGCAAAAAATAGCTGCTGGGGAAAATATTCAAGGAAATCACTTCATTGTGTCGGAGGCAGAAATGATTGCTTTTTGAGAGCAGTATTAGGAACAGATGTATTGCTTCAGATCGGAAGAG
>JAYDZK010000002.1:3120365-3167091 GCA_034509185.1 Euphonia xanthogaster
TTCTGATGAAATATTGTAATATTAAGAGGTCAGCACAGACTATATAAACTCTAGACAGACATAAAACTTTCAGATTATTGAAGGCTACAGGAGTTAATCTTTTAGCACATGAATCATGAAGAAATTGGCTCCCCAGGCTTTGGTGCTAACTTAATTCAGGAAAACTCTTGCCTTTCCTAAAGGAAAGGAGTCCGGTTTTTCCGCATATTTTTCCAGCTTGAAATGGATGTAGCAAAAGCTTCACCAGAGCTTTCACTCCACAGGCCTGCAAGGAACTTTTCATTTAAAAAATGAAATAAATCCACAATTAAATTGCCTTGTTGAAAATACATTACTGAATGCTCACCAGTGCCAGAGAATAAAGTTGCAAAACAAATACTTACCATAACCAAGTATTAAAATGATTTCACATCTCTGGTTTTATCATCCATCCCCTGCAAGCTGGTGCCACCTCCAGCTTCTGTGACTGGTGGTAATTTGGGACACAAAGCAAGAGCACATTGAGCAACGGAAATTATTTCTTGTGCCTCACTGAGGCAAGCCAAGCAATAAAAATCACATTATTCATTGTCTTAAACCCACTTTTTTTTGCCGAGCCAGAGACTTTGCTAAGTCAAAACAGAACTGAGTAGAGTTTTGGGTGAGCTCCCCCATCCAAGGAAAGAAAAAATAAATTACCCCCACCCACCCAAGCCCCACTACATTACAAAAAAATTACCCCCCACCTTTACAAAAAAAGTTGCTGTCCTTGCTGCATCTTCTTCTTCTTCTACAGGAAAATCATCTCCTTGCCCACCCCTTTCTGCAAGCACTGAACTCTTCTTCATTAGCTGATGAGTGCCATGGGGAGGGGGCTATAAGAGAAAACTCTGCTCAGGAGCAGGTCTTCTTAAAGGCTCTTCTTTTCCTTAAGTTGTCAATCTCTAAGAGACATCCATCACCTCTTCCTGCAACACTTTGCTGCCTTTTTCCTTCTGATGACTAGTCCTGGCTCCTATGACTTTGGGATGGTTTTGTGTGATGCTAAAACTCTTCTCTTGTTGATGGACATGTCCCCCTGCTTGCACAGATCTATAAATACTGTGATGGAAGTCACAGAGAAAGCTGGGGATAGATCTGGAGGCCTCCTGAAAGATAAAATAGGGAATGAGGTGAAATGGGCTGCCCAGGGAGTGGTGGAGTCTCCATCCCCGGAGGTGTCCAAGGAACACCTGAATGTGGCACTCAGTGCTCTGGGCTGGGTGACAAGGTGAGAATCTGTCCCCAGGTTGGATTGGGTCTTGGAGGTCTTTCCCAACCTAAGAAATTCTGTGGAAAATCTCAGCTTCCCACTGCTATGGGAGTTTATGGGTGATCCTGTGGGCAGGGGAGATTCCACAGCCTCAGGGAGTTTCACTTTTCCCTTTGGCTACATCTCGTGGCTGTAAACAGGCTCTGAGCAGCTGCTCGACGTTAAGACCAAAAAAGCCCCCAAATGTTTGCTTCAGTCCTGTCACTTTTTAGCCAGCAAGACATCAATTTTCACTGGTTTATCTTGATGCTCTGCTCATCCCCAGCTGTTGTGTCTGAAGAGGGATTGGCTGCCAGCAGCTAATAAACAGGATGATAACATAACTTCCTGCATTTTGGGAAAGAAATATGAGCAGTTTTACAGCACACATTACTTTAGTGGGCTGTTTTCCTTAGCATGCATTTTATTTCATGTTTTTCATTCAGTGTTAGCAGCCTTTTCACTCTGTGGCATCCCATCCTTAAGGGGAAGGGGGCTCCCAAGGTTTGTAGATACTCGTGGTTGAAAGAAAAGACAGAAGTGAGAGGGCCTGCAAGAGCTTACAAAGTTTTATTAACAAATTACACACTTGGCATGGAATTTGGTGTGTTAGTCAGTGATCTCCCTGATCTCAGTATAAGCACGTGGCAGTGGCTTTTGGATAAAGGACAGAGTGAAAGGGAAGAGAGGGAGGGTGATGAATTAAAGAGGGAGAGACAGAGAGGCAGAGAGAAAGAGAGATCACCATTCCTGACTCCAGCATTGATCCAGCTGATGGGGTATGTAGGGGCACAGATGCACCTGGGCTTCAGGCTGGATCTTTAATAGCTACATTTTCCCCTCCCTGGAGAAAAATTTCTCACTTTCTCTGCAAATTAGCTAACAAGTTTTTCCTAGACCTTTCTTGAAATGGGTCAAGAGGCTCCAGAGGTCTTCCTGCTTCTCAACACCATCCCTGTGCTGTGCTAGCCAGAATAAGGAAGTTTGTCCCATAAAATGCTGCCCTACCTCCGTGTGGCCTCTTCTCCAGCCACATCCTGCTCTTTCCCAGGATGGGTTACTGCCAGCAATCCTGGGTTGTTATCACCAGCAATCCTTGGTTGGCTCCACAGCTATGAGGATTTGAGACATGGACATCTTGAATCAGAGAACCATGGACTATCCTGAGCTGGAAGGAAGCCACAAGGATTATCAAAATCCACCTCCTGGCCCTGCACCTCCTGGATCCAAGGATCCACCAAGGATCCTCCAAGGATCATCAAAATCCACCTCCTGGCCCAACAACCCCACCCTATGCCTGAGAGCATTGTCCAGCACTTTAGGCTCTTCTAGGCTTCTATACAATCCCAAAGGATGCTGCAAAGCGAATCCCACTCAAAAACTTGCAGCTCTTCCATAAATTTCTTCCCAGAGGGAAGACTCTCCCATAGGGTTGGGTGGGTGGTTGTCATGAGCTTGGTGCTTTTTGCACCAAGAAAGAAAGAAAGGTCTAGGACCTACAGACCCTTCTGTATTTGTGTGCTCAGGGGACAAACCCTCTCCATGCCTCCTTTGGCTGAAACTGTTTTTTCTGGGAGCAAGATGCCCATCAGGGACACAGTCCATCTGAGCAGGTTTGCTCCTGCTGGAGGCACTGGGAGGTTTGGCTTGCACTGGAACAGCCAAGGGGATGGATGGGTGCCAGCTCACAAAGGTGGTGCTTTAATCTCTTTAGGAATGACAATGTTACCTCTGGGCTGCAGCAGCTGCCTCTATAAATTGAGGGGTTGCCAAAAAACGGGAAGACTTTGCCATGTCTTGATTAACATTGTGTGCTGGCTCTGGGAGCCTGTTCAATGTCTCTCAATTTAGTAGTAGTAGTAGTAGTAGTAGTAGTAGTAGTAGTAGTAGTAGTAGTAGTAGTAATGTTAGGGCAAAAGGCAGAGGAGAGCTTTTCCCAGACTCGTGCTATAGGCCATTCATAAATTCCACCTGGAGCACAGGAAAGACCAAATGCTGCAAATCTCTTCTCCCAAGAAGGACCAGACACCAGGCCAGCTTTGACACACAGGGAGCCAGAGGAAGTGTCAGGATCACACTGGATTTCAGGAAACCAGGTGGAAGTTGTCCCTTCCTTTCCACAGAACTGCCCTCTGATATCCCTGAGAAGTGTCTCTACAACAGAAGGGGGATTAGCTCCTTATATTCAGATTTTCCCATATTCCCAACTCTTGGTTCTGTTTCCAGCCATGCCAGCAATAACCATCAGTGCAACTACCACAGTTTTCCTCAAAAATAAGAGTTACTGTCCCCTTTAGCCCTCTTAGGCTCTTGTTTTGGTCGTAACTGTCTGGATTGATGGAATTGGCAAGGATGGAAATAAGAAAATTGAATCACTTTTTTTTTTTTTTTCTTTTATGATGACCTGGTTAACAGTTTGATGTATTGGAGTCACTTTTGGCTGATTTGAGTAATTGATCCCCTTTGGGGAATGAAAGGTATTAAATCACTGTGTTCCCTTTTGGGAGGATATTTTCCCAGTTAAGCAACCTTGCTGGTTTCTGCTCTGTAGGCTTGGAAATGAAGATTAAATAATAAATTGGTCATCTCTATGACAACAGAAACACAGCCTTCATGGTGGAGACGTTGTTTCAGAAGGCTTGCCAGGTGGATCACAGATAAGAAACTTGCTTAAATTATATTTTTGGCTCCAGCACATAAAATATTATTCTTGGTGCCTTTCCAAAATATGACCAGCCCAGTGCAGGCTATTCCACAACCGAGGCTCTGAGCCTGGGGGAGTCCAAGGGCTTTTTCCTGTGCAGCCAGATCATGTGGCTCACTTGGGTCTAGAGTGCTTAAATTTCCATTTGTATATTTGGGACAGCTGGAAAAGGTGAGCTGAGGCAAGGGGGGATGTTCAGGGTGATTATTGTGGTGTTTGGAAGAAATAAAGTGAGAAAAGGCAACAGCAAGAGGAAGTTTGTTGGCATAGATGTATCAGCTGGTCATCCATGGGTGGGGAGGGCAGGTGGGAGGCCACTGTGTATTTTGGTAGAGAAACCTAAACATTTTCCTAAATATTACATATTGCCTGGGACAGCACAGGTAAAAAAAAAAAAATCTAATTCCACAGAGGTGATTAAAGGTCAGTTATGTGAATTATCACTCTGTCAAGCAGCAAAGAATTTTTTTTTCCTGCCAAAGTGCCACGAAAGTCTTGTAAACCCACATGGTTTGGCTTCTCTACCTCGTGCCCCATCTTGGCCTGGCCAGCACTGCTGCAATTTCTCACTCTCCCTGTTTTCCTCCCTTTAGGTCTCACGTCAGGTGCTTTGAAACAAAAGAGAATAAAAGGAAAATTCATAAAGGAGCAAAATGAGGAAACATCGACGTTTGCCCCTCGTGGCAATGCTTTGCCTCCTGCTCTCAGGCTTTGGCTCGGTTGGTGCCCAGCAGCAAGCAGGTAAGCCCGGGCTGCTTCACCTGACTTTGGCCCTGTACAAGCCCTCATTGGCACTGTTTGGTGTTTGACATGCATGTCCATGGGATGTTGTGGGTGGATGTGTTCTGCTCCTCAGCTCCCGCCTTGCTGAGGGTCCTTGGGACACGGGCCTTGGCCAACACTCATGGTGCCTCCCCAAGCATGACACTGGCTGGTGCCATGGAGGATGCACTGCAGGGCACCAGGGTGTGGGACCTGCACTCACGGTGGTCCTGAGAGGATCTTCTCCTGGGCAGAGCTGTTCTGCCCTCCCTGCATGAGTAGGAGAGCTTTTAGCAGCGAGAAGAGCACTGCCACTGACCTGCAGAAAGGCTGTGTAAAGAGGTGGTGCTGGTGCCTTTGGGATTGGACCTGGTGTCACCAAGTGTGACAGCAGGAAAAATGCAGAAAACTCACGCCAGCACCCAGGCTGCTTAAACCAAGCTGTCCTTCCTTCCTTGAGCACTACCATGGAGCCAGCAAAAACCATGCAAGAGACACAGGCAGCTAGAAGGTGAATGAGCTGAATTAACAGGTGAAGATGCCAGGGTCTCTGTCTGGCTCAGGGCTGGTGTCCAAACCCATGGGCGAGGCTGTCGGAGGGCAGGAGCACCTCGTCTCCCCCTCTCTGGGCAGGGCAGGTGGCATGCTGTCCCCCAGCACCTGTGGGGCTCTGGTGGCTGTGTGGTTGTTCTCATTTTGCTGCGGGCGATGAGAGGAAGCTGAGCTTCACTTTCATCATGCCAAGGAGGCTGTTGGTTGTTTTGGGTGAGGAGGAGGAGGAGGAGGAGGAGTAGGAGGAGGAGGAGGAGGCATGGTTATGCTGACCAATAGAAAATCCTAAACCCCCATCTGTTTTTTTAAAGCTGTCAAAACTGTTGCCGTGGCTGATATAATATTTCTAGTGGATTCCTCCTGGAGCGTTGGGAAGGAACACTTCCAACTCGTTCGAGAGTTTCTGTATGATGTTGTAAAGGCTTTAGATGTGGGAGGAAATGATTTTCGCTTTGCCCTGGTCCAGTTCAGCGGAAACCCCCACACAGAGTTCCAGTTCAATACCTTCCCCTCCACCCAGGACGTCCTGTCCCATATTGCCAACATGACTTACGTGAGGGGAGGCGCCGAGCCTGGAAAAGGATTAGAGTACCTAATCGAGAAGCACCTCACTAAAGCTGCTGGAAGCAGAGCCAGTGAAGGCGTGCCCCAGGTTATTGTAGTGCTAACAGATGGACAGCCCCGGGATGATGTGGCTCTGCCCTCATCTCTCCTTAACTCGGCCCGTGTAAACCTGTTTGCGGTCGGCGTTCAGGAGCCAGTGGAAGGGGAGTTGCGGGAAGTAGCGAGCGGACCCCTCGATACGCACCGCTTCAACCTGGAGAACTTTACCACTCTCCACGGCATAGTTGGGGACTTAGTGGCGAGTGTCCGCTCCTCCATGACTCCAGAAAAGGCTGGAGCCAAAGGACTGGTTAAAGACATCACAGGTAATGGCTGACTGGTGGTATCTGCTGGCGCTGCGCTGTATTGGCATTGCCACTCTGTAGGGGCAAGACTGAGATGGACGTTCAGAGGTCTAAAAATAAAGGTTTGAAGTGTGTGGCCCTGTGTTTGCAGCTGCTGAGGTGCTGTTTGCAGACTGAGCTAGGGCTGCCAGGAGTCAGGGCAGGAATCCTTGAATGGGCAGTGGCACCTTGTGGCCATCCTTTGGCACATGTGGCATGGAAATTCAAGTGTAGGGAGCTCTGCAGAGTTAGCAAATTGCCATGTCCTGTTTACTCCCAAGGGGGGAGAACAGGGGGTGAACACACCAGACCTGATGGTGGCCCTGACTACAGAAAATCATCTGGAGACTGAGAAAGTCGCTGCTGGTTGTGGGGACACCATGATGGATGTCCCCTTAGAACCAGGTGGGGGGACAGGGAGATGTGCAGTGTGCCATTCCAGAAAGTCACAGTCTTGGGCAGTGTGCCATTCCAGAAAGTCACATTCTTTGCTGAAGACAGCAAAAGAAGCTGGGTGGGGAATTTCTCTGCTGAAAGCCCACCCCTGAGCTGTCCCTTAACTTCTCTCCTCATGCACCTGGAGAAAGTGTGTGGTTGAAAATCTTCTCCACAAGCCCATGGCTTCCACCTGCTGCAGCACTGGACCCTTCCCATAACTGAAACCTCCCTGCAAACCACGTTGGCTTCAACGGACCTGCACTGACTGCAACACAGGGCCCAATTTCCCTGAAAAAAAGCCCCAAACCAGTCTTCCTCCGTCCCTTCTCTGTTTATGAAATTCCAGCATGGCAATTCTGAGCAGCTTTGTTGTTTTTCAAAACAGAAGTCCTGGGGATCAAACCTTTCTTTTTATTCCTGAGACTCCATCTGAAGGTCGAGAGCTTGTGGGGCGACGTAAGGCCGCAGCAGTGTGATGAGGCAGTGTGACATTAATCCCCCTGTGTTGTCTTGCCTGATTAACCCTCACGCCAGTCCCACTGGGTGCTCTCCATCACTGCATGACACAGAGCAACACCGAGAGGCCATGCTCATGTGTGTTTTTTGTCGTGCAAAGCGCTTGACAGGGCAAATATCCAGGTCACAGGAAAGCCACGGGGGAGTAGCTGCCCCACAAACACAACAAAAGGCTCGCCAGTGCTAAGGAAATTACACCAATATTGGTGGAAAATGAATGTTACACCCAACCTGCTGACAGCACTTAGGTGGGTGATGGGCATCTTAGCTGTGAAGGACCCCAGTGAAATTCCCTGTTGAAATCAATTGGGAAATTGGTCTCTGGAAGCTGGCTGTGCTCCTCTGGGCCATGCCAGCAGGTAACCCCATTGAATGGAAACATCTGGAATCACAGACATTCCCTTAAAAGCTTTAAAGCCAAATTCCTACTTTGTGTATATCGTGCATTTCCAAGTTTGTTTCTGCTTAAAGGTATTTTTTGCAAGAATTTCCTTCCCATCCTATAACACAAATTTAAGTTAATTGTACTGTTGTAGTGTTGTCCCTGTGTGACTTGCATGGGTGATATGCAGAGTGTTGTTAAACATGGGAAAAGATGTTACAGGTCCTAAACCTTGGACAATAACAGTGTGCAAAACATGGTACAAATATCTGCATAAGAGTTTAAGAAGTCATTTATTCAGCTGATTACTACATGTGGCATTAAAATGTCTAAAATTGCCATTGATGCTATATTATAAATGAGCCCTAGTATGAAATGGAAGTGTGAAAAAGACCCAGTCCTGTAGTGGTTCTAGTAAAGAGAACCAAAAACATTGGTCTGTGGCAGTCCCTGGAGCTGACTCACGTTAAGTACAACAGTCAGCCCCGAGTTTGCCCTGAATTATTTGTTAAATCTGATCTGTCTGTCTCATCTGACCCTTCTTGCTTAGTTGTGTAACTAGCATGCTTTTTATTTGTTCTCCACACCAGCTTGTTCCATAAATGTGCACTGAAATACAAGGTTTTTTTACAGTGATGACAAATTATCCAACGCATCTGTTTCATATCTAGTTTCTCTTCCGTGGGAGCAACCCATTAGTGCCTGGAATCTTGTTCCTCCAAAAAGACATCCAGGATTATCTAAAGCATCCCTGGGTAAAACCACTGTGAGGTTTCCCTTTCATTTTTACAATGAAGTGGAACATGTACATCCCAGCTGAAAATGGCTCAGTAAAACCAAGCCTAAGCACCCCTGAATTTTGCCTCCATGGAAAAATAAATCCTGGAGCTCCTTGAAATTCTGAACCCTGGTGATCTCCTCTGAGCCAACAATGGCCATTGAGTTGGTCCAGGTGACTTGGAGACCTTCTCCTTTGTAGCTGGAATTGCAGCATTATTTGAATCTCCTGGTTTATGAAAACATGTACTAGAAAAACAACTAAATTGACAATAAATAAATAATTTACTGGCAGTGCTGGTTAATAGCAAAGATCTTGGGTTTGTTCCTGGCCTTGCTAAACCACATGCCAGCTTTGCTGCTGGTTTCACCTTTGGCTTTCCAAAGCTGAGAGCTGACAGAGAGATTTCCAAATGTTGCTTGTCAGTCATTTGCAAATAGTCTGAAATTTGAGTTCTTAATGGGAGTGGAGAGTAACAACATGGAAACATCCAAGCATGCTTTGGGGTTTCCTCCCCCTTCTTTTTTGCATGCATACAGCTCTTGATGATGCTGATGGTAACATTAGTTGAGCAAAAGGAGTAAGAGCAGACACCATTTGGGGTCTGCTTTGGTAAGTCTCAAAAATACTGCCCCTCAACCCCAGGTCCATGCCATGTGCAAGCTTTGTTTGGTGTGTGTATATTGTCAGCAAATGCTTGTGATCATCTGGGTATGGTCACAACACCTGGAGTTGGATAATTGTGTCATGACTGATTTCATCACCCTTTTTTTAACCTGATTCTGCATTCCTTGATTGAATACCCAGAATCCATATGAAAAGTACAGACCAGACCCCTCTGGCAATAATCAACCCATCTTTGTGCAAAATGTTTAAAGTAACACAATTTTTGCGTGGCCTGGGTTGAGAACTGTGTGGGTCAGCCTGCTAGAGACATAACTTCAAGTAGATGCTGGCAGCTGGTTGAGGAGTTACAGTCAAGGAAAAATAACTAAAACCTTTTCAATTGTTTCTAACAAATGTGTTTTAAATAATATTTATTCATGGCGGGAGAAGCCCATATATTCAGCTTCTGTGTTTAACCAGAAAAAGAGCAGAATCGTGACAGAGAAGCTGAAACTTTCCCTGCATCCAGTAAATGTTGGCTTTCTTCTTCTCAAAAAACAGAAGGCAGCAATGATGAAAACCTCCTCCCTCTCTGCCTTCACTGTGAATTGCCACCAAAGTCCATCTTTTTCATTTGGCTCTAAATATCTGGACAGTACAGGCCACTGACGGAATGTCCCTAGATTTCCATAAACTGTATTTTGCTGAGAATTCTCCTTGCATGTCAATAATGCTGACCCCATGTTACTACAGCCTCTGGCTCGTATTGTGTCCACTCAAGCCCTCCCTTGATGGGTTGTGGATGCTACTGGGAAGGGCCTGAGAGCTCATATTCAATCAGAATGCAGAACTAAGAGGCAAAAGTCACCTCCTCAGTGATCACATTGTTTTGTTTTCTCATTTTCGTGTTTCTCACTGGTTTTCCAAGAAACATGTCAGAACACTGTTACAACTGCATGTAATCACCCATTTTAATGCTTTCACCTTTTGCATTTCTTTTTTTTAAAGCTCAAGAGTCCGCTGACCTAATTTTCCTTATTGACGGATCAAACAACATCGGAGGTGTCAATTTTCCAGCCATACGCGATTTCCTTGTAAATTTGATTGAAACCCTCAGAGTTGGAGCTCAGCAGATACACATTGGGGTGGTGCAGTATAGTGATCAACCCAGAACCGAGTTCTCTTTGAACAGCTACTCCACAAAAGCGGATGTCCTGGATGCCGTGAAGGCACTCGGATTCCGCGGGGGCGAGGAAGCGAACACCGGTGCGGCACTGGAGTTCGTGGTGGAGAACCTCTTCACCCAGGCAGGAGGCAGCAGGATAGAGGAAGCAGTGCCTCAGATTTTAGTGCTGATAAGTGGTGGAGAGTCTAGTGATGATATCCGAGAGGGCTTGTTAGCGGTGAAGCAAGCTGGTATATTTTCGTTTAGCATTGGGGTCCTGAATGCTGACAGTGCAGAGCTGCAGCAGATTGCTACTGATGGAAGCTTCGCCTATACTGCCCTGGATATCCGTAACCTTGATGCTCTTCAAGAATTATTACTGCCCAACATTGTTGGAGTGGCCCAAAGACTCATTTTGTTAGCGGCCCCAACCATTGTGACTGAAGGTATGTATGCCTTTCTGGACCCTTGCATTTTGGGGAATCAATGAATGATCAAGCTTTTGCACGCTTTACAAGCATATTTAAAGCCTTAAGTATTCTTAATTAATTTTTTTTCAATTAATTTCTCTGGTCTGGTTATGGAGAAGCAGTGTTTCTCTGCAGAAATTCATTGGCCCAGTGAGTTATCTCTCAAAAACCATGAGGTCTTGTTGCAATAACTGGCATGACATGTGGAGTGTTTTAAAAGACAGGAGCAGAGTATAAGAAAAAAAAGGTATAATAAAAAAACCTCATATAGTCCTTATCGAGATATCTGAGCACCCTGGGAGTAAACACTGCAGCACTGCCAGTTGTAAAAATATTTATGCCATGTAAGCTTACATTATATGTCAGTTGGAAGTGTCATGACCATAAAATGTGGCTGAGGAAGGTACCAGGAATGCTAAATGGATCCCTATGTACCAGAGCTGAAATTATCTGCTTGCTAGAACAGTAAAATTCCACAGCTCACTGAAGCTCTGGTCTTCCCTTGGTAAAAGGGTGATATTCTTTTGTTGTTGAACTCAAAAATTGAACGGCCCTTAGTTCTTCTGAGTGAAATCTATATTTTTGATCCATCAGCTGAGAAAGTTTACTGCTTTCCACGAGGCCCTGGGAATTAAAAATGGAGGTGTTAATATTCCACTTAGGTTACTTTGTCACCCATAAGTCCCATTGTCATTATTTTTGGACTAGCATCAGCTCAGGTGTAGTAGAATAATGAATACCTGGATTTATGGGGCAAATAAGTGATTTAAGAAAGACACAACATGACATGTTGCCCCCTGGAAGGAGCCAGCCTGGAGCTGCTGCACTTAATTAACAGGGTGCTTAATGCAAACAGCACTTTTGGGATCCCCTTGTCAGTCTGGAGTTCTGTACACACTGTTCCTCATGGTGTATGTTGACATATAAAACTGCATTCCAGATGTCTTTGCTGATCCATGCCTAAACATGATTGCTATCCTGTGGCTCAAATCAAAGGGAGGAATTTGCCTTAAAGATCATTTTATGGCCTTGCCTTGATTATTCCAGGAAAGAACGTTAGGAACTTTTTCTTGTAGCAACCTACAAGAACCATATTTAGCCAAATAGTGTGAAGTCAGCATGTGTAGCTAAAATGTGTATGCTGGGATCCATGCAACTCAGTGGAAAATCTCTCTTTCCTCCTGTCTGATTTTTAACAGTTTGAATGGCAAGATTAAAAAATTTTGGTATCTTTTTTTTTCATCTCCACTTGCATATTTCTCACTTAAACTGCCAGCTCATTTGTGGAAGGTGCTACGTCAGCCTGTACAGCTACATACAGATGCATGTGCTAAATGGGGAAGTAGATTATTTTCAAAGGATCTTTAGGGAATTTCCTTCCCCTGACACCCATGGAAATCAGTTTTGACTGGTTTGCTTGATTGACATCAACAACTTGGAAGGCTGCAGTGTAAAGCAGTTTGGGAGAGGCTGCTGCCCAGAAGGGATGCCAAACCCTCTGAGGTGCCAAGTGCCAAGTGCTCCTATGAAATGCTGAAGTCATCTTGCTTCACTTTGGCTTGCCAGCTGTTCATCCTGGGCTGAAGGGATGTTCCAAAGTGCCTTTCTGCTCCTTCACCTACTGGGGGAGCCTGGAGGATGGAGTTAGATGAGGTGCTTCACCAGACAGCTGACATGGCAATGAGGAGGGAGCTATGCAGGGCTGGGTTCAGCGCTGACACCCTCCAACATTCCCAACTTTGAGAGTCAAAGATACAATGCTTTGATCCTAAATCCTTTGAAATTCTTGGGAGGCTTGCCATCAGATTCACAGGGCTTTGGATTAAACCCTATGAGATGTGCACAGCCCTGCTCAAAGGCTTTTGCATTAATTGTGTCCATGCAAACCATAACCGTGGGTTGTTTCTTCCTGTGTGTTTTGGGTTTGATTCTTGCATTCCTCTGAGGGAAAAGAACTGCAGGATTTGAGAGATGCAACAGAAATGAGAAACTGAGGGAACTCTTCCTTCCCAGCCTCCCTCATCTTTCCAAAGCCCCTTTGATGTTTCCCCCAAAAGTCAAAAGTTTCCAGGCTCTCCACTTTTGGGTTTCTAGCTGCTGAGAAGCTAAGGATGTGCTTTGGACATTTCTCCTGGGTCACACAAAGCAGCAATGTCAGCCCTTGCTATCCATTTGGAAAGTTTCCTGTTTTCAGCCCTCTCCTCCTTGGAGTAACTGAGGAGGAAAAAAAAGCCTGGCTGGAGGGATGAATGCTGGAAATCATGGCTCTGGCAAAGGGATCATTTACACAAAGCCTCATTGCTTTGTGTGTAGCTTTGTTCTGACAGCCTGGGCAGCCAATTGCAGACCACTGTCAGCTCATTTGAGGTTGTGGCTTGAGGAGGGCACCACCACGTTTGCTTTGTGCATGTCCTCATCATTTTATGCCTGAGAGCACCATGGCAGGCAATTTTAAACTTCCATTTTTTACAATTGGTCCTTAGTTATACTATTTCTAGCACAACTCCATGAGAGGCACCTTGCCAAGGTTTGGCAAGGCAGGCAGATCTTCCAGGATCTTGGGGCAGAGGGGCAGCTGAGTCACAAATGGCACCCCCAGCTCCAAGTCACCCCTTGGGGCAGCCCAGTCTCATGGCACTCACCCCTAGTGAGAAACCTGACAGCATCCAGCCTTTGGGAGCATGGCTGTCCATGGCCAGCTGGTGTCTGGCCAAGGAGGATTGCAGCCAAAGTTTTGTTCTTTGTTGAAATCCAAAGTAAACAGCCTTCATGCAGAGGAGCCCTGATGGGCTGGGGGCTGCTCTTCTCCATCCAGGCAGGGCAAGGCAGTGTTTGCTACTGCTTTCCCTGGGGGGTGTGAGGTCCCCACGGGAGCAGGCTGTGCACTGGGTGTGGCAGTAAGCCTGGGAGGTGATGGACCTGCCTCCTTGGATCCTGAACCCATCTCAGGAGCCCTTAGGTGAGTGAGTGATCTAAGGATACCCCAAGTCCAGCATAACACAATGATTCATAATGCTCCAGCATAACTTGGAAGCAACACAGGGTTTCCTTTCTCACGTCAATGGCATGAAATCAGGGAGGTGATGATGTGAGAGGATTTGTCTAAGAGATGGTATTAAGGTTAGGCATCACGATAATCATGGATAATGCTGTTATCACAATCATATTGGTCTTGTTAATATCTATCTTTTCAAAAAATATATTTACTGTATTAAATATCATGGTGCTTTGGTTCCAATGCCACACAACAAGGTTTTTTTTTCTCCCTGACTCTCTTTCTTCAAACTGAGCCAGGGCACTGGAAAGCTAATTGTGCTCTTTCTGTGTCCTGTGCCATCATCAATAATAAAGTTTCAGAAGTTACAAGCCAGGGAACCTCTTTGTTAAAGACACGGCCACCTGACCATAACCCAGCTCATCCATGACTGTGCCAGCTGTGCCAAGAAAAAACGTAATTTGTTTTTCTTAGATAAGGAGTAAGATTTAGGATGCAAAGACCCAAAATCCAGGTATGTTGAGTAGGTGGAGACTATTGTGTCATTGCTCTCAGGAAACTAATACTTCTCACACCAAACCACCACCATTCAGGTGGTTCCTCTGCAGATGCAAGGAGCATCACCTGCTTATTTTATCTCATGTGCCCTCTGAGTGCTAAGATTTCTCCTTTCTGCTTTCCATTTTTCCTTTGACATGTACATGTATTTTAATATTCAAGTGTGTAAAAAATCACAGTTTTTGCAAGTCTCCAACTCTTAGGTGTTTTAGAAATGGGAAACAGTCAGATTTACTATTAGTCCTCTTCTAGAACCTAAAAAAATAATTTAGACCTTTTTAAAGGCGTTGAGAATAGCAGTATTCCAAGTAAACGAGAGGTCCTGAACATTGCTGAGCTGTTGGCACAGAACTGATGCAGGGTGGTTTGAAGGCTAACATGATGTTCATGTGTTACTTGCAGTTATTGAAGTGAACAAGAAGGATATAGTCTTCCTGATAGATGGCTCAACTGCTTTGGGGGCCGCCCCCTTTAATGCAATTCGTGATTTCGTTGCCAAAATTGTCCAAAGGCTGGAGGTTGGACCCGACCTGATCCAAGTGGCGGTGGCACAGTACGCAGACACTGTGAAGCCAGAGTTTTATTTTAACACCCACCAGACCAGGAAGGATGTGATGGCCAATGTGAGGAAGATGAAGCTTATGGGTGGCACGACACTCAACACTGGCTCAGCACTGGACTTTGTGAGGAACAACTTCTTCACCAGTGCTGCCGGGTGCAGGATGGAGGAAGGGGTGCTCCCCATGCTGGTGCTCATCACTGGGGGTAAGTCCAGGGATGCTGTTGACCAAGCTGCAGCAGAGATGAAGAGGAACAGGATAGTGACCCTTGCTGTTGGGTCGAGAAATGCTGACCTGGAAGAGCTTCAAGAAATTGCTCATGAACAAGATTTCGTGTTCAACCCGAACGACTTCCGCCTCCAGTTCATGCAAGCCATCCTTCCTGAAGTGCTGTCACCTATCCGGACACTCTCTGGAGGACTGATCATACCAGAGCCACCCTCAGGTAATTAAAGGCCTTTTTCTAATTAAGGAGGTGTGGTTTAGAAGTTTGCCAATTCTTATTCTATGACATGTACAATGGGGAAAGCCATACCAAGTGCATGTTCCAGCATGGTTAAATGTGAGTGCATGAACAGGTCAGTGAACTTGGTAGTGTGGTTGTTGTTACAGATTTATGGTTCCTTCCTGGAGATTTTTGTCCTGTTCTCATTTTGTCACCAACATTTAAAGGCCTGGATGATGTGGAAGATGTGCTTTACTAGTTAGGTACCCAAATTGTTCAGTGGAGGGTTTTGCTCTTCCTAGGGTCTGTGTAGCCTATGAATGGGACACCTGTGAGTGTTAAAGTCTCTTCCTCAGTTTGGGAATCATCCATAGTGGCTGTTTGCTCAGGAAAGTAGAGGTTTCTTTGGAGTGTAAAGAACATAAGCCAGTTTGTTTGTGGAGATGTTCAGAGCTGACATTGTTGGACTGAAACTCACCCTTAAAAACATATTTAGTTTTCTTATGATTTACTCAGCTCAAGCCCTGAGAGGCACGCAAGGATATTTCAGTGTTCATTTTCATTTAATCTGTTTGGAAAATGATCCAAAGCTCCACAAAGCCACTGGACTCTTTTTAGTTGTCCACTCCATTGACATCAGTAGACTTTGGAAGAAACCAACAGATAGGGTCGTGGCTTTTGAGGAAGTTCCCCCTGCATTTCAAGAGATGTTCTAGGTGCACAGAGATTTTATATCAAATTTCTCAGGGTTTCTTCACAATAGAGATGCTTGAGGTGAAATCCATGTTGCACTAGATCATATTTGAACCTTGTATTTCTGTCTCATGGCATATGAGCATTAGAAAACCAGGATTTCTTCCAGCTCCCAGTAAGATCAATAGTGAGGTTCCCTCTGGCTTAAGTACCTGTTGAATTGTGTCCATCTTTTTTCTAGTTTCTCACGTAATTTAAAATTATAAACCACAGTGGAAAAGAAACAGAATGTTTGGAAAGAATCCTGAAAGAATTAAAGCATGTGTCTGATTTACATGAAAAGAAGACATTTTGAAATCAGTTTGCCAATACTTGTCCTTAATGAAGATGAATTTCACAGGACCTATAATTGAATAAGCTTTGTTTCAGAGTGTGTTTCCAGCTAATACAGTTTTGCATGGCTATACACCAAAGCTGAGGTGCTTATTTTTCAATGTAAATTAAAAATGTTCCTTTGTTTTCTCATTCTTTAAAGGTCATTCATGCAGCTTCTCTATTTTTCCAGTCCTTTTTTTGTGCTCACAGCTATTCACACACGTAATAAGCAAGGGATCATATCCTGCCCCTACAAATTATTATTGGTAGCAACAAAACTGATTTTGACACTGGGCAGTTGCATCTTAACTGGCTATTGTCTCACCCTAGGCCTTGAATGGTGCTTTTCTGGGAAAAATTTAAAATACAGAAAGCCAAGACAATCTGTAAAATCTGAGAGCAATCCCTCTATTCTGAAGAGCCCTTTATTTCCTTTTTGTTCTGAATAGCTCAGTATTTATATCTTTTATATACAGGACAGCAATCTTACAGGGACAAGGCAAGCTACAGAATGAATGAATCTGGCCAGAAATGCTTTAAACAGAAATATAATGGGCAGAATTAGAAATGGGCATAAATAAATCCTTGAATAACTCATTTGGAGGAAGGCATCTAGGGGGATGTCTTGGATGACATCAGTTCTCTGAGATTTTATTTAAAAACTTGGCATTTTGGTCTGAGATCTGGACATGTTTAGAGCAAAGAAAGAGCACAGGGTGATGACCCTGTGGTGTCTTTGGGGTGCAGACCTATGTCCTGGAGCTCAGATGCTTGGAGATAGCCCAGGAAGGATTTAACCTTAAAAAAAAGAACTAAGAGCTGCCAAAAGTGGGAAATTTCTCCCCCTTCAACTGCCCACAAAATGGATGTCTGTAACAACAGACAGTAAAGTGCAGAACTCAAGAAGTCAGGTATCCTCAGGAAGCTGTTGAGCCTGACAGAGTTGCTGATCCTTCCCTGCCCAATTCAGTCATTTCCAGCAAGGTCCTTGTTACTTCTGTGCTGATCACACCCTTGCTCCTCTCTCTGTCTCTCTCTCTCTCCACCCTAACACAGTCCACATGCGTGTACGGCGTAAGCTGCATGCACACATGATAAAAAAAAAAATTCCATTTTTCATTTTGTGCCATGTCTCACATTGTTTTCTGTGCTCTACTGCAGTTCAAGTAACCAAAAGGGATATCATCTTTCTTTTGGATGGATCACTCAACGTCGGAAATGCCAACTTCCCCTTTGTGCGGGACTTTGTGGCCACCCTAGTTAACTACCTTGATGTCGGCAGCGACAAAACGCGAGTGGGCTTAGTGCAATTTAGCGACACCCCCCAAACCGAGTTCTCCCTGTACTCCTACCAGACCAAATCTGACATAATCCAGCGCCTGGGGCAGCTGAGGCCCAAGGGGGGCTCGGTGCTCAACACCGGCTCCGCGCTGAACTTTGTGCTCTCGAGTCACTTCACGGAGGCCGGTGGGAGCAGGATAAATGAACAAGTGCCCCAGGTGCTGGTCCTGGTGGCAGCAGGGAGCTCTGCCGATCCCTTCCTCCAAGTTTCCAATGAATTAGCTCGGGCCGGAGTGCTGACCCTTGCTGTCGGCGTTAGGAATGCGGATAAGGCAGAACTTGAGCAGATTGCCTTTAATCCAAGAATGGTGTATTTTGTGGATGATTTCAGTGCCCTGGCAGCTTTACCCCAGGAGTTAAATAAGCCCATAACAACATATGTTAGTGGAGGTGTGGAAGAGGTTCCACTCGCCCCAACAGGTAATACCTACCTTCCTGCATGCTGACTGCATGAAGTTGATCTTGTTTAAGTGAATTTCTTGTTTCCACTGTACGCCTTGACACGCGTCCAAGCCCTGAGTCATCAAAGTGGTTATGGCTGTGCTTAACTTGATGATCTTTAAGGTCCCTTCCAAAACAAACCATTCTATGATTCTGTGAATACATGGCTTGACACTGGCAGCTCTTAATTTCGTTCAAGCCGATGCTACCACATATTAAAAGCACAGTTTTAAGTTTTTTGGTAGGTCAGGACCAAAGGAAGACCTGAGTGAGTCTGTGCCCACCAGTCACTGACTCTGGTGCTCCTTTGCTGTTCCCATAATAGGGCCACAACCTGTAAATACATCATGTGAACTAAATCAGGCAATGGGAGGATGAGATTTTGACCACAAGAAGTGGAGTGGAAAGGTTAAAATCATGCCAAAGAGCACACAGGAGCAGAGGTCTAGCCAGGAACAGGTGGACAAATCCATCCCCAGAACCACTTGTCAAAGTGATGTCATCAGGGTGTCACAGAAGCTGGATTTGACTCCAGAAATTCAAAGTTATCCTCCAATATTAAACCCAAAGGCTTTTGGCAAGTTTAACCCTTTTTAAACAGGTATTTTCTCACAAATTCCATTATGGAGGCTATGTGCCCGGGAAGACATAGGAGCAACTGGGATGGGTCAGTATGGAAAGGAGACTATTAAGATTAATATGAAGGTACAAGAGGCTTGGGTTTGCCTTGGGTATTCAATGAGATCAAAAGGGCATCCAATTGAAACAGGTGAAAGGCTTTTATGGGTTTAGATGCTCCTTATGATGCAAGTGGGAGAAGATCCAGAAAATGCTTCGTGTACATGTGCATGAACTGTCTATTTGTTGTCTACTGAGCCTTTAAATAGGAAAAAAAACCCAACCAACCCTCCACTGCTGCTTTACTTCATGTCTGTATTGTCAATGTATTGCTAGACTTAAAACATCACCGAACCAGCCAATTCATGATGTGATCTGATGTGAGACAATATGTGATATTTCCGTCTGGTGCCCGAATTTATTGAGTCTTAGGATAGACATGTCCTTGCTTTCCCTTCTTCCTCAGATGCTGTATAGTTCTGCAGACTTTGAATACTTTGGTAAATGAGAATATTGCAAGATTGAAACCCAGCTAACTTGCAGACAATTTTCTAGGATGGTGTATGAGAAGAAAAATTCTTTCATTTCTTTTTTTTCCCCCCTCTTTTCATTTGTGAATTTATTCCAGAAAGCAAGAAGGATGTTTTATTCCTGATTGATGGCTCAGCCAACCTCTTGGGCAGCTTTCCTGCCGTCCGGGACTTTGTACACAAAGTCATTTCTGACCTGAACGTGGGTTCCGACGCCACGCGAGTCGCCGTGGCTCAGTTCAGCGACACCATCCAAATTGAATTTGACTTTGCCGAGTACTCATCCAAGCAAGACATGCTAGTCAAAGTGAAAAGGATGAAGATTAAAACTGGGAAGCAGCTGAACATTGGAGCTGCACTTGATGAGGCCATAAGGAGGCTGTTTGTGAAGGAAGCTGGAAGCAGGATCGAAGAAGGGGTTCCTCAGTTTTTGGTCCTCCTTGTTGCTGGGAGGTCGACTGATGATGTGGAGGAGCCTTCAGATGTTCTGAAGCATGCTGGAGTGGTAACTTTTGGTATCAAAGCCAAAAATGCTGACCCTGTAGAGCTGGAAAGGATTGTTTATGCCCCTCAATTCCTTCTGAATGTCGAATCCCTCCAGCGGATTTCAGAGCTTCAGCCAAACATAGTCAACCTGCTGAGAACAGTCCAGCTTCAGCCAACAGGTACAGGGAGCCTCGGGGTTTCCAAGAGGCTGAAAGATGACTTACATGCCCTGCTCAATTGGTAACTGGAGCATCTGGGTCTGGTGATGTTGAAAATGATTGTGTAGAAACTGCTGTTGTACTTGGACTTTCCCCTGCTCACACCCTGATCCGGCAAAGCATTAAGTGCCAAACCATATTTTGATGAAAGTGAAAATGCCTTTGTTCAGCTGCAAGAGCTGCAGCTGGTACTGTTTCCAGTGTGTAAAACATGGGACAAACCTGAAGTAACAGGACGTTGTTGCCTCAGAGATGTTGCATTAATTGATGTGCAATGCTTAGCAAGAGCTAAAAGAAGCAAATACTGGCTTGTCTCAATTTCTCTTTCCATCTTCCCTCTTCTGGAGGAGCAGATTCCAGCACACTGGATTCACTCTTGCTCTGCTATCTCTTCCAGGATATGATGGCAGTTTCTACATTTTCTACAATACACATCAATAAATCAGATGCTCTTGACTCAGTTACCATGCAAGCTCAGTAGATGAGATGGATTAATTGAAGAATAATTTTTAAAAGGTCTTCAAAAGAATTACACGGCCACAACAAAAAATTCACACCACAGTACTGGAAATCATGCATGTCCAGCTGTGTGATTTCCTGAGGCAGCCCTAATTGGAGCAGTAGCTCGTCTCCCAACAGGAGGTGGAAACAAGGAAAAGTGTAATAACATCCATCTCTTCTCTCCCTAAAGGGGCAGATGGACTTAGAATCATAGAAACATAAAAAAGAAATAGGGCTGGAAGGAATCTCAGGTGCCATCTGCTACACGCCCTTGTCCCCAGGAGGATCTTTTTGCCCAGAACTAGATCTAATCTGTTCTGGGAACCCTTTGGGGGAGACTTCCCAGATTCCATAGCTAGTCTGTGCTCTTACTTTTATCAGACAACACTTTCCCTTCGTGTCACACTTCTGTCTCCCTAGTCATGGTTGAAGTCTTCTACACCTTCAGCCTGAGGAGGACACAGATGTCAGCTTGCTCCCAAATTTTCTCTGTCAGCCTTTTCATCTACTTTAGGCCTGACATGTAGGTCTTGTCTCGGTCCTTGTGTACCAGCTGTGTACCCAGCTCATTCAATCCTTCCTTGTAGGTCTTGTAGGTTTTCTTCTACATTTTCACTCTTGCCTCCCCAACATCAGCCTGCTCCAAATGACCAGAGCGTGACAACAGCATCCCCTGGTCATCTTTTACCCCATCCTTTCCATGAGGATTCATGACCCTTCCCATATTTGTGCAGCTTCTGTCTCAACCAAGACTTGTGCAATCAGTGCTCTTGAATTCCATCCTCCCTTTTAAAACCATTTCTGTCTTGTCCAGACCATTTGGAATTCCTTTGACCACCAAGGCCTATTAATAATTGTGCTATGTGCTCAGGGACAGCAGCATCCACCCAGTTTTCCTGGTATTCTTGGCTAAAAGACATCCATTCCATAGGAGCAACCATATTTTCTTCTTCTTTATCTTTTTTTATCGTCTTATTTTATCTTATCTTTATCTTCTTTTTCTTCTTTATTTTTTTTCTTCTTTATCTGCTACACAGGGATTTTTAATAGGACTTTTCCATTGTTCTTGAACTTTAGAGGAAGTATATGAAACTGGGATATACCAGGCAATGTGGCCTCCCTCTTCCCACCTATATTAATATTCCTCTCCTATGCAGGTTTCCAGCAATCCTCTTAACAAATAAATTTGATCTGAAGTCTGCATTAAGAATTCAACTGCCCTCGTTAACTCTTTATATGGCTAAGCATTCGTAAGTAGATAATTAATATTTTCTTCAGAGGAGCAGATCATGCCCCTGCTTGTCCCACTCGACCTTGCTCTAAGCAAGCCAACAGTACTTTTTGGGATGTCATCCAGCAGTTGTTGTGTTTGAGAGGCAGTGATATTTTCTGCTTGGCCAAGCCAAAGCTTTGCAATTCTGTTGGTCAATAGCATAACAAAGGTCAAAGTTCTCTGATCTTTGACACTTCATGGTCTTGATTTTGAGACTTTTTTTGTTTGTTTCTTTGTGGTTTTTGTTTGATTTTTTTTTTTTTTTGGAGAAGAATAGTTTGGTCACAATTAGCATGTTTTTTCCTGCCTGAAGATAGTAAAGAAAAAAAAAACAGAGATCAGTATCTAGCATTTTAGAAGAGCATTTCAGCATTTTCAGCTGGATGTCCTCTCCAGCAATTTCTTAATTTCTTTTCAGAAGTATTTATTTCTAAGTTCAGAAAAGCTTTTCTCTGCCTCTCTTCACCATCTCCCTGTGAGCACTCCCTGTATGCCACTTCATCCAGAAACTCATTATTTCTTGTGAACAAAAGATCCCAGGCTCCTGTTGCATACTGCAAAGCCACGTGCCACCTTCCCATGCCCCTTGGGAGCTGTTGGCTTCTCCCAGCCTCAGGTAGGAGATGGCACCCAGGAGTGCCTTGGCACCCTATTTCCAGTGGGTCTATGATTCTATGACTCGGTGGGTAAGGCATGGAATGCACTGCACTCCAGCTTCCACCAGCTTCCACCCATCTGCCTCCTCACCAGGGATTGCATCCAGTGGCAAAGGAACCGAACCACCTTTCCTGACACCTCACCTTCCCCTCCCCGAGCTTTGTTCTCCTTCGGTTCAATGTACGAGGAGAATATTAACTCCTGCAAAAGAGAATCTCACTTCTCCCCCCCTTCCCTTTACTTGTCTCAAACAGTAGTTGAGAGAGGTGAGAAGAAGGATGTGGTGTTTCTGATCGATGGCTCGGATGGTGTCAGAAGAGGTTTCCCTCTCCTGAAGACGTTTGTCCAAAGAGTTGTGGAGAGCCTGGACATTGGTCGCGACAAGGTGCGTGTGGCTGTGGCACAGTACAGCAACACCATACAGCCCGAATTCCTGCTGGACACCCACGAGGACAAAGCAGATCTCGTCAGTGCCATCCAGCAGCTGAAGCTCATGGGAGGGTCTCCTCTGAACACGGGGGCAGCCCTCGACTATCTGATCAAGAACGTGTTCACGGTGTCAAGCGGCAGCAGGATAGCGGAGGGCGTCCCGCAGTTCCTGATCCTGCTGACTGCTGACCGGTCCCAGGACGATGTCAGGAGGCCCTCAGTGGTCCTGAAGACGAGTGGCACGGTGCCCTTTGGCATTGGGATCGGAAATGCTGACCTCACAGAGCTGCAGACCATTTCCTTCCTCCCAGATTTTGCTATCTCTGTGCCCGACTTCAGCCAGCTGGACTCGGTGCAGCAGGTCGTCTCCAACAGAGTCATCCGGCTGACCAAGCAAGAGATAGAATCTCTTGCCCCTGACCTGGTTTTCACATCACCCAGCCCAGGTGAGAAGATGTTTGTGTCTGCACCGAGAGCCAGTGGCAAAATATGATGTTTAGTAACATCATGGCTGCAACACAAACTGAGAAAAGCAAAGATGGTCACGGCTAAGACTCCAAGTCTGTCGTGGTCTCCCTGTTGGTGCACTCAGGGTTGGTAGGAGCTCTGCAGTTAAACTGAGCCACCTTTAAGCCCAGCCCCTCAAGGTGGTCCATGCTGCATTCACATGGAAGACCCACAAAGTGAATGTTATTGCCTTAATCTTATTTTAAGTGGATGGATTTTAAGTCCATGCTGTTCCTTCTGGAATGGAAATTGTGTCATTTAGATGCTACAGGGGCACCTTCAGACCACTATAAATCAAGGTCAGCTTTCTGCTAAATGTAAGGCATGATGATTTTTCCTACTTTTTGCCTCCCTCATTCACTAGGGAAAGGGAAATTAGAGGCAGGCATCAAGAGAAGAATCAGATCTTACATTTCTGGTCTCCCTTGGAATGAAATCCATCCAGCATATGCCTGGAATGAAGAGTATCCAGCCTGGAGAAGTCCCTTAGAAATTCACTATCCTACTCTGTTCATTCCCTTCTAAGCCAGACCACTTTCCTCCATCCCCATTTATCAGTGTAATATTCTGTGATAATTCAGGCTCTGAATTACCTGAATTACCACTGCAGAAAATACTTCATTAGGAATCAAAAAATCATCCTGGAAAAGCAGAAGCTGAGAGAATAATAAGATAGAATCTTTCCTAGAGGACAAAGCCAAAGAAGGAGGGGTGGTTCTGAATGTAAAGCAACCTGCCCTGAGTAAGGACTACCACCAGGCTACATTTTTTCAGGTGGAGATCTCACAAGGAATTACTGTTCCAGGTGTCCTGTTGCTCCCTCTTGCTTCCTTTGCTCTGGAATTTGTTGTTCTTGCACCCCCTGGGATGTGCCTAGCAGTCTGGTCATGTCTCTGGGTTGAACACAGAGCTTCCTGCTGGGGCTCCCAGGAGTTATCCCAGGCAGGGAAACAAGGAGTACCATCCCCATGGCCAGAGGCATGGGTCAGTAGTGTAGACGATGAGCTTATCTGCTCTCCATAAGCAATTCCTGGTGCTTCTTCCTGACCAGTGCCTTCTCTCCTGCAGCGGGCGTGAAGAGGGACGTTGTGTTCCTGGTTGATGGCTCCCGCTACGCCGCCCAGGAGTTCTACCTCGTCCGTGACCTCATTGGGAGGATTGTGAACAACCTGGACGTGGGCATCGACACCACCAGGATCTCGGTGGTGCAGTTCAGCGAGCACCCCCACGTGGAGTTCCTGCTCAACACCCACTCCACCAAGGACGAGGTGCAGAACGCCGTGAGGCAGCTGCGGTCCAAAGGTGGCCAGCTGGTGAACGTGGGGGAGGCCCTGGAGTTTGTGGCCAAGACCATCTTCACCCGGCCCTCCGGGAGCCGCATAGAGGAGGGCGTCCCGCAGTTCCTGGTCATCCTCTCCTCCCGCAAGTCCGACGATGACTTTGAGTACCCATCCCTCCAAGTCAAGCAAGTGGGGGTGGCACCTATGATGATAGCAAAGAATGTGGATACTGAAGAGATGATACAGATTTCCCTTAGTCCTGAATATATATTCCAAGTCTCCAGCTTCCAGGAGCTGCCTAGCCTCGAGCAGAAGCTGCTGACTCCAATTGAAACCCTGACTGTGGACCAAATCAGGCGGCTGCTGGGAGATGTGCAGCCCCCCATAGGTAAGGCGCTGGCTCTCTCTGGGCTGCTACTCAAACAAATGTTGCCCAAAAGACCTTCTCTTTAAGTCAAGATTTTCCTTAGTTAAAACCAAAGTCGTAGGACATGTACAATTTTAGAAGGAAAGTTTATACAGATGGCAATTCTACCCCCGTACCTAAATACATTATAACCTATGATTTTCAAGTCAAGTGCTTTAAACATGGCACCTATTTGGGTCAATTTCAATTCAAATACACAATGTGTACTATTTCTTATTCCCACTTAGCAGCCTTAGGAAACAGGCATAAATCAGGGCAAAATAAAGCTGGAAACATTGACAAATCCAGAGAAGACTATTAATGAATGAAACAGATAAGGCTGTGAGTAATGCATGCTTCAAATTCTAGGCAGACACACATTCCCACTGGCACACAGGCCCTTTTGGAGAGTCTCCCCGAAGCACCATGCCTAAAGTTGGCCAAAATATGCCACGTGCTTCTACCTCACATGACAGCAGATCACACAGAAATCCTCCAGCAAAGCTTAAGCAAAGCCTTGGCACAACAATAATTTCCTCTCTTCTCGCTTCCCCACAGATGTTTCTGGAGATGAAAAGGACATAGTCTTCCTCATTGACAGCTCTGACAGCGTCCGGCCAGATGGGCTCGCTCATATTCGGGATTTCATCAGCAGAATTGTCCAGCAGCTGGAAGTGGGGCCGAACAAAGTGCGGATCGGGGTGGTGCAGTTCAGCAATGGTGTCTTCCCCGAGTTCTACTTGAAGACCCACAAGTCCAAAAATGCTGTCCTGGAAGCCATCCGCCGCTTGAGGCTTAGAGGTGGGTCCCCCCTGAATGCTGGCAAAGCCCTGGACTTCGTGGTGAAGAACTACTTCATCAAGTCTGCGGGGAGCAGGATAGAAGATGGAGTGCCCCAGCACCTGGTGGTCATCCTTGGAGACCGGTCCCAGGATGATGTGGACAGACCTGCCAGAGTGATCACTTCCACAAACATCAAACCTCTGGGTGTCGGAGCCAGGAATGTGGACAGGGACCAGCTGCAGGTCATTACCAATGATCCTGGGCGTGTGCTTGTGGTACAGGACTTCACGGGACTCTCAACTTTAGAAAAGAGGGTGCAGAACATTCTAGATGAGCTCCCAATACCTACAACAGACTCACCTGGACCATCCCTACCTGGTAAGGCTGCTATTCATCCTGGAGACTTTTCTGAACAAACTATAGATGGTATTTGTAAAAAGTGAAAATGATTGCATAATAACACCTTTTGATTCTCAAATCTTTAGTTGCATTGATTAGAAGAACTCTTTGAAGTTGTTGAGTTAGGAAAGAATATAATTAAATCTGAAAGGAGATGAAGCTGACTATCAGAAGTAATGCTGTATGAAGTGTTATGCAAAAATTTTCTTATATGGATGTAAAATCCTGCCAAGGGTTAAGGAAATTAAAATGGTAAAATGGAGAGAGAAATTTCATTTGCAAAGTGCTACTTCACAAAGCCCTGAGCAGCTTAAATGTTAGAGATGCTGCAAACAATTAGTAACATCTGTGTTTTCTTTGTAATCTTCAGGAGGCAAAAAGCAGGCTGACATTGTGTTCTTGCTGGATGGCTCCATCAATCTGGGGAGGGATAACTTCCAAGAAGTCCTCCAGTTTGTCTACTCCGTGGTGGATGCCATTTACAGGGATGGCGACTCTATCCAGGTAGGACTGGCCCAGTACAACTCGGATGTCACTGACGAGTTTTTCCTCAAGGACCACTCCACCAAAGCTCAGATTTTAGATGCTATCAACAAAGTCATCTACAAAGGCGGGCGAGTGGCGAACACCGGCGCGGCCATCAAGCACATCCAGGAAAGGCACTTTGTGAAGGAGGCTGGCAGCAGGATTGACCAGAGGGTGCCCCAGATCGCCTTCATCGTCACGGGTGGGAAGTCTACGGATGATGGGCCCAGGGCCTCCTTGGAAATCACGCAGAAAGGCGTCAAGGTGTTCGCAGTCGGAGTGAGGAACATTGACCTGAAGGAAGTCAGCCTGTTGGCCAGTGAGAGCGCCATGAGTTTCAGAGCAGCCACAGCCCAGGAGCTGTCAGAGCTGAATGAGCAGGTCCTGGTCACGCTGGAAGCTGCCATGGAGGAGAGATTGTGCCCAGGAACAACAGATGTGACAAGAGGTAAGGACAATCCCTTCATGATGTTCTCAGGTCGTTCTCAGGGGTGGCTTTTAATCTCCAGTGCGTTTTGATGGACTTGTCTGTCCTACTGTTGTGCTTTGCCTATGGCCTGAGGTGCAGGATGGGCTCATTTCTCCTCCAGGAGTCTGATGGAGGCTGCAAACTTTTGGTACAAGAGCTGCCTGTCTATGGCCTTCAGCCTGTGAATGGCTGGAGTAACATCACCACAGAGGTGCCACCGTGGTGGAACTCATTTCAGATGTGACAGCCAGGCACTAAATCACTGGCCTCCTACCACCACATTTAGCCTTTGGACTAAATCCCACTTTGGACTTTCTCACAGGGACATGATACCAGTATCCTCATGACAGACGTTTCTTTGCCAAAATGAAAAGTGATGGCCCTTGTTTCCCCTCCCTGTGTCTATTACAATATAATTGAAATTTTTGGCCATCCAGGCATGCATGGTATGCTGGAAATCACAGAATCATAGAATTCTGGTATAGTTTGAGTAGGAGGGCACCCCAAGTACCATCTTGTTCCAACTTCCCTGGCATGAAACACCTTCCACTATCCCAGATTAATCCAAGCCCTGTCCAACCTGGCCTTGAACACTTCCAGGCATAGGGCAGCCATAGCTTCTCTGGGCAACCACTGCCAGGGCCGGCCCACCCTGACACGGAAGAATTTCTTCCCAATATCCCATCTAACCCTGCCCTCTGGCAGTGGGAAGCCATTTCCCCTGCTGTCACACCAGAATCTGTCCAAAGCCTGTGTCCAGCTCTCTTGAAACTCCTTAGAAAACGGAGGTGAAAAACAGAATTTCCCTTTGCCAGATCATGCAGGATGCCCACCTGATCTCACGACAGGTATATGAGGGAAAACCAGGGCACAAGTGGTTGTAGTTCAAGGTAAAATTGCCTTAAGAAGCAATCCCATGATTCGGCTACTTCAGCAGCCAAGCAGGGGAATTGTGGTGAGTAAGTGAGCTGGTATTGCTGTCGGATCAGGCTCCCAGCTGCTGGTTTTACTTACTGCATTACAGCCAGTCCTACTCCCAGCACAGCTGATCATGGCTCAGCCCTCTGACTTTAAGCAGAGGCGTCTCCTGAACCTCTGGAGAAGAGGAAAGATAGAAACAACAGCCCTGAGCTGAAGCAGCAGCTCCAGCTGAGAAGAAAAACTGAGTGCTGGGAAAAGCAAACCACTGCTGGTGGTATTAACTTATCCCAAGTGTGGTTAAGACATTAACCAGGCTAATACCAAAGAGAATCCAGACATCTCCCTGTGATTATCTGAGTGTTACTTCCAGCACAGGCAGAAGGTGCACACTGTACAAGTACTGATAGGTTTCCATGGGCTGGAGAGAGAGAGAAGCAGTCTTAGCTGCCTGATGAAAATGCAAATTTCTCTTGGACTTCGTTTAGGCAGCTCGTCCCAGTGCTAAAATTAAAAAAAGAAAATTAATAAAACGCAAGTTTTCCCAGGTTATCACTGCTGTGGTGAAGGGAAACAGAAGGCACTTGTGCAGCAAGTGGTGTCAGTTCTTGATGCAGTGTCCTCATTAACTGCTAAAAGAGTAATTAGAAGTTGAAAACCAATCATTGCATTGCTCCATTATGCTCTTCTCTCTTTCTTTCCCTCTCAGACTGTGACTTAGAGGTGATAATTGGCTTCGATGTCAGTGATGTTGGGCCCGGTCAGAGCATCTTCACTTCCCAGCGAGGCCTGGAGTCGAGAGTGGAGTCCGTGCTGAACAGGATAACACAGATGCAGAAGATCAGCTGCACCGGCAACCAGGCTCCCAACGTCAGGGTGGCCATCATGGCCCAGGCCCAGGGGGGACCCGTGGAGGGGCTGGACTTCTCCGAGTACCGGCCCGAGCTCTTGGAGAGGTTCCTGGACATGCGGACCCGCGGGCCCTACTACCTCAGGGCAGACACACTGAGGTCCTACCTGAGCAAATTCCGGTCCTCACCCGCTGGCAGCACCAAGGTGAGTCAGGGCCAAGGCCTCTGGGGTGGTATTGGCCAGCAAAGCTGGCTTCTGGTGTCCTTTAGTTGGTAAAGAAACTTTAAATTAATAATAATTTTTAAAAATTCATTTAGTTAATTGAATTTATTCACCATAAATTTAGTCACTTAAACCCTACTTGTTTGCAGCACTCTCCCTGCATTGGCAAGGTCTTGGCAATTGATGAGCATCACTGCAGCCAGTTCCCACAGTCACTGCTTAGCTGCAAATTATTGCTCTCCAGATATTTCCTGTGTTGTGCTCTAGCAACACCTGCGTGATGTACAGGACCAGGAAGGTACAGGAACCTGGCACAGGAATGCAGAGCTCCCTGGCCTGGAAAAGGTGTAGAAGTCCCCTCACCTTCTCAGATGAAGCATTGGAAAAAGGCCCTTCAGGTTGCACACTCATTGTTGTTCACACCTGAAGTATTCTGGGTCCTGACAGAAATTTGTTTCTCTCCCAGGTCATAATCCATTTTACTGATGGTGTAGATGAGCCAATAAATCAGCTGGAGGCTGCTTCATCTACTTTACACTCAGAAGGTAATTTTTTTGCTCTTCCAGGCAGTGATTATAGTCCATGTTAACATGTAGCCCATTTTACCACCACTTCTGAATTCATCTGCTTTTGATAGTAAGAGCTAAGGATTTTGTGAGTTCTACATGCACTTGCTGTTCTCCACTGCCTTCCTGTGATGTTTTAGCTGCCTGCTGCCACCTAAGCACGTGGGCACCTTACACTGGATGTGTCTGAAGATGCTTGTTCTCTATTGAAAAGGCTCTGTTTGCAATCAAAGATGTGGATAACCATGTGCTGTCCCAGGGGAGGGTGATAACACATGGTTAACACCTCTCCCTATCACAAAGCCCCTTCTGCTTCTCCCTGCCAGGAGTCAACGCTCTCATCTTCGTCGGGCTGGACCGAGTGACCAACTTTGACAGAGTGATGCAGCTGGAGTTTGGCCGTGGCTTCACCTACAACAGACCACTCAGAGTTAACCTGCTGGACTTGGATTTTGAGCTGGCAGAGCAGCTTGTAAGTAACTTGGCACAGGCAGTGCTGCCTTGTAATGCTGGAGGAAAGCCCACGGGTGGATGTCCTGCGGGGCTGAGCCGTGGCTGGATGACACCCTCTTGGCTCTGCTCCTCTCCCCTCCCTGCCTCATGTCAGCTCCTTTCACAGATGCCACAGCAAAGTTCAGAGCAGATCACAGTCTCTTCCCACTCCTGAAGAAACCCTACTCCGGCCAAGGCTTTAGGTCAAATGGGATGGGATAAGATGCCATCAAAAGCTGCAGTGCCAAGGACACACCCTCTGCCTGTGTTTACACTGTTGGTTTTTTTTAGCCTTACAGTAATGCCCTGTTGTGCCTGGTCAGTGCTAAACCTCTTGCAGAAGCGTTGCTTTCGAGGTTTCTTTCCATGATCTCATGCACTGCCTGTATTTTAGACATGCTTTTAACAAATGTAGGAGTTACCCTTTAAAGTCCCTTCCAACCTAACCCATTCCATGATTCTTTCTTCTTCATAGGTTTCCTTGTTTCCCAATGCATAGTCCCTCTCAAGAGCTGAGTTAATTTGCTGTCAACCTCAGTATGTCCAGCTCCTCCCAACTCCTCAGCTGCTACCAGCACAATTGAGCTCCTTTTCCAACAGATTTAATAAGATTGGGTTTAACCACTGGTCCCTGTGGTAACCTTGCTGGGCCCTTCCCCACAAATCAAAGTGCAGCCACTTGTGAGTGAGCCTTGGGTTTTGGGATAAGAGTTGGTCCTCAGCTCCTCCCCAGGTAATTCAGCCTAGAAAAATCCTTCCAAAATGTAAATGTGCAAAGCTGGCAGGAAACATTTGCAGCCAGCAATGTACTTGGCAAAGAAAGTGATTTTTTCCCCTCTTTTTTTCTGTTGGATGATGTAAAACCAAGCTGTGGTTTCTCTGAGTCCATATCATCCTTTTTAACCTTTTTTTTTCTCCTTTACTGTGTGCTTGCAAACTGTTCTCACCTGTGGATTGCTGGTGAGCTGCTCACTGCAGTGACTTTCTCATGGCCTGCTCCACAGCCTGGATTTTTTCCTTTGGAGATGGGATTTCTCTCTTCAGTGACAGGCACAGCTCTGGGGACTGATGTCCTACTACATGCACTCAGCATGCACTCCTGCCCCACCCAGTTCCTGTTTAAACCCTTCCCTCTGGTGTCCAAAATCAGGTGTTGGGGCTCTGGCAGGTTTCTAATGCTTTCACTTCCCATTTTTCCTGCAGGATAACATCGCAGAGAGGACGTGCTGCAAGGTCCCCTGCAAGTGCTCAGGGCAGAGAGGGGACAGAGGTGTGCCAGGCCCTATAGGACCAAAGGTAGGTCACTTCATCTGGGGAGGAAGGGTCCCTGTGCACGGGAACCTGGTGGTGACGTGCAGGTCATGTAGTTGCAGTGGGTGATGTTAATGGGGAGATCAGCTCCATTTACTCTCCCCCCATTTGAAAACTGACCCTGGGACATGCAGAGCGATTGAGGGCTGCTCTTCTTCCCTCTCTCCACAGTCTCAGGGCTGCAAAACATCCAAGAGGGCAGGGATGTATGGAAAGACAGGTGACACGTGCTGTGAAACAATTTAGGGACATCAAAAGGAGATTATATCACTCATTAGCACATATAGCCAAGCATCTGCTTTGTGCTTATCTAGGGAAACCTTGAATATCAATCACAGAACTATGAAGGAAATTCACAATTTTGTTTGCTGTCTTCTAGGGTGTCACAGGGGATCTTGGCTATGGAGGCTACCCTGGTGATGAAGGAGGACCGGTGAGTGACTGCCCCTGTTCAAATGGGGACCTCAACACTGTCAAGTGTTTGGAGGTGTTTCCACTAAATGAAAAGCCTCCAAACTTTTTTCCTTCTGGGAATGTGGGTGTGGCTTAGAAGAGACAGCAGAACTCTGAGCTTCCCACACCTGACATGCTGAGTTGCTGGTCCCAGCTTCTCCTGAGAGAAAGTCAGTAGGGGCTTCTCGAGAGCTGGAGAAGGATGATGGGGGAATAACTCCCATTATTTGATTATTTGACCCATCTCTCTGCTATTCCCCAAGGCAAATAAAATCCTCAAGTTCATAAAATCTGCAGCCTATGCCAAAGTTATCCACGCCACCTGCAGCTGAAAGATTTGAGTTAGTCCAAAAGTGGAACCAAGAGTGATGTTCCGATCCCTCACACGGCAGACAACGTGAATCCCATGAATTCTTACTGGCACTCTTCATCCAAACTCTGCACAAATCCCACATCAGCCCTGGAATAAACATCCCCCCATGCATCACTCCCAAGGGCTGAAGCTGAGGCCAAGGGGCTGACGGTGCTCGTGGCTTTTCCAACAGCACAGGCAGGGGCCAAAGGCTGCTGTGAGACATTGCATGCCAGGCAGTGCTTTCCTTGAAGGGGCTTGAAGGTCAGGATGGGATTAGACATCTGTGCACAGCTCTGAGGGCTTCATCTTGTCATTCTAGCTTTGAAAGAGAAGTTTCACAAAGCTCTTTCACAGCTGAGGGACTGGGAAGGATGTTTCTCTCTTGATGGTGAAGACCGGCAGCTGGTCTCTACGTGAGGAATGTTGTGGGCAAGAGATGGTGAGGTGGCCAGGCAAAACCTGCTGCTCCTGTGCCTCCAAGCCACCTCCTGTGATGGGTAGCCACAGAAACAGACTTAGCAGGCAACTCCTGACTATTGTTTTTTCCCCTCTATGCACCAGGGTGAGCGTGGACCCCCGGGTGTGAATGGGACGCAAGGTTTCCAGGGATGCCCCGGGCACAGAGGAACAAAGGTACGTGTGGAACAAGCCTGCTCAGAGCAGACCCAGAGTCCAGGGGATGGGAGTCCCCCAGGGGTAACTCCACTGCTTCAGGAGGTCACACAACCTCTGCCACGTGCCCTTGAGTGCTTGTGTCCACCTGGACAGGCACCAGGGCTTTCAAAAGCTGTTGTGGCTTTGGTGTTGCAATGAAGAGCAAAAAGGCAGCCCAGAGACCCAGGCTCAATCCACAGACAAGGATGATCTATCTTCTGCAGTCTGGCTCTGGGGGAAAGATTTGGGAAGAGCTGGATGTGCGTGTCTTGGCACAGGGCTGGGACAGTGAGTGGGTGGAACTCTGCTGCTGGGGAAGAGGGAGACAAGTGAGCCATGGCTGAGGCTTTAAAGAGGAACCTTGAGCTAATGGTCCAGGACAGCAGCTGCACCCCAAGCCAGAAAAGGTGGTGAAACATATAATGTTTGTGGGAAGTAGTGAAATTAAGGGGATGTTTCCTACCATTTGCTCTGATCACATGATCCTCTGGCAGGGAGAAGAGGAATGCATGAACCAAGCCCATTAGCTGAGATACTGAGTTTCATTAAAAATCTGTTCAGCCTTGGACAAAGGCACTAGGACTGGCTCTGGATTAACATAAAAATTAGTGCAGGGAGAAACAAAAGTCAGCAAAGGAAGAGTCATGAGATATTTTATTGGATCAGCTGGATTAACCCCCATGCCCCACATATTTTATCTTGTCACAAGTGTTGGGGAGGCAGCTGAAGGCAAACATTGACATAAGAGAAATTAGGGAAAGTCCTGTCCTGGTCGTGGCTCTGGGTCTGCCACCAAGCCCAGCCCTCCTTCTCCACTGCTTTCTATGGCAGTGAGCTGGACAAAAGTGGAGTAACTCTCTTTTTTATCTCCTTAGGGTTCTCGGGGATTCCCAGGAGAGAAGGTAGGGAGCTATTTCCTCATGCCACAGCAGTGAGCATGAGTGTGTGGCACATCAGTATCCCCCTCCCCCTTCCCCCTTCCTCTCAGTGAGCATTTGCTCCTTTCCTCCCTTCCACAGGGCGAACTGGGAGAAATGGGTCTGGATGGCATTGATGGAGAAGAGGTCAGTAATTTTAATTGTTTTTCTCTCAATGACTTGATGCTTCAGTCGCATGTCTAAAAAGCACCTTGGAAGTGGCAAATATTCTAAAATATTTTTCTTTTTTTTTTTTAGGGAGACAAGGGTTTGCCTGGCTCCTCTGGAGAGAAGGGATATTCTGGCAGGAGGGTAGGCTTCAATCACATTTACAGTGGGGCTAAATGATGGTGTCGAGGTGGATTTGAGCCAGGGCAGGGTGGAAAGCCATCATGCTCCCCTCAGGGCTGAGGGCTGGGCAGAGATGCTTTCAACAAGCAAGAGCTGCTCTTCCTAACTCTCCATCTCTTCCCACAGGGAGATAAGGGAGTCAAGGGTGAACGAGGGGAACGAGGCGACCGTGGGCTCCGTGGAGATCCGGTAAATATTGCTAAGGCTTCTTCTTGATTTTCCACCCACTTCCCACTGATCCTGGGGTCATCAGAGAGGGTGGATCTGACTTATTAAATGCTGTTTGACAGTGGCAGGTCCCATGACAGAGCAAGGACTCAGAGGTGACACGTGGGTACCGTGTGATACCAACCCATCAATCACTGCTTCACCATATTAAAATTCCCCTTCCTCGTCTTCTTCAGTATTACTTCTCTGGTGAAAAGATGTGTCTGTCTGAAAACGCCAGCAATAATTCACCTATTTCAGTCAAAAAAGGAAAAAAAGAAGAGTTGGTTCTCAGCTCTAGCTGAGAACTCTCTCAGTTTATGAGATTTGATTTTCATGTCCCACTCACACAGATGTTTCTCATTGCTCTGTTGCTTTCAGGGAGATTCAGGAGCTGATAATACTCAACGGGGCCCCAGAGGACAAAAGGGTGAAATTGGACCAACGGTAAAATTTCTTTGTTGTCTTGTGTTGTTTTTTGGTTTTTACAGCAGAATAGGCCAGATAAAGGGAGAAAAAAGGATGCTGCCAAAAAGATGCAAGTTCCTTAAACTCATCATGCCTTGTCAGATGGAATATTGTTTTCCACTAGGAAATGTTGTTGGTTTGCAACCAAAACTTTCTCTGGGAAGATGTCAGTTTAGAAGATGTTTTGTGGAAAAAGCACCTTTTACAATTTTTTTATCATTATTTTACAATGTCTTTTTGGGATATTGCCTCTGAAAAGAACTTGGAAATTACCTTTGTATGTTCTCATGAGTCATATACAAAAGCAGAGAACTAATTAGATTACACCAAATCTAAACCTCCTGATTCACCTGAAACCTTTGCAAGGAAAAAACCCCACACATTCCTTGGAAAATTTCAAAATCCATCTGTTTTCACATCAGCTCACAATAAAAAATGCATCTTAATTTGTCAGAAGGCATTTCCCAAAGAATAGGAATGTTGACTTCTGCTGGCTCAGAAACTTGATGGAAAGTCTCTGTGAGTTGTTAGAAGGATTCCTACCAAAGGCAGGACTATTAACTTGTGTGAAAGTATGAAAGGAGCCATTTTTTGAGAACTGCATCTGTTTTCCCAGTGCCTGCTCATCTCAGGGCTCTCACTTGAGTTTTGTTTTTCCCTTAGGGAGATCCTGGACCGGCAGGGCTGGAGGGCCAAGACGGTGAAGTGGGGAGGAAGGTGAGTTGAGTTGCCAGACCTCCAGCCAGCAAGGCCCAAGCTTAGATTGACCATAACTTTTCCCCTCCTTCCTTTCCATGTATTTTGTTTCACAAACATCAGGAATTCAACTTCAAAACCCAACAAGCCACCCCAAAAATAAGAAAAAGAATCTCAAAAGGGAAATGCCTCCTGGCTTCCTGTCTTGTTGTAGAGACTTTAAAAATCAAATTTATTCCCATGCAAATAACTCAGTGCTCAGATCAGTGGAGTTACACATGATTTATATATAAGGCCAGGTTGGATGGTGCTTGGAACAACCTGGTCTGGTGGAAGGTGTCCTTGTCCATGGCAGGAGGTTGGAATTACATGGTCTTGAAGGTCCCTTCCAATCCAAACCAGTCTGTGATTCCATGATATGCATCTGCATTTGGAAAGGCAAAAACCAAGCTGGAGCTGGAATGTCTGGGATGTGTTCCCTGCTGTGTGTCACTCCTGTCCCAGGGAAGGTGACACACACCTGACATGCATGAGGGAGCAGCTCATCTGTGTGGGGGATGTGAGGAGGGAGAAAACATGCCCAAGTCTGATTTAAGAGATCTGACCACGTGGATTTCCCTCTCCTTTTCCCCCCAGTAGTTTAAAACAGCCAAATGTAATTTTTGGACTATAAGAAGCATTTATCTAAAAGCAATGGGGAAAGGTGTGCTTACATATTAGCTCAACAAGCCTCACTGTTCCTTCATCTGCAGGGCATGGCAGGACGGAGGGGACCCATAGGAGTAAAGGTAGGTGGTGATGGGACAACACATGGGGCTCCTGCCATACCATGGGCCAGGCAGCCTCAGCACCCTGAGGGATGGGCCAAGAGAAGGCACGTGCAGGCTGTGCTTGTTCCTCTCTGCCTCCTCTCTCCTTCAAATATCCCAACTCCTCCTCCTCCTCAGCTCATCTCCCTGTGTGCTCCTTGCTGCACTCGGTGCAGAAACATCTGTCCATGTGCCTGCTTGTGTCCCACAGCATTCCCTGGTCAGATGTTTTGTCCCCATGTGCTGCTGGGGCAGTGTAACAGGGCCAAGGCATGATGGTTGATGGCCATTGACTGCAGGAGGCAAATTGCCCCCACCATCCTTGTGCTTATTGCCTGCTAACACCATATCTTGGGGAAAAAAAAAACCAAAAAAAAAAACAAAGAAAAAACCCAACTGAAAATCTGTTCTTCCCTGCTCTTTGTGCAGCTGTGGATCCCCTTTCCCTTCCCATGGTGCTGACCACATCTAACCTGCACTGTGCTGTTTTATCCTTCTAGGGCACCAAGGGCTTGCCTGGTCAGCCAGGGCCAGCTGGAGAACAAGGCATGCGAGGGCCACAGGTCAGTGAGCTCACAGCAGGGGGAAGGCCTTGCCTCATGATGCTGGGGTGCTACTTCATCACAGCCACTTCCCCAGAGAGTCTCACCCACAAAGACTGTTGGGATTTGGGTATTTTTGGGTGTGCTGTGGCCTGGCTGTCCTGCCTGCCACTGAGTTCACACCAGCCAAGGTGTGATGTGTTTGCAAAGCATCCCTCAGACACCTCAACGTTTGCTTCCCCTTGGTCTTGGTGTGTTTCTGCCCACGTGTGCTGACAGCCTCTCTTTTCTTCTCACACAGGGTCCTCCTGGCCAGGTTGGCACACCAGGCATCAGAGGAGAGCAGGGTGTCCCTGGACCCAGGGTAATCCTTCTGCTGCTTCCCAGATATTAGCCCAACTATACTGTTGTTGAACTAATAAGATTCCAATGTGTCTTCACATTCCCCTCTCCTAGGGCTCCAGCTCTGCTCCAGTCTCTTTTAACACACTCTTCCAGCATGATTCTCCTCTCTACTTATGCTTAGGGCTTCTTGATCAAGAGTTACAGAAGAGAAAGAGCTAAAAGCAACCACAGAGGGGTCAGGACTTCAGTGTTTGGCCCATTATTGCAATTTTAGTTAAAGAGGATACCTGAGTGACTGGTGGGGCACCTCTGTGATGTTTCATCCTCTGAAGCCAGAGCATGACCATCTCACATGCCTGCAGGGGCCACCTCATGTATTTATTTTTCCCTCCTGCTGCATTCCTCAGCCACACTTGACATAAAGCCACATTGCATTTCCCCACCCCCAGCATGATTTTTCCCCTCCTGCTTTCCTGTGAGTGTTCTCTTAGGGACAATATAAATTCCTGCTGACATTTGCATGGAACTGAGCTGGACCTCCAGCTCTTCCCAAACGTGAAGCAGACTTCTGAACTTCCTGGGGTGTTTTGAGAGACACCAGCCCTAGTAGTCAGCACATGATTTCTGTGGTCATCCAATTCCCTAGTTCCTGGCATCCTAGTTTCCTTGAACGTTGCCAACACGCCTCTCCCCATTTCCATTCCAGGCTGGGAGTGGACCTCCAGGACCCCCAGGAGAACGTGGCAGGATTGGTCCCCTGGGAAGGAAGGTATGTCTTCAGGAGCACTGGGCACCAGCAACCAAATCTGCATTGAAAAGCTGCTGGATTTTGCATGGGCTTAAAGAAACACATGAGATGACCCTCTTGGGCTTGCACAGGGTGGACAGAAGCAACTCTGTGCTCATTGTCTCATTAGGCTTCCATTTCAGTGAACAGAAAGGCAAAAGTAACTGAGCAACTGAGATTCCCAATCAAATTTCCTGGGCAGATTCTCAGAAAATGCCCATGTGGGAAGGATTTACCTTTCCTGAAGTCATCAAAGGTCCCACAAAGGAGCATGCACGTGGCAGCATTGCGGGCTGTGTAGGTCCAGTCATTTCTTTCTGCCACAAGGAGGGCTGCAGACTGCTCTGTGAGAAGAAGCCAGTGTTGATGGGGTGGGGAAGGCTCAGAGCAGCCTGGAGTTCCAGCACATGCTTTAACAGATGCTCCTCTTTTTAGGGTGAGCCTGGAAACCCTGGACCCAAAGGGCCAAACGGACAGCCGGGCCCACGAGGAGAGATGGTGAGTGTGGCCATGCCTTCACACCTCTAAGGACACTTTAGGAACTTCAAGGAACATTTAAGAGTTTCACAAAGCCCTGTGGCTTCAGTGGGTTCTTTCTGTTGGTGCTGCTGGACCTGTGGGGTTTAAGGTGTTTACATATCACATATCATTTACATATTAATGACTCTGGCTTTCCAATTTTAGGGTGATGATGGACGAGATGGAATTGGTGGCCCGGGTCCTAAAGGCAGGAAGGTAGGTGTATGCTCAGCATTCCCCCTTCCTCAACAAGGACAAGGAAGCAGCTAAGATCTCCAGTGCAGATGGAGGAGGGCATTTTCTAGAACATATGCAAATTAACCTTTCTGTTGTTTCAGGGAGAACGTGGCTTCGTAGGTTACGCAGGGCCAAAGGTGGGTGCAGCCCATGAGCTGTGCATTCATTTTCCAAGCAATTTTCCATGGGCCTGTGCAGGTTTAGAGCTGCTGTTTGTGGTTTTCCCACTCCTAGGGTGGACCTGGTGACCGTGGTGTTGCTGGAGGCCCTGGCCCCAAAGGAAACAGAGGCCGCAGAGTAAGTTGGACCGTGGTACAAATTTTCCCTTCTGCATGAATGCCCTGAAAGATGGACACATCTTTCCCTCCAAGTGCTCCTGGGAGTCCTCCTGCAGATGTTCATGGAGAGGACTTCTCTGCTCTCACTTTCTAGGGAAATGCAGGAGTACCTGGGATACCTGGTCAGAAAGGAGAGATTGGATACCCTGGGCCATCTGTAAGTGTTCATTGCATTGATGAGTGGTTTCATGTAATGGTCCCTATGGGTTCCAGGGGTTGAAAAATAAGTCCATCACTGTCTCCTGCTGATTTCAAGTTGGGGAAATCCCTCTTTATTTGTCTTGGATGTGCCTCTATAAATTTTTAAGCAGCTGTTTGTTGCTGACAAATATTTACCCTTCCTCAAACCAAAGGAAAAAGTCAAGAGACACGCTCTTACCAGGCATTAGGAATTCCCCATGGCAATACACCCCTTAAAATTCCTTCTAGGAGATTCTCATCTCTTTATCATTCACCACCCCACACAGGATATGAGCCATGACCAATTCTGGCTGGCACAAGGCTCCCTAGAAAGGCCAAGGTGAACTTGGAGCATCATAACTCATAGAATGGTCTGGGTTGGAAGGGACCTTAAAGACCATCGAGTTCCAACCTCCCTTTTGGGTTTGGCCTCAGCTAGGTTTACTCCTCACACAGAAGAGTCCTGCACTCTGTTGCTGGAAACACAGCTGAAAACAGACAGATTTTCCCTTGGCTCCTGCATGACCCATGGTTCAGTAGTTATTCTGACAGGTTTCATAAGGCGCCCTGGAGATACACTTTGCACTCAACTTCTCTTCATTCTTTGAAACAGGGCCTTAAAGGCGAGAAAGGAGAATCCAGAGATGTAAGTGTGGCACAATTTCTCTTTTGTTTTGGAACACCCCTGGGTTGGCTGTGTGACATATTTCTCTCTCCCCCCCTTTCTTTATGTCCTAAAGCAATGTGCGCTGGTGCGGAACATCAAGGACAAATGCCGTGAGTACCTCCTCAGTGCTTTGCTAAGCCCCCCTCTCTACCCTTATTTGCCCACCATGTTACAAGAATGGCACTGACCAAGCTGTTTTTTCCTGTCCATCTTTTCCACAGCTTGCTGCTATGGTAAGTCTCATTCAGCCCTTTCAACCCCAGGGTGGCTGCATGTTGCTCTCCCCATGTATGAACAATTTGCTGAGGACGCAGTCCTTGAATCCTGACAGCTGCTTGAGGCATGACTTGCTCCTGATGCCCATTCCCAACAGGTCCCAAGGAGTGCCCTGTTTTCCCAACCGAGCTGGCCTTCGCTATTGACACCTCCTCGGGCGTCGTGAGGGAGGTTTTCAACAGGATGAAGCAAACCGTGCTCAGGGTGGTCAACAACTTGACCATTGCTGAGAGCAACTGTCCCCGGGGGGCACGGGTGGCCCTGGTCACCTACAACAACGAGGTCACCACCGAGATCCGCTTTGCTGACGCCAGGAAGAAATCCAGCCTCCTGCAGCAGATCCAAAACTTCCAGGCAACGCTGACCACGAAGCCACGCAGCCTGGAGACCGCCATGTCCTTCGTGGCCAGGAATACCTTCAAGCGTGCCCGCAGTGGCTTCCTGATGAGGAAGGTGGCTGTCTTCTTCAGCAACGGGGACACGAGGGCGTCCCCGCAGCTCAACGATGCCGTGCTGAAGCTCTACGACGCCGGGGTCGTGCCGGTGTTCCTCACCAGCAGGCAGGATGCGGTGCTTGCCAGAGCTCTGGAGGTTGGGCTCCTTCACCCTTTCTTTATTTTCTGCTCATGCCCTCAGTCTGATTTCATGGTGTTGGATGCCACAAGAAATGCCTGGCTTTCAAAGGCCTCTCAAATGTGGAAGGCTGGCCAAACTCATCCATCTATTAGGAGGGAAACACTGATTTTGTAATCCCCACAGCACATGCTGGGAAATGCTAGTGAGACCACTCTTTTCCCGGGCCATGGCTCCAGGGTGCCAAATGTGGGATGAAACAGAAGGAAAAGTCTGACAGAAAGGCAAAGGGTGGGAAGGTGGGAGCACATTAGCTTTGTTGGCAGAGGGAGAATGGACAGACAGAGATCAAAAGCCATGAAAAAGCCCCAGATAAACTCATTGGGCACTGGTTCAAGTGGTCCCTTTTCTTGGAGTTTATGACTGTAAACTGACATTGGGGACATAAGGCTCCTCCAAAAGGGATCACCAAGACCATTGTGCTGAGCAGAGAATTCCTCAGAGTTGTGGGATTCCCTGCCCTCCCCTGAGCTGAGAGGAGCAGAAGGCAGTGTTACTGACTCCGTGTGTTTCTGTTTCCATCTCACCAGATCAACAACACAGCAGTTGGTCACGCCATTGTTCTTCCAACCAGCGGCGGACAGCTGAATCAAACCATCCAGAGGCTTTTGACTTGTCACATTTGTCTGGGTAAAGCATCCAGTTTCTCCTCTAGACAGTTCCAAACCCTTCGGGCCATGCAGAAGTCAGTTTTAAGAAGGGAAGCCCAACTTGGGAGTCGGCCCTTCTGTTGATGGATACAAGGGATTCTTGGGTTGAGCGGAAAACATTGGCATTGTGAATGAGGTTTGCTGGGCGTTCTCTGCTTTGTGAAGAGAAGCTCCTTTTTTGTCTGGTTGCCACTTTTACAGCCCAAATACTGATAGCTAAGTGCTCTAAAAGATGGCCTTCTGCCACTTATGACAGAGTGCTTCAGGGATCCCCTTGGACAAAGGAGCACATAAAAAAATACTGAACACATGACTGAATGTGTTGTGGGATGGAATGACTTGGGTATCAAGCAATGGACCAGTGAAAGCAATGGACCAGTGAATGTCCAGGGCTTGATGGTATTTCATGTGACACAAGAGATGCTTACAGTGATGAGGGAGGGTTGTGTTTGGGTCCTGCAGGTGAAACCCCCTGTGTTTCTTCCCCAGATGTGTGTGACCCCCATCCCAGCTGTGCTGGAACTGGCCAGAGGCCTGCCTTCCGAGACAGAAGGGCAGCCCCCACCGATGTGGACATGGACATAGCCTTCATCCTGGACAGCTCTGAGTCCACCACCCCCCTGCAGTTCAGCGAGATGAGGAAGTACATTTCCCACATTGTAACCAACCTGGAAATCAGCTCAGAGCCAAAAGTATCCCAGCACCACGCCAGAGTGGCCGTTCTCCAGCAAGCTCCTTACGAACACGAAACCAACTCAAGCTTCCCACCAGTGAAAACTGAGTTCTCACTAACTGATTATGCATCCAAAGAGAAGATCATTAATTACCTCCACAACCAAATGACCCAGCTCCATGGCACGAGGGCTCTGGGAAGTGCAATCGAACACACAATCGCTCATGTCTTCGAAAGCGCGCCGAGCCCTCGGGATCTAAAAGTCTTCGTTCTGATGATGACTGGAAAAGTGAACAGAAAAGAACTCGAGCACCTGCAGAGGGCTGTCATCAGTGCAAAATGCAAAGGGTACTTCTTTGTTGTCTTGGGCATCGGCAGGAAGGTGAATGCCAAGAACATCTACAGCCTCGCCAGCGAGCCCAACGACGTGTTCTTCAAGCTGGTTGATAAACCAGGAGAGCTCCATGAAGAGCCCTTGCTGCGTTTTGGGACACTGCTGCCATCCTTTATCAGAAGTAAGTGCAACATCCTGCAGCCCAAGTGTCATGGAAGGGGCAATACGTGGCCTCTGAAAGGTTTTGAGCAGCAGGACCCGCTGAAGTTAGTCTCTCTTTTTCATGGTTTGTACTGTTTGGTGCAATTTGGGCTGCTCATACTTTACCTAGCTGAGTATGTCTGGGATTTGTTCACTTTGGCCTCCCCATCCCCTTCCATGTTGATCCACCAAGTAGAGTTTGCAGTTCAGTGTGCTCTGCCTTGGTCTCCATGGGCTCACCAGTGGATTCTGATCTCATCCCACCTGGCTTGCCTCTCACATATGTCCTGCTGAGGCCCTTTGCAGCACTTCCTTGGAGCTCCTTCAACACCCAGCAGACCTTTCTTTACAATTTCAGCATAAACATCATGTCCAGCAGGCCCTTGGCTGGCTCAGGCTGAGATCTGGAGTTGCTATGTGCAGATTTAAGTGACAGATGTACAGGATTCCTTGAACAGGGATAAATAAAGCTTTTATTTATCCCTTTGTACAGGGATAAATAAAGCTGCTGTATTTGGGATGTACTGACTGTGCCTTGAAAATCTACATCTCAGCTTAGCTAGAGAACCCAGGCTGGACCTCCAGCTGCCACAGATCCTAAACACACCCATCCAGAAAGGATAAGAAGTAGATCTCTTTTAGGAAATCTAGTTTTTAGCAAAAATTCCTGAAAAGCAGATTAATGGGCTGATATACCACACATTCAGGAATGTCTTGCACTAAATAGAAAGCAAACATCTGGAAATAAATATTTAGGTTATCTCAGTTTCCTTTTTCCATTTACTGCTTACAGCAGTTCTGGGAATTTCTAACTCTTGATCACCTGTGTGGTTGGAAGTGCCCTGTTACAAGAAATGTGTTTATAAGTGACAGACTCAGGCAAACAGCCCTCTTGTAGTTAAGGCCCTCGTGTTTGTAGACTGGAATAACAAATCTCCCAGCCCAGGATGTTTCAGTAACCAAACATCAAGCAAGAAAAGGAAACTTATTTCCTTTTTTTTGTTGTTTTTTGTTTCTTTTTAATTAAGAAGAAATATATGTAATGTGTTGGTGGTGGGTATCCACCATCCTCAACTCCAGTATTTAATGTCTCTCTCTGTCTCCAGGTGAATTTGCTTTCTACCTGTCTCCAGAGATAAGGAAACAGTGTGAGTGGCTCCATAATGGTCAGAAAATCCATGGCCAGCACCCCGTGCTCATCGGGCAGAAAGCAGTGTGAGTAATGCTTTGGGGAAAAGGAAAGAAAAAGCAACTTCACTTTCAAAAATCAGGATTATCTTTTACTTAATATAATTCTAATAATATTTTAATTAATTTTACTGGTTCCCCCAGTGCTGTGTCAAAAGAGCAACAGAGATATCTTATAGAGAAGGGTGATGAATAATTTTAAATTTGGGGTAAATTTTGTTTTTATATATTTAGAAAAATATGAAGGAGGTATATGCTGACTTTGATCATGTAGGTCAGGAATTCCAGAGATTACTATGAATTTGTGGCTTTCTACTCCAAATGTTATTTTCAGAGACTGGGCTGCCCTGGGTTATCTGATACACAGAATCCAGCAGAGCACCCACAGTAATATTTTCTGAGGAGAAGTGAAAGCTTGTGTCACCCAGACTCACTGGTGGCACAGAGCTGTCCTGGCTTTAGAAGGCCAAGCCCCTTGAAGTCAGGCACGCTGCAGATCTGTCTGCTGAGGTCACCCTTATCAGAATAAGGGGATAAGAGATAATAAGAGAATCACAGAACAGTTTGGGTTGGAAGGAACCTTAAAGAACATCTTCCAACCCCTTGCCACGGGCAGGGACACCTTCCACCAGGGGCACTTTTCACTGCTTGGATCTAAGCACTTTTCACTCTTCACTGTGAAGAGTGAAAATTTAAGGCTGGCAAAGACTCCTGACCTCAGGTGGGTTCTTGCCAGTGGTTTCTAGGTCAACTCACCTCCATTTCCAAAATTCTGCTCAGGTTCGTGGCTCCCAACGCGACCGCCAGCCGCACCTTCCCTGCCAGCACCACGGTCAGCGCCACCATCCAGCCAGCGGCGAGTGCCCACGCCAGAACCACTCCTGCCAGCACCACGGCCCAGGCCAGAGCCCCTGAGACCACCCCAGCCAGCTCTGTGGCCCAGGGGAATGCCACTGCCCAGGGAGCAGCCAGTGCTGCCACCACCCACAGCAAAGCCAGCGCCCGGGCTGCCACCACCAACGCCACGGGCACCGCGGCCGGCGGCAGGAGGAGACACAGCGGTACGTGAGCAGCTCTCCCCGCGTGGGCAGGGCCTGCCTCTAGGCTGAACCACAGCAGGCTGTGGCTCTTCTCGCCCCCTGAGAGGATCATTCCTGTGGGAAATGTCACCCAGAGGGCAGATTTCTGTTTTAGGTGTAAATCAGGAAGTCTGTGCTGGGGCATTGCCAACTTGCGTTAAGAATTTTGTGCGAAATGGGTGGGGGACAGACTGCCCCTAGGCAAAACACAAGCAGGAACAATCCATCCCTCTACAGAGAGCTTCTCTTTCTAGTGACTCACTCTAGTGGCTCATTTGTTTCCATGATTTCCTTGAAGAATTGCCCCTTGGCCAAGTTTTGCTATTAATGGTGGTTCATATAATGGCATTGTTTGAACTCTCAGCTAATAGGAATAGTTAGTTCATCAATGGATCAGTGTGGAGACCTGTTTGGGAATGCCAAGCCTCTTTCCTGTGAGCACAGGGGTATTTTTGCAAGGGGGTACAGGCAGATCTGCACTAGCTGAGTAAGGATCAAAGAATGTGTGTCCAAGCTCAGGGAAGCTCATCCAGTCACTGATGGCAAGTGCCTGCATAAATAATAAACAAAAAGCAATAAATAAAAGCAATCAGCTTTTTCAAGGCTAATGCTTTTATCAGCTTGAGGGGAATAAACTTTTCTGGGTGTTTCTTGCTCCACCAGTGCTTCAAGCAGTGTTTATAAAGGTCTCATCCAGTGATCTGCCAGAGCAGGAAAACCTTTCCATAACAACTTCTTTGACCTGTTAAGGTTATCATCCCTGGAAATGTTCAAGACCAGGGCTTGGAGCAACTTGGTGTAGGGGAAGGTGTCCCTGCCCAAGGCATGGAGGTTGGAATGAGATGGTCTTGAAGGTCCCTTCCAACCCAAACCAGTCTGTGATTTTATGTTCACTCTTAGGCAGGCTTGTCTTGAAGGTCTTCAGCAGCTCAGTGAATCCATTGCACCCTAGAGAAGGAAGGATCTGACTGGGCACATTTACAGTTGTTGGGAAAGTGCTGGGAATTTCAAGCTGTGAGAATCTTGTGGGGAAAAAAAAGGAAAAAAAAAAGGCTTTGATTTGCTAGATTGCAACAGATAAATAAACCACTTGGTGAATCATCTGAGCTATGGAAAACAAAGCCTCCTCTGCAGGGGCATTTGAGACAGGCACGTGCCAGCCTGGCTTGCACTTGCCATGGAAAGAAGATTCTGCAGCACTTCTTCCTTGAGATCTTTCCCTCTTCACTCACTGCCTGGTGTCCCTTCTGATTCTGATTCTGATTCTGATTCTGATTCTGATTCTGATTCTGATTCTGATTCTGATTCAGATTCTGATTCTGATTCTGATTCTGATTCTGCCCTGCAGCAAAGACCCACGACATCCAGATCACAGACATCACTGAGAGCAGTGCCAGGCTGCGCTGGGCCAGCCCTGAGCCCCACAGCACCTTTGATGTCACTGTCACCTTGGCACAGGACCACTCCCTCGTGCAGAGGCAAAACCTGACCGGCACCGAGCACGTCATCCAGGGGCTCAGGAGCGGGCAGAAATACGTTGTTGTCATCACTGGCTCCCAAAAATCCCAGCCCAAAGTAACCTACACAGGGTCATTCAGCACGAGTAAGTGACTCTCAGAAACATGTGGGCATTGATTTTTTTTTCATTGAGTGGGCACAAAAAGTGGGAGGGAAAAAAAGAAAAAAAGAGATCAGGAATTGGGTGGTACCAAAAATCCCAGCCCTGG
>JAYDZK010000002.1:3167191-3178990 GCA_034509185.1 Euphonia xanthogaster
ATCCCAGCCCTGGTTGGGCTAAGCTGTGTCACTTCATGTCTGCTGTCACCAGCAGGGTATGAGACGTGGCAAATGTGTTTCTTTGAAAAATGGGAGTTGCACTTCAGTGGGGTTAAATCAGCACAGAATGTGGGATAATTAAAGGCAGTCCCAGAGTGGTTTGTTACGTGCTAGAGGGTTTGCACATCGGTGCAAAAGGTCTTGGTGGGGGCCCAGCCTGCACTACTGCAATTAATAATGAGTCAAACTGGTAAACTCAGTCCAGCCTGATTTCAAAATAAGCAAGAAAAGCTGCTTCCCTAATAGCCATTTCCAAAGCTACTGATCTGCTTCCCACACTACCCAGAAAAACCCACACAGAGGAGATGAAACGGAAGGTTTAGTCCCTTGGGGATCCAAACTCCATGTGTGCACATCCATCACCAAACTCTCTGGCATGGCCAAAAGTTGCTGTCTAAGACACAGCCAATTTTTTTTTTTTAATACAGTTGGCACAGAGGTGACTTGGCTTGGTGGTGTGAAGTTTGTGCTGGTCCTGCCAGTGCCGTGTCTGGCTTCCTCTGGCACTTCCAAGACAATTCCAGTGCCCATAGAGGCCCTTTCCTCTGGCTTCAGTGGATTTGGACCAGTCCCCTACCTTTGCAAGCAATAAACATGCCCACAAAAATGTTGAGAAAAGACATCAGTGGGTAGAAGTAACATTTGCTTCTGCTGAATTGGAGCTCCCAATGCCCAGGGAAGCTGCTTTTCCCATGGAATAAACCTTGAATGGGAATAAACTGAGTAGACAGTGCTGGCAAGCTGTGACCTGGACACTGAGTAGGATTGTCCCCCTTAGCCACACCCAAATCATACACTAAAGAAAAGCAAATCCAGCCCTTCCTGTGCCTGCAGACCCCTCCATGGAATATTTTTCACCTGTGGCAATCCTCACCGTAGAGGGATGTGAGGCCTGATGGGAGGAGTGTGCTCCAAGAGAGCCATTGAGGGAACAAGAGAGGCCACATCCATCACGGATTGGCTCCCCTGGTGATGCCATTTTTGTTCTGCCATCTCCAAGGCCAGGAGACCAAAGCTAAACTGGCTCCAGAGAGGCCACATCCAGCTCCTGAACCCCTGCCCTGTTGATGCTGTGGGGTGAGTGGGGCCATCCAAAGCAGTCCCATGAGGCCTGAGGATGCTCCTCTGTGGTGACCCCTGAGGATGAGCCCAAGCAGAGCCACTGGGGAGGGAAGGTGATCCCATCCTGGCACAGCCAGGCAGCTGGGCATTGCTCATCCCATCAGGTGCCTCCAATAAACATTTCTCCTGTGTGTGTGCTGGGCTAAGCAGATCCAGACCTGGCCCCTGTTCTTGGGCAGGGGCCAGGGGGTTTGTTTGTGACTGCCCTGAGGGTGCTGCTGCTGCTGCCCTCCCCCTTGAGTGACCCTCTGCCTCTCCCCACAGAGACCCAGGTGCAGTCCCAGGTGTCCCTGGCCAACATGATGCTCAACACTGAGCCACTGGAAGGGCCTGAGAGTGGTGAGTGTGGGCCACGGGGGGATTGCTGGGCTGGGGGCTCTCACAGTCCCACCAACACCAAGGGATCTGCAAATCCTTGGCTTTGCAGAGCCAGCTGAGCATGGCCTTGGTGACACCCTTGGCAGCACAGGTCAGAGCCCTGCTTTGGGGTCTCTGCCTCTTTTCATGGCTTTGGGTGACATCAAGCTCATCACACCGGTGCTGTCACACGCCATCAGTGTCACAACCCCTCCTCCAAGGACCTGGGAGGGCTCTCAGCCTTCACCAAGCAGCACAGCCACTGCAGCCACACCAACAACGGATCTGCCATCCAAAACTCATCCCTGAATCATCACTCCTGTGTTTTCCTTCAAACATTTTGCTTGTGCTGGGGCTCATTTTCTTCACAAAGTGGTCTGAGAGCACGGGGAGGTGCTGCTGCTCAGTGTGCTCAGCCAGGAGCTGTGGAGCTGGTGTTGAGCTCTGGCTGCTGGTGTTGAGTGGGATGAGCATGGATCTCAGTCATGCCTGGCTGGTGGCACCACTGGAGCTTTGTGCAGCAGAGGGGCCAAGGGCTTGTGCTGGACCAACTCCTTCCTGCATGACCCATGTGCATCCTCCCCTCCCCATGTGCTCCTGCTCCTTTGGCCCCTCTCCCTGCCACTGCCACCCCCCTCATCCCCCCTTGTTCCCAACAGGTGACAAGCACCCCATGGCTTTGTGTAACCCCTTGTTTAACCCCTTGGCAAAGCAGGTGTGTGGGCTTCTCCTGCCCCAGGGAAAAGGGATGTGCTGTGTGCTTTGCTCTGCACTTCCACACAGACCTCTCCTTCTCAGCTCCATTTGCTGACCCACTTGCAGCAAATGCTTCTGCCTGAGGATTTATGGCAGCCAGAAATCTGGGGGGAGCATTCCCCAAGGACACTAATCCAAGGTTTTCAAAAGGATAAAGACTCTAAAGAGGGCAGGGAATTGGGGATGGGTTTAGCTGAGCCTCCTTTAGTTCATGGGAGACACTCGTGTGTAAATCTTCCAAGAGACCTTTGGAGGAAAGCCCACACTCTGCCCTCCTTGTATGGGTAAAATAGCATGGATGGCCCAGCATAGCTAATAAAAGCTCTGGGATTTGGACCTAAATTATCATTTTTGGGGCAGGAAAGGAACATATGTTTAAGTGTTCATTGAACCTTCACATATACCAGGTGCAACTTGCTTTTAGAGATAAACACACTTAAGGACTAGAAGTCACTGCCAAGACAAAGAGCTTTGAAAAGAGGGTGGGGAGATTTGTGTGAGGGCTCAGTCCTGAGTGCACCAGTGGGGAGTAAGGGGCTCCCACTGCATTGTTCCAAGGATCTGGGATTTGGATCTGTGAAAAAACCAATTACAAGAAGAGGTAAACTGGAGGCTGAGGAAGGTTTGCATCCAGCAAAGCAAGACAAAACATACGAGAGGGAAATGCCACCAGTCCTGAACCAGACTTTATTTTCCCTTTTTCCCCCTCTTTTCAATCTCTTTGCTTTTTCAGCTTTTAACCCTCTCAGAATCACTTAACCTTTGCACCTTTTGCCATGCAGATTGGCCAGACCCTTGCTTGCTGGACTTTGACATGGGCATGCAGTGCAAGGACTATCAGATTGTGTGGTTCTTTGACTCCAAACACAAGTTCTGCAGCCAGGGTTGGTATGGTGGCTGTGGAGGTAATGCCAATAGATTTGAGACCGAAGCTGAGTGCTATAACAAATGCTTAAAGCCATGTAAGTATCCCATGAGGATTCACCCTTCTGCATTTTGTCCTATTGTCAAATGATGTTTGGATCAGAGAGAAAACACCATCTAAAATCCAAACCCGTGAACTTTTTCCTCCTCCAGCAGCAGATGAGAAAGCCATGCAGCAGCCACCCCTTGAGAAAAGATTCTCATCAGGTAACACACCCCCCCCCCCCCAAAAAAAAATGAATCATCACAAACAAAGCAAACCCATTCTATCACCTTGACCATTTCACAGCATGCATCCAAGCCTGTCCAACCCCAGATCAAAAGCAGCACAGACTTAGTTCTCACTTGCTCCTTCACACAACCATGCCCTTCCATCTGCTTTGCATGAGCCAGTCACTTTGCATGTTGTGGGTGTGTTGGCACAGCCTGAGTGGCAAAGCTCACTGGATTTCATCAGGGACCTGGGGTTGCTGAACTGGAGCGTGGCACGGTCCCAAACCAGTTTGTGTTATCTCTGTGTGACCAAGAAGTGCCACCCCTCTGCTGGAATGCAGAGAATTCCCAACATTTCACTGCCTGCAACCAAAACACCTGATGGAAAGTGACTCCATGGGGCTTGGGCATTGCATGGAGACGTTTTCCTTCCTCACCAAAAGAGAAAAGCCAAGCCTGAGGGAGGAGCCCGCAGGAAAACGGCGATGCCCTCCTCTCCTCAAGGAGTTTCTGAGGTTAAGGGGTTATGTTTGCAAACCCCTTCAAGACCTGGGAAGGGAGAAGAGGCTTGAAATCCCCTGTGTTGGTTCAGCAAGGGGTTGGGATGGGAACAGAGCCCAGAAAATCCTTATCAGAGCAGCCTCCCCCTCCCAGAGGTGTTTTAGGGCCCTTTGTGGAGCTGGGAGGGAAACCAAGGAGTGAAGACAGCTCTGGTACCTAAAGGCAGGGCTTTAGTCCTTGCAGTGGCATGACAGGGTTTCAAAAGGCCAATTACAGACCCTTCCACCTCATTTGACTTCCTTAGGTTCATTTTAGGATCCTTAAATGTATTTGGGAATTTTTGTCACTGGCAAAGATGGGGAGGCAAGGAGGAGGCGGCCACCACCGGCCACAGAGATGTCTGGGGTGGCAGGAGGGGGTTTCAGGGTGCTTTGGGGAAGCAAATGGGCACCATGGATCCTCTGGCTGTGATCTGAGCACTTTGCTACCAGAGGAAGCAGCACACAGCTTCACTCCAGAGCAGGATTCCACCCTGGGAGAGCAGGGAAGCCTCCCTGGTGAGGTTTTCTCTGGAGGGCATGAGTTTCTGCTAGCCCTGTCCCACAGGCCAAGCCCTTCTGATCACTGTCACATGCTTTGATGATGTTTCCAGCAACTGTTTCTGAGGCTAAAGTGATATTTCATCAACTTGGCACTGCTCTGCCCTGGGCACAGAGCCAAGAAAAGCAGCCTGGGGGCCCTGGAGGGATGTTCAGGTCTCTGCCCACTGTGCTCTGCTCACTTTATTCCCTTTCCATTTTCTGCAAAGCCAGAGCTTGAATCCACATGGAAAATGGACACAGGAGTTCAGTGCAGCTCAGTTTTTAAGGTGCTCAAGCTCTGGGTTCAGCTCTCAGCAGGTGCAACAATGAGAAATGAGTTGAGCTCCCCAACTTTAAGGCCCTTTGGGTGCAAAAACCTGCACCAGACCCACTTCCTTTTGGAAGCCTTTCAAATGCTGTGATCCCCTTTAATTACAGACTTTCTATAGATCATTTTTCATGTGTAGATGTGGAACTTGAGGCATGGTTCACTGGTGGGCTTGGCAGTGCTGGGCTCAAGGGTCTTAGAGGACTTTTCCAACCTTAAGGATTCTATGGTTTTATTTTTTTTATTGTCATTAACTTTTTTACCATGACAAAAGTAACTCTTAAGTGTAACTGAGGAGCCAAGGCACATTTTCTCCATGGGATGACTTAAAACCCTGTCTCTCCCTATCTGCTACAGCTTAAAACACATTTTAACTCCCTAGTTCTTGCTCTCCATCAATTCTTGGAAATATTTGGGTAAGCTTTTGTTTAATTTCGGACAGAAATAGGGGAAAATTAGGTTATATACACAAAAGAAATCCTTCTGTTTTGATTAGTGTTTGGATTTCATTACTGTGCAGGAATTTCTGTGCATCTTCCTCTTTGGGGAAGAGTCACTCCTGTGTTCACATCTGCCGGATTTCAGTGTTTTGGAAGGTGGAGAAGAAGGGAGATGGGCTTTGAAAAAAGAAAATCTGAATATAAAAAAGGCAAAGAGCCTGCCTAAGCCATGGGGAAGCTTTAGGCTGTAGGAGCCCAAAAGCAAAGCTGAACTGGAAGGTCAATACTGATTTCTGACTCCCCCTTATCTGTGGTGTTTATGCTGTGCTGAGCAGAGGGGGCACAAGCTCCTTCTCCTTTCCTGTGTGAAAGGAGGTGTGTGACCTGATGACAAATCAGTGGCTGCTATCAGATATTTTTTGAATTTTATTTTTTAAAAATTATTTGGTGATTTCATTTTGCCACAATCCAAGCTCTCTGTTGTTCTGTCCCCCGCTCACCAGCCAGGGATGCAAGATGCAGTGTGGTGGACCCAGGAGCATCTTCACATGGAAAATTTCTCTTTTAAATGAAACCAGTCATTTTAGTGGTGCCAGTAGTTCTTGCCTTGTCTTCTCCCAGTTCTGGGACCTGCCAACTCATTTCCTACAGATCCAAGGGATTTGCAGACAACCACTGCCATGCATCACTCTTCCTTCATCGCTCCTGGATGCATGGCAGCAACACAGGAGGCAAACAAACCGGTGGCCTCCAGGAAAAGAGGTTCTCTTGGCAAAGATGGAGATGGGATTTAGTCATCTGAGTCAGGAGATTGCACAGTCTGAGCTGTGGATGCCCTTTCTCAGCCTGCATTCCAGCCCTGCCCTGCAGACACCCTCAGAAAAGGCTGTGCTTCACCCAGGGGTGCTACTGACCGCTGTTGCTCCTGGTTTTTTCCACAGTGCTGGATGTCTGCCGGCTGCAGAAGGACGAGGGCACCTGCAGGAGCTTTGTGCTGAAGTGGTACTACGACCCCAAGACCAAGAGCTGCGCCCGCTTCTGGTACGGCGGCTGCGGCGGCAACGACAACAGGTTCAACACGCAGAAAGAATGTGAAAAACTCTGCACCCCTGGTGAGAGGGACCAGCCAAATCCCTGGCATCCCCCCTCTGCTGCTCCTGGCAGTTACCTCGTTTATCTTCCCTCAATATCCTGCATCAAAACCTTATTTATTCCTTCTTTCCCCACCAGGTACCATCAACCCCGGCGTGGTGACGGCGATGGGGACATAGAGCCAGGGGCTGGCCAACACTTACCTCTGAGACAGCATCACCTTTGCCACCTTGCCCCTATAGAAGCTAAGGGTATAGACAACCTTGCACTGTAATATTTCATGCTTTTAACTCCCAAGCAAACCCCGAGGAGAGGGTTTTGCTGCATGACCTATCAATATGGTGCTAAACTGTTTGTGGACTGAGTGCTACACGTGCCCGGGTTATATTGTATAGCTTCAACATTGCCAAATATTTACCCAAGTGCAGATTGTTCTTGTCTCTCAACATGTCTCTAAATTAGCCTTTTTTCCCCCCCAATTCTGGCTCTCTGCCTATATAAGGCATCACAAAAATGAGTCCAAAAAGATCATAATAATTTCACTGCAACTTGTTACCTGCTTGCTTTTATCCTTCTCATAACTGAGTGTAACTTTACAGGGGAAGCCTTTGTGTAAGAAAGTGGCTGATTCTGATAAAAAATTGGTTCCATTTCCACTCTTCCTCTTTTTTTTTTTTTTTTCTCCTTTTGCTGGATTCAGTCTCAGACTAGATCTCTTGTATGCATTTGTACCACATGTGGCCAACCGAACTAGCAAGGGAAAGGAAGCAAAGTTTCCAAATGCAAATGCACTGCTGGGACCAAGGCCTCAGTTAACAAATCTTTAAATTGTGGTGTAGGATGCCTCTGGCATTCTTCTGATGTTGTATGTTTTATAAAACACAAAGCAAAGCAGTCTGGGGAGGGGGAGCAGTGGGAGGGAGGGGGATTTTATTTTTATTGTGGATTCTGTGTCAGGAAGTCTATACAAAGAACTTTTAAATAAAGTCTAATGGAGGTTTTGAGAAACTTGTGGCTTTGTCTTTGTTAAAGCCAGCATGGGTATCAATGGAATCATTTTCCAGGGTCTGGAAAGCAATTATTTGGGGGGGGGGGGGGGAATCCCACTGTTCCTCAAAGGGAGGACAGATGTAGTAAGGATATTCAGGGGGACAGCACTGAGAGGTTGCTGGCAACCTGGAGATTTCCAGCTTGGAAAAAAGGTGGAAACAGGGATGTCTTGGTTGTGAAATCTCCATCCTGAAGGAATTTAAACTGAGCTGGACATGGCAATTAGCAACTTGGCCTCAGCCAGTCCTGGGTGTCCCTGTGTGACTCAATTACCCCATAAGTATTTTCATCTGTCTCCTTCACTTTCCACAGCCATGATTTTTACCCTTCCTCTCCTTCTCTGAGCCCACCCAAGGAGGATAAAATTCCCAGAAACAATGCACATTTCCCTGCCCCTTCAAAAACGCCCCCTGAAAGCACAAGGCAGATGAAAGTGGCCACCACAGGGCACAGGGCAGCTCTGGGCTGTGGGGCTGACGTCCTCAGTTTCCCTGAGCCTCCAGGCAGGGCCTGGTAACACTTCCCATGGCCTGCTGGAGGTGCCCAGAAGGAAAAATGGAGCCTTGCAGGCACATGCCATGGAGAGAGCAGCTGGAACACCAAAACCAGGGCATTGGTGAGGGAGAACTGGGAGAGGGCACTGACCTCTGGAGAACTGGGTCGGACCGGTTAAATCTTGGAAAGGAGACCCTTGCCATTCAGGGCTTATCCAGGTGTTCTTCCAGGGCTGGGGCTGCCATGAGGACAAGGCCACCTGGAGCTGTCCTGCTGCTTGCTGAAGCACTTCAGGCAGGTCCCTGTGGGCCACGACAGGAGATGTTCCACGTGTGCTGCACTCACAGCAACGGTGCCTTTGGAGGCATCTCCCAGGAGGATTTGCCCTTCACCACATCATTTACAAGACTGAATTATTGCACCCCCTTGGATCCAGGGGGTTCCAAGGGTGCAAGAAGAGCTCACAGGGCTGCTCTGGGCTTTGTCCTCGTGGGGATTTACAGTTCAGGCATCCCATTCTTGGCAGGAGGAGCAGCCCAGAGCCCGAAACTTCCCGTCGGCACCGAGCCGCTTGCGTGGGGACAGGGGACAGCTTGGCTGGGGACGAGCCAAGCCGTGGCAGCTGAGCTGGGGAAGCTGAGCTGTTTATTTGGCACCTTCCCCGAGCACACCACAAGGGCTTCATTAGAAAAAGAGGGGAATGGGTGAATTTCATTTATTTATTTATTTATTTGTTCTTGTAACTGGCTCTTGCAGTGGCTCCGAGGGACTCAGGAGTCCTCACTGCGAAGCGGGCACAGCCAAGCCCCCCACTTTCTGCTCTCCAAAGCTGCACTTAGGTTAAAGTGATTCTTCCCTCCTTCCTCCCAGCCCTCTGCAGCACGGGAGAGGTTTCCCCGACGCCTGCGCCGCCTCCGTTTCCCGGGGCGGCTGCTTTCCATGGTCCGTGCAGCCCTCCAGGATGCCGGGGCGCATCCCGGGGATCCACAGCGCGCCGGGAAGGGGGAGAAGCAGCTCGGGCAGGGGCCCCTCATCCCCTCCCATCCCCGGGGCGTTGCAGGCGCCTCCCGAGCCTTTTAAGGAAGCGAGTTACGCCCCGGGCCCCCGGCCAGGGCCACGAGGGGCTGCACATGGAAGTCATTGCAGCTGGGAGCGCATCTGCCAGCGTGGCTGCGGGACCGGACCAGGAGTAAAAATATCCCGGCCTGGCCCGAGCCACGCGTGCCGCTCCGGCTGCCGCTGGGGAGCCCCCAGAGCCACGCCCTGCTGCTTTTGGGGGAGCCTCAGACCCCCCTCTGAGCAGGGTTTCTTCTGCAGATGTCACCTCCTGCATCAAAAATGCCCCCGCAGCTGCTGCAGAAGGTCAATCTTAGAGCCCTGCCCCGAGGGGGACAGCCACGCCATGAAAGCCAGAGCCGGGCTGGAATTCCCCTTCAAGCTGAGGGCTCCTTGTGAGATGGAAGTGTCACTGGAATTGCTCTAAATCTCTGGAGTTTTCCAGGACTGGGTCAGGGGAACTCTCAGAGGGCTGGTGTAGGTTGAGGTGACCCTGCCTTGGGCACCTGCATAAAGTCCAGGTGAGCCTTGAACGTAATTCTGTGGCTTCAAATCTGAGTGCTGATTCTGACCCCAGGAAAGAACCACAGAAAGGTCTGGGTTGGAGGGACCTTAAAGATCATCTTGTTCCACCCCCTGCCATTCCAGGGACATTCTCACTGTCCCAGGCTGCTCCAAGCCCTGCCCAACCTGGCCTTGGACACTTCCAGGGATCCAGGGGCAGCCCCAGCTGCTCTGGGCACCCTGTGCCAGGGCCTCCCCACCCTCACAGGGAGGAATTGATTCCCAATATCCCATCTAAACCCTCAGTTTGAATTCATTCCCCCTTGTCCTGTCACTACATCTTTCTTGTATTGTCCCTTCAGGTCCTGAAGGGAGATGGGTGAGGCACAATCAGCAGAGCCACCAGCCCTTACTTTACCAGGGAATTTCCTCATGGAGCATTTCCCAGCCAGGCTGCCCAGAAGAAGCCACAAAATCCTACACTCCCTCCTACACCCACACTTCGTCCTTAAGGAGTGATAGTGGACAGTCCCTGGGACAAACTATTACAGTCACTGTCAAATCTGACTTTTTCCAGTTGAAATCCAGAGGGTTTTGGATGTCTCTGCTGCCTTTGGAGACCAGAAAGCTACGAGCCTGCTGGTGAGAACTCCAGGGTTCAACCTTAGAGCACAGACATAACCACTTCTGGTACCAGCGGTGTCATAAAAACCAAGAGCAGGATGTGTCCTAGAGCTCAACACTGAAGCCAGACCCTTAAATTTAGGGCAGCATCAGCATTTAATGCTTGGTTAGGTTCCCTCAACGCTGCAGCTTTGCATTTAATCACAGCCTTCCAGGGAGACCTTTACAAGGAGAGGCAAAGTGGCTCTGACACATTTTATTAGCCACTATTAAATTTATTACATCACTAAAAGAAGCCAGTCTAGAAGTCTGTAGATGCTCAGATGTACCTGCCCAGATCCTTCCAGGGTTTCCCAGCAATGCCCTACACGGCCAATGTTGACATTGCAAGGTCAGGAGTTCAAGGAAAAGGACATCTTCCATGCTGGGCATTCCTGGGAATTAGGAATTTATCCACGTGCTTGAGCAGAGATGCAGATAAACCTGGAGCAGCTGAGCCTGCAGCAAAGGATCTTTGGGAAATGGGCACAGAAGCGTGGGCATTTCCTTGGCCAGGGGTCTGCTGCTTGTGGGATGGAAATACTGCAACTCCCACCCCCCAGATCACTGCAGTAAGGTGGAGATGACCAGGTAAAAGAAGGGGATCTGGAAGAACCTAGATTTTCTAGGTGCTCCATTGCTTTCTGCCAATGTTTTGCAGCCCCACAAGTGTTTTGGGGCAGAATGGCTCCTCCTGGGGAGCAGCACCTGGCAGGGAGCTCACTGCAGCAAGCTGCCTTCCCCTGAGCCGAGCTGAGCATCCCGGGTGGCTCTAAATCCCAAAACTTTGATCCACGATAACTTTGACCTTGCCCAGCGGCCGGGGATCACTCGAAATGGCAGCAGGCAGCTCTGGGGAAGCGCAGCCTTCCCAAAAGCAAACGCCAGGGCTCGGTGGGACGCGGCGGGATAAACAGCCCCAGCGAGAGCCGGGAGTGCGCTCCAGCTGCGGCACGATTTATGGGACAGCAGCAGCACGGCTTTTTGGGGTTTTTGTTTTTTTTTTTGGTTAAACAGAGCAGATCCGAACCAGATGTGTAACCTTTATCTCCATCGCTGCGCAGAGAGACGGGGGAGCAGACAGGGGAGAGGGAAAGACGTTTGAGTTTCCATGAGCGGCCGCCCCGCAGCCTCCCAGAGCCAGCTCACCAAGAAAAACCAGCCCTGGCAGCCAGGAAACTTCTCTGAGCTGCTCAGCCCCGTGTTTTGTTTCCTCCCGCCGTTGCCGCGGAGAAATAAAAGCGGTGCCGGCTGCGATGAGCTCACCGTGCTGCTCCGTAAAATCTGATATTGTGAAGATGCAGCCCGGCAGGGGGCTGGGGATGAGCCCTGTGCTCCCCGGCAAGGGCAGGAGGCTCAGGCACCCATTTCTGGGGGATTTTCCCACCCAGGCAGCAAGGTGCAAGGGGGAGGGATGTGGGAGAGTGATGGGTGCTGCCTGGGCATGCCAGGGCCACCTGTGGGGAGAAGGCTGTGCTGAGAGAAAACCCCAAATGGGGAATTCAGCATTGGATTTATGATGACCCCAGACACAGGGAAGAATGATGTGCATTTGACTTTATGATAGCAGAAGGTTAATTAACTATTCTATTCTATTCTATTCTATTCTATTCTATTCTATTCTATTCTATTCTATTCTATTCTATTCTATTCTATT
>JAYDZK010000002.1:3182199-3209351 GCA_034509185.1 Euphonia xanthogaster
CCCCAGAGGGTGCTGGGCACTGCCCAGGCTCCCCAGGGAATGGGCACAGCCCCAAGGCTGCCAGAGCCCCAGGAACACTTGGACACTGCTCCCAGGGATGCCCAGGGTGGGGTTGTTGGGGTGTTGGACTCCATGATCCTCGTGGGTCCTTTCAGCTCTGGATATTCTGTGATTTGATGATTCTGGCTTGAGGGTTACCTCCCAGTTTTAGCATTTTCTCATCTGCCCCATTTTCCTGCCCCAGCTGCCTTGTGGGCACAGGGAAAGGGATGGTGACTCTTCCTGGCCAGGGCTTGCAGCTCCCCATCTCTTTGGGAACCAGCAACCATCCCCTGCACACCTGCACTTAACACTCTAGAAGGTCTTTTTCTGCTTTTCCACAGCTTTTTTTAACCCTTCCATTTGACCCCTCTCCGTTCAAAGCCCCCCACTTTGAGCCCCCAGTCCTGCCCCAGGAGTTTGGGCATTGCTGGGTTGGGAAGACTGAAAACTGCTCATCCTTTCCACCCCTCCTCTCCTGCTGCTGCAACAGGCAGCAGCTGGAACGCTGCCTCCCTTTTATAATCTTATTTTTTTGGGAAGAAAAAGGCAGTTTTGCTTGCAGTCTGGAGCCAAGCTCCTTGCAAAAGAGCAGGCTGTACTCTGGCCAGCCCTGTGCATTGTCCCCACAGCTGTGTCCCATCCTGGGAACATCTGATGCTGGTGGTCACGTAAGGATGGGGAGGAGAACATCCCCCTTGCACATTTCCTTTGGCAGCCTGGGGCAGGGAATGCTTTTCCAAGGGGGCTGTGCTGATCCCTGGATGCCCACGAGGCAGTGTGGGCTCAAATCTTTTCCCAGATGGGTTTCCCTATGCAGGGGCAGCTCATCCTGACTCACAGGATCACAGGAGGGTTTGGGTTGGAAGGGACCTTAGAGATCATCTAATTCCATTCTGATTTCCCTTCCCACACACCCCTCAACTGTGCATCCCACCAAACTCCTCCAGGTATGCCAGAGGTGGACGTGATGAGTTTTCCCAGCCTCAGCAGCAGCTTGGGAGAAGCCCAGTGCCAAAATCCACCACCTCCCCAGGAGTTTTCATCATGCCTTTGCTCCCCTGGTATTTCCAGCAGGCAGGGAGAGCTCCAAGCCACATTTCCAAGCTCTCAAGCTGCCAGAGGCACAAAGCAGCTACAAAGAGTTGGTGCAGCAGAGAACTCTTGAGCCTTCCCTTGGGTCTGGGGTACCACAGGGTGAAAAACCCTTTGGCAGGTGCAGAGTAGAGGGTGAGCAGAAAGGATTCATCTCAGTGGAAAATGCACCTCCTCAATGGCTGCCTCCTCCTTCCCTACGTGTCCATCCACAGCAGAAATCTCAGGAATTTCCATGGCAGCGCTCTCAGGAAATCTCCGCATTTCTCCCAGACGTGTCTACGATGGGACATGGGATTGCACAAGAAGGTCTGAGAGCTGGGCAAGGTTGAGTCTAGAAAAAAAAGGAGAGACAGAAATCCTGAACAACAAAAAAGCAGCTTGGAAAAAGCAGTCAGAAGTTTGAAGCTCATCCAGACCACTGCTCTGGAAATCAGGCTGAACAGTCTTGTGACATCAGGCTCTCTCAGGAGGTCGCTGCTATTTCCCAGCTGTAAAGGCCTGGGAATGTTGCTAGCAGCCCGTGTTTGACTTTGGAAGAGCTGGAAAGGCCAATCCTGCGGGGGCCAAGCAGCAAATGATAGAATCACTAAGGTTGGAAAAAGTCATGAAGGATGGAAAAGAACTCCAAGATCATCGAGTCCAACCTTGAGCCCCACCTTGTCACCCAGCCCAGAGCACATCCAGGCATTCCTTGGACACCTCCAGGGATGTGGGATCCACCATCTCCCTGGGACCCCTTTTCCAAAGCCTCACCACCCTTTCCATGAAGAAATTCTTCCTGATGTGCAACCTGAACCTTCCTGGGCACAGCCTGAGGCCCTTTCCCCTCATCCTGTCCTTTGTTCCCTGGGGGAAGAGGCCAAGCCTGCCCTGGCTCCGCGCTGCCGCCAGGGTTTGCAGGCTGGCAAAGAGTTCCCATGGATTGGCAAGCTCAGAACTGGGAAGCACGAACCAGAAACATTCTCCACAGGTCCTGGATTTGCCCTGAAGGTCCGACAGGCCCCTCAGTGCAGTTCCACCCCTGTGACCTCAGCAGAGAGCCCCAGTGGGAATTTTGGATCTCAGACACGACCGGCACCTCTGAGCTCCAAGCAGGGCATGTGTGAGGAGACAAATATTTGGGCACACACTCATTCCAAGGAGCATTGCTGGAAGTTTCTAATGTTGGATAAGTTGGATATGTTGTCAATGGATTGGGATGGTTATCCCAAACGAGGTAGCACAACCCCTTTGCTTTTCCCTTGCACTCCTCCATCCAGAAAAGCTGGGCCTGACCCCAAGCTCAGACCCCAGCCGGCTTCTGCCATCCCTTCCCAGAGCCACGAAGAGCACTTGGATGTCGGGATCAGCCCCCACAGATCCCAAACGTGGCCAGCCCTGGGCTGAGCAGCGCCTCGCTGCCTCCCACGCAGATCCGGGATCCAGCCGGGAGCTGCATGAGCTCATGGCTGGGGCGGCGCCAGCCCGGCCCCGCAGGGAAGGGACGGACAGGGAAGGGAAGGCAGCGCCAGGAAAAGGAGAGGGAAAAAAGGAAGGGAAGAAAAAAAGGGAGAAAAGGAAGAAGAGGAATGTGTGTGTATTTAAATAAGGTGTATAAAAGGGGAAGGGGAAAAGGAAAGAGGAAACAAAAAAAAGGGAAATGGGAAATGTGTGTGGGTATAAAAATAAGGGGAAAAGAGAAAAGGAAAAGGGAGAAGGAAAAAGAGAAAGGGAGAATGGAGAAGGGAGAAGGAAAAAGAGAAAGGGAGAAGGGAGAAGGAAAAAGAGAAAGGGAGAAGGAAAAAGAGAAAGGGAAAAGGGAGAAGGAAAAAGAAAAAGAAAAAAGAGGAAAGGGAAAAGGAAAAAAAAAAGAAAAAAGAATAAAAAAAAAGAAGAAAGAAAATAAAAGGAAAAAGACAACAGGAAAAAAGAGCAAGATAAAATAGAAGAAAAAATTAAAAGAAAAAAGAGAAAAAGAAAGAAATACCTTGAGGCCAAGTCCACACGGATCAACAGCAACTCCCAGAGGGGACAAGGAGAGGGATGGGGACCAGGGCAGGGCAAAAGGAGCCTGTTCTCTGCTGAAAACAGTTCCCCTGCCAACTCCACAAACCGGGGGGAAAAATCATCTTAACTCCATGTCTTTTGAGCCCCTATGAATGCTTTGAGCCCTGTGTGCACCAAACACAAGGATGGGCAGGGAAATCCCCGTGCAAGGGACAGGAAGGGGACTTTCTGAATTTCAGGGAGCTCTCTGCTCACTGGTGGAGGGGCAACAGCAGCAGCACTGGCTCAGACCACGAGGGATGCCAGGAAATAACCCATCAGTGGGGAGCCAAGTGTTTTGAGAGACCCTGCATGGCTGGGCTTCCCTCTGGGCTGGTTGAGACAAGGGGATGATTTGTGGCTGTGAATCCCTGCGAGAGCTGGAAGAGCTCCCTGGCTGATGTCATGGCTGCTGCCCCTGCTCTGCTGGGAAAAAAAAGGAGACTTTTGTCATCAGCCCTGACTAGTTTAGTCCTCTTGAGGTCACCATCGTCTGCTCTGGTTCCTGCACACTTGGGATGGCATCATGGAGCAGGATCCCACGGGAAAGCTGATGGGGCAGCTCATCCTCTACCTCTCCACGTCACAGCCAGGCCATCCAGGGAAAAACACCACTACATTTCCCAGAAAAATGCTCCAAATTTGGCAGAAATGTGATTTTTGTGAGCTCAGCTACCAAAACCCCACCTACCTTACCTTGGTACTCCAGCAGTCCTCACCCCACCTCAGGATAAACATCAAACTTCCTCTGGGAATTGGGGAAAAAACCTGCAAGACAGGATTTTATCTGTTACCCCCCCTGTGGGAGCCAGCTCAGAGGACACCCATGGAGGGGGATTGTACACCCAGAGCCAGCAAACAAAGCTGGTGATGCCAACACAGGGGGGCTGAGGAGAACCCAACCTTTGTGTAGCTAGAGCCCAGCTGCACGGTGATTTTTCTGGAATGCTTTCATGAGCGAGGCAGGGTGGAAAAGAAGATCTTCCTCCCCAAACCCAGCCCTGCTAATATCTTGAAAAATGCGTGAGGAGTGAGGCTGAAGCATGTTTGGAGCCACCTGCCACGGGAGTGGGAATCAGAGATGTGCTGTGGGGTGGAGCAGGGGGGCTGTTTCTCCATTCATCCCCTGCAGGTTTTTTGATCCTAAAGTGTGAGACTGGCACTGGGATGGGGCTTTTCCATCCTTCTTCCCTTGACTTTGCAGCTTTCTCCCCATGCCTTTTTAACTCACAGTGTTCCCACACTATCCCAGTCCTTAACCAGGCTGCTAAATGAGCTTTGATTCCCTTGCAACCCTACCAACGTGGCCAATCCTCAGGAAACAAACCAGGAACTCCTCCAGCACTCCAAGCCCTTGGCTCTGCTCTTTTCCAGAAATGCAGGGGTTGGTACCAGCTGATCCAAGGCAGAAATTGGAGTAATTTCCTCCAATTAGTATCTTTTTCCTTTACTTCACTGACACAATTTTCTGCAGGGAGCTTTCCTGCAGCGTGTGCTGTCTCGTGCTTTACAGGGACGGCCAAACACCTTCTTGAACCAGCCCAAGCTGGGCTTAAAGAAACTCAGCACTTTCTAGCAATACTTAACCTAACAATACCTTAATATGGGGAAACCCTCAAGCTTTAATTTAACTTTGCACCCTCAGATTCCCTGGGGCCTTTACCACAGGAGAAAGCTGCTTGTCCAGAATTCCCCCTCCACCTCCCGGCGGCACAGGGCTGGCTCGAAGCGTGTCCTCAAAAGCTTTGCTCCTTGGCTGCTTTCCCTGTCATTTCTGCAGATGAAACAATATTTTGCAGCAAATCAAAGCCAGGCGTGAGAGCCCGACTTTCCTGGCAGCCACTTGGGGCGTGAAGCTGGCAGATAACTGCACACTCTGCTGGGCTGTGCTGGATAAAGCACCCCTGTCCCACTTCTGATCCCACCCAGGGCTGAAAACCGGGATCAGCCCTCCCCTAGCAGACAGGAAAAAACAAGTTTTTCCATGAACACAGCTTCCAAGCAAGCAAATCAGTGGAAGTCTGACTGCCACGCTTCTCAGGGGAGCAGGAAGATTCCCAAACCATGGGGAGATAGGGGAGATGCTGAGCTGGCAGCAAGATTTCCCAATTCCTTCCCATCATGGCCACAGATAAGAATCAGGCAGTCCCCAGGGATGTGTTAGCAAGGCCAGACTGATGGGTGAAGGAGCCAGACATGCTGCACTGGGGGGTGGCATGGCTTGGAAGCTGTCACTGGAGGTCTAAATGTCCCCCTGATCCAGACCTCTCTTCCCACCCATGCAAAAGATCCTGTTTCACACCACTGCAGAAGTGAGCTTGCATTCCCTGGTGGCTGGAACAGACTGATTCAGCTCACCTTTAGTGTTGCCAGGTGTGTAACAGCACAAGAGTCCTGCAAAGGTCTTGAAAATGCATCAATTTAAATTTCATTAATTAAAAATTCATTAAAATCCTGCTCCTGCCCGGAGCCATGTGGGTGCAGCTCAGTTCCCTGTTTGCTGGGCACTAACTAAAGCAGGGCTGCCAAGTGTTGCTGAAACACACCAGCTTTGCCCCAAAATCTTGTGTGAGAGCCAAAGCCTCTCTCCTGACTCCTCATCATCCTGCTTTCCCATAAATCCAGCAGCTGCCCCCTCACTTCCACTATCACCAAACAGCAGCAAGGATCCGAAGGAATTCATTTCCATGGGAGCCTGATCTTATCCTGGCAACCACCAGGGTAAAAAAGAAAGACCCCAGGGAGGGGTGATGGTATTCAGGGACTAAAGGTGCTCCACCATCCAGTGCAGAGCAGCAATCCTTGCTTTAGAGCCTTCTGAAAAAGCTCCTTTTATAGCCCTTGATAGCCCAGCTGCTGTCCTCACTTATTTTTCTGCTGAGATTATGTTATTGAGTGGTTTATTTGCCTGGCACAAAATGCTCACACAAAGGTAAAAAAAAAACCAAACAAAACAAACAACACAGGCCAAAAGTAATTTTTCTATTTCTGCATTTACTTTTTGGGCCACATGCTTCCAAAATAACAGTTTTGGATACCTTGGGTGGGATCTGTTTGCCGTGACAGGTTTGTGCACACAGGGACATCCTGCCCCGTGGCTGGCAGGGCCACAGCACCAACAAATCTCTGCCATCAAGGAGGAGAAGATGTTCCAGCTTGATCAGGGTGAGGGCCACAGCTCCCTCACATGAGGATTCCAAAAGGGATTCCAAAAGGAAGACCCCGGGGGTGGGAGATGGATGGTGAGAGGCACAGATGGTGCTGCTGATGGGGCAGTGACCATCTGAGCATGGCAAGAGAGCTTCCCCCAGCTCAGCCTCCTCATCTGAGGGATTGGCAGCAGGCAGAAAGCTGTCCAGGGACTGGGGTGACCCACGGATTTTCTGGGTCCCCATTTGGGACCACGTTACTAAAGTAAGAGGAGGTGATGCTTGGCCTTCCTCTGGCTGGTTTTTGCCTTTTCTTCCAGCACATTCCAGAGCTTTCTGCAGGTTTGCTGTGGCCTGAGCTGAGTGCAGCTGGAGCCAAGCCACTGAGAGATGCAGAGGTGGGACTGGGTTTGGCATGGAGGTGCCAGGCTGGTGTTTTTAGAAGCCTTCCATTGGTTTTTAGGAAAACACAGACAAAAGGCAGGTCCTGGGCTGGCATCAAGGGATACTGGCACATTCCCCAGCCACTCCCAAAGGTCTCTGGAATAGCTCAGGGGGAACTCAGCCCCAGGAAGGCCAGCATGTGCTACTTTACAAGCAAGGTCAGGTTTGTCTCAGCGCCTTGGCATTCCCCAGCATCACCAGGGAGAAGGGACAGATGGATATTTCTAATAAGCACTGACTGCAGGATTTCAGAGCAGGGACTCTCTAGAGTCACCAAGCAAGGCAGAAGTGAGGTACCTGCTTTGTAATGCCCGTGACTTCACTGCCAATGCCAGCCTTTTTAAAATTTCTTCTTAATTTTCTTCATTTTCAGGTTGCTGCTGAAGTCTCCCAAGCCTGCACTGTGCCAGATACCCAGCTGGGAGATCTTGGACCAGCAGTTTCCATTGGATCCAGCTTTTTCCCCTTTACATTTACCCTTTGCTCTTGCTGCTACTTCTGACCAGTACTGGGAAGGGCTGGATGGTTTTTTGTCCCCTGAATTTTGCCTGAGGTTTCTTGTCTTCATCTGATGTGCAAAAACCTCTCCTTTTTCATCCAAGAGGCCTCAGCCTTTCCTTCAGCCCCTGAACCTCTCACATGATTGCACTGGCACAGAAACCAGAAAAGTTTAGTCATGGCCTCTGTCCATGCTGTGCCAAGGAGGACAGAAATGAAAACAACCCCATTCAAAGCCCCTGGAGGGAGTGAATCCCAGCCCAGGGCTAACGAGCTACGGACACAATTAGCCCAGGAATCCCATTAGCCACACAGTTAAATAAAAGGAACCTCCAATTCAAAAAATCCTGAAGTTTCAGGCCAGTGATCAAAGCAGAAAACCCCACAAGTTGAGGACTTTTGAAAGAAGTTTGTGTTATTGAGTATTTCCCCGTTTTCCCAATTTGTGGCAATGATCCTCCCTCCCTGCAGCAGCTGATGCTGGGGATCTCATCTCCCTCTGGTCTCCTGCTCCAGCCTTGCCACTGCCCCTTGGGAAGCTGTGCTTCCACCTCTGCCTCAGCTCTTACAAAAGAAAATAAGTCAAACCTCAGGAAAATCCTGATACAGCCTTAAAAATAGGAGTTTTAAAGAAAAGTTGATGTCATCTTTGTTCCACTTATTCCTGTGGGTGTTGGGGGTTTCATGCTGAAACTCACCTGTGAATTCTTCCCCAGGAGGGCTGGGTACTCCCCACAAGCTGGGATTTCAGGGCAGATCCCAGAGCTCTGTGTGTCAAAAGCAGGCAGCTCCACAACCTGTGACTGCTGTGGCTTTCACTCTCATTTTTCTTCTTCCTGAAAGAAGCAACAGAGCAAAAGAAAAACCACTTAAATGTTTCCCTTGGTTTTCAAGCAGAAATTCCTGCTTTGTCTGGAGACACCACCTGAGCCAGTCACTGCTGAAGGAGGGCTGAAATGAAGTCTTGCCATGGAGCAAAGGCAGGCAAAATCCAGGTTTCCCAACACCTTCCCCACCCCTCCAGCTCCATGCCCAGCTCAAGGCTGCAAATGTCCATTGCATGAACAGCTGTGGGCTGGATGCCATTTCCATCAATTCTGTAAAAAAACCCAACAACCTGCTTTTTGAGTGCCTTTGAATGTCTTGAGAAGCTCCAGTGAGCCACGTGGAGGCTGCAGGAGATGTAAGAGCTGGGGGGACTGGCATGGATAAAATGCCAAGCTAGACTGCAGGGGCAAGCCATGAAACTCTCACAGAAGAGAGGAGTTTTGCTCCAATAAGAGGTTCATCAAGGATCTTTCAGGAAGAAAGTGAGTGAGAGAGAAAATTCTGGAATGCTAAGGGGGCAAGGCATGGTCGGAGAGAACAAATGAATGTGGGGAGAAGTTCACTGCAAAATAAGAGCTTGCATTGGTCAAAATGATGGGGGAACTCATGTGGAAGGAGAAGCAATCCAACTAAATCCCTAGCCCTTAAATGGATAAAAATGCTGGGATACATTGGAAGCAACATCAGGACAGATGCTGTCCACAAGCTCTGGCAAGGCAGAGACCACAGGACTGATGAGCTGTGGGCAAGACACTCTGCTCCTTCAAGGACATCTGGGAGGAACTGGTGTCCAGAGCTACTGCTAAACAAACATGCCATCTGGATAAATAACTCCTCTGGAAAAACCTTCAGGATACAATCCAGCTGTGGCCATTTAAGGAAAAAAAAAAAAAAGGAAATAAAAAGAAGAGGTAAAAAATGTGGGAGCAGAACATGAGCAGCACCTCAGGCTTAGGAAGGGCACAAAGCCTTGGGACAGGGCTAAATGGTGAGTGTAGTCAAAGCTAAAATCAAAATAAACCTGCAACCTTAGAATGGCAGGCAGAGAGAAGCTGCAAGCTCCTCTGGATGGAATGGTGGCTCATTCCCAGGGTGAGGAGTCCCATGGTGTATTTGGGTTTCCTCCACTGGCATCTTCCAGCTTCCCTCATGCTCCATGGATGCTCTCTCCCCTTTCAGGAACAGCCTTTTGCTGCTGAACTGTGCAAACAAACCCCAAATACAGGATTTTACAAGTTCCCATTGTAACTTGTTGTGCTAGCAACATGCCTGAAAGAGTCAAGCCCCAGGGAATCTAACCAGAAGAGGTTGGATCCCAGAAAACAGCAGCTTCTTTTCAAGGCAGATGCATTATTTAGGTCTGAAGTGACACCAGGGAGGTTTTACAGGGTGCAAAGTGCCCTGGCACTTGTCAGATCTCTGGCAAACAGTGCTGTTCTCCTTCCCTTGGGCACTGTGGGTGCAAGGGACACTCTGCAGTCACTGCCACCCCCTTGCTGCTCTTTTGCCCCCAGTCCTCAGCCAGGCACAGCATATGGGGATATTCCCATGTTAGGAAGTGAGCTGTTACTTCTTCTGGCCAACACTGATTTGTGCAATTTGACACTGATGAGGGACAGAGCCCTTGCACAACACACCCCACTGTCTCCAGCACTTCCAATTTTCAGCAGATCTTCCTGTCCATTTGTGCTCAGTGATGGTTGCTCAGAGCACTCAGAAAGGCAAGATGCCAGGACTGGTTCTAGTGGGAAGTGTACCTGGTCAGGGCTTGGAACAAGAGGGTTTTTAAGGTTCCCTTCCCACCCAAACAACTCGGTGATTCTATAATTTCAGAACCATCCTCTGAAAAAACACTGTGGAGATTTAAAACACTGTGGAGATGTAAGATACTGCTCTGAAGCATTTCCTGACTGGTAAAGGACGTGGCTTTGGTCTGGGCTGCATCACAAACCAACCCTGTGGGGCAACAGAGCTGGAGGAGCCTCCCTAACTGGATTCCTCCAACTTCCTAACACTGCCTGAGCTGGGCTGTCCCGAGGCCACCCACCAGCACCTGCCTTCTCAGAGGCACCTCAGAAGAGTGGCAGCACAGGACGTGTGCTGTGCTGGGACCATCAGAGATGTGCTGCTCTCCTTCCTCAGCATGGAAGGAAAATTGCTTCCATCACCCGAAATTCTCCGGCAGCGGATGTGGCTTCCAGGCCACCGGCACCACGGAGCTTGGGAAGGATTGTCCATCACTTGAACTGCCCAAAATGAGCTCCAGAGAGCCCGTGCTCAGCCCCAGGCATGCCAGGAGGGAGGGATAAGGGGCTGGGAGCTCCGGGATCAGGCTCTTTGGAGGTAGGACATCCACGCTTGGCCCGCTTTGATCTCTCTGTGAACGCATTCATGTGCAGAGAGGAAATGTCTGGTGCTCAGCTGGGACAACACACAGCACAGCTGGGGACCCTGGAGGAACCTCAGGCTTTCTGAACTCCTCTGAACACTTCCTTCTTCCCCTCCCCTCCCCCTCCATGCTCCATTTGCTTTTTTTCCTAAAAAGTGTTTCTTTTCCCAGGGAGAGATATCAAGTTCATGATGTAATAGCTTGTGGTGAGGGCTGTTCTTTAAGTCAGAGAAATATGAAAAACCCTGCAAAAAGTATCTTTAGTAAAATCAGCCCCCTCTCACTCAGCACAAGGAACTGATCTTTAAATCCAAACTCTGCCCTCAGATGCATTAACCCCAAATTTGCAGCCATCATTGGTGTGAGCCCAGATCATTGTGCCTGCCTTAAAACAAGAAGTTCTGCATGTTTTACTCTATTTACTGCATTACTGAAGAAATTCTTCCCTCTGAGGGTGGGCAGGCCCTGGCATTGTTGCCCAGAGAAGCTGTGGATGCCCCTGGATCCCTGGAAGTGTCCAAGGCCAGGCTGGATGGGGCTTGGAGCAACCTGGGATAGTGGGAGGTGTGCCTGGAATGGCAGGGGCTGGGATGAGATGAGCTTTGGGGTCCCCTCCCTATAATTCTGTGATGCATTTTATGATGAAAGCACAAGTCAGCAGCCCAGGGGCTGGGCTGGCCATTACCAACCTGGAAAGAGAAATTAAGATTCTACAGAGTTCTTCAAAGATCCTGGAAGTGAAATGCCCATCTAGGCTACATGTGCAGGACTCTGCAACTGATGGAAAGAGAAAGAAGCAGCCCCACAGGGTGAGTCAGCCTTTCCAAGGATAGGTGGAAGGAATGTGTACTTGAGCCAGCCTGACATTCCCTTGGGAAGACAAACCCCACTGTGCAATATTTTACATTTTATCCCAACAATACAGTAATTTCCAGGAACCTTTTGCCCCTTTTTTTTTTTTTTTTTTGCAACATCTGCAATGTCTTTGGGAGCCTTCTGGAAGAAAGGGCCTCTTATCCATGAGTCATCTGGAGGAAAGGGAAGCCCCTTGGACATGGGGATGTGGCTGGTTCACAGGGCTGCTTGGAAATCTGGAGAAGCCGTGGGCAGCTGTGGGCATGGAAATCCATGCAGGGACTGGGAACAGTGACCAGTTAGGTGCTGAGCCAAACCAGGGCAAGGTTTTTGCCCAGTGAGTCTGAGGAGCCAAGGGGGGAATTTGACAGGAATGTCACCAGAAGGACAGCCATGGAAATTGCTGGCAAAAGGCACAGAGCCAAAAGGAGTGGGAAGAAGGGAGAAAGTCCCCACAGAGTCTATCCCACGTACTCCCTTCCCATCAGCAAGTGGATATTTAATAGGCTGGGCCTTTTCCAACCTACCCCTTTTCATCTCTGGAAGAATACCACAGGCTTCCCTAAATTCAAGCTTTCCTGACAGAAATCATAAGTTCAGGTTACGTGGGAACATTGGGACTGAGGTTTCAGGGCACCCAGAATCGTGCACACAATACAGATTTTGCCAGGCTGAGGACCCACAGTGCCTGTGCCAAAATATTTCAGTTACACACAAGATCTGGGAGAGAAAGGCTTTTTTGGCTTGAGTTCTTGCATTTCTGGAGGCAATGAAAAATCTGCAAATGGCCTCCTCAAGGTCACTTCTGGACACTGGGAGAAGGAAGTGGCAGGGAGCAGTGACTGCCCTGGGTTTGTGGCTATGTGAAAATGACATTTTCCAAGAGGTGAACACATCTCTCCATCACTGCTGGTGGTCCCCACCCCAACAAGCAGCTGAAGGTTATTGAATGACAAGAGGTGGAGACACAAACCACAGGGCTGGGTGGGCCATCTGAAAGGAGATTTTCAGCCATCCTTACCTCTGGTTCCTCATCCTGGGGAAAACAAGGGTGTGACAGCATCAGGAAAAGCTTCCCGCACCCGGGAGCTTCCATATAAAGTGTCTGGGGCATAAATTTTCTGCAAGATGTGGTGTTTTGCATGCTGGCAACACCTCAGTGATGTGAAGAGGAGGGTGGAAAGTCAGCTAAAAGCACTGGGCCACGTGCAAAAGAAAGCAGCAGCGTGGATTTCTCTCTGGGGAGAAAGAAAACCCCAACGAAACCCAGCAGATCTCAGAGGAAAAGACAGCCCTGGCCAGCTGATACCCTCTGCAAACCTTTACCTCCTCCTCAGATTAAATACCTCTGGCTCCAGCCAGAAATTATGTCTGAACCTAAGAAACACCAAAAAAATTTCTAGGACTTAGGGTTTGGGGTTTCATTCTTTTGATGGAAAACTACATTTATAAACATGAAATTGTTGTCCCCGGGTAAATCTGGGAGCACAGGAAGGATGTGGATAAGTGTCTTTATGCAATCCACTAGCATGAATTAGTTCTTTGTGGCTCAAAGAGCAATCTCAGAAGTTAAAACTGGTGGTTTTTGTCAGGATATTTTCCTCTTGGCTTTGAATGGGAGCTCCAAAGAGACGGAGAAGTCTCTTTACTCACGTCACTTGACCTCCTGTTTCTCCAGAGTTTTGTTAACAGAACCCTGCTCCGATGGATTTGCTTTGAACAGCAGATCAGAAGTGCTCTTAGTGGAGCTGTCAGAACCATATTTGGTTGCAGAGGAAGCAGTTTTTCCTAGAAAGCTCAAGGAATGGTGAAAAAAACCCCAAACCCCAAACAACAAAAGGAATGGAATGGAACTGGCTTGGCCCAAACATTTGGTGGGTAACACTTGAAGGAAGCAGCCCCTGGCAAGCTGAATGTTATCATGTTATCTCAAACCTGATTATTCCAAGCCTGGGTAGCTGCAAATGGGCAAAAGCTGGAGGATGGACTGCATTTCTCAATACATGGAAAGGGCAAGCCCTTTCCTAAGATCTTTCACTTTAGGATCTGCTTCCCATGTAGCATCTAATGGTCCTGAAAAAGGCAAGACATCACAAAGCACAAAGGCCAGTCTGAAATGTCCCCAGACTCCTGGATTTCCATGGGGTGGGTCTCCTTGGATAAAGGAATAGCTGTTTAATAGCTATTATTATTATTTTATTATTATTATTATTACTTAATTACAGCACTTTAAAAGCTGCAAACTCAAACAGACACTGCTGCAGGGTTGTCTGTCTCCAATCCCTCCCTGGAAATCTGTCCTGAAGCACTGGGTAACCCCCTCTAATTCCTTACAGGGGACAGCAGGATTTCTCCAGGGCAGGCAGGGCTTGCAGTTTCCCCTCCAAGCCAGACTCCACTGCACCAGATTCCTGCTTGGGCATTCCACAGATATTCCAACCCCTGGCCTCCTGTTGCAATCTGGCTTCCCAGTCCTTGCCATTCCATCCAGTTTCACCCAGATGGGGTCAAAACTCTGCTGGCAGTGAAATCAGGCTCTCCTCTGGATAAACTGGGGTAGAGGCCATGCCTGTGCTGCAAAGATGCACTTCTTCACCTCAGCAGGACCAAAATAAATTGTTTTAAGCCCTTTACCACACCCAAGCTGGTCTTTAAAGTCTGGAACAATCTTGGTGAGCTGCTAAGTGTGAGCAAATTCAAAAATATGCATGCACTGTCCATCTGTCTCATCTTCAGAAAGCAAGGATTTTGGATGGGCTGAAGCTGTTAAGAAATCAGTTTCATGCAGGATCGTGTCAATTAATTTCCTGTGATGCTACAAGTGAAGAGAGCACAAGTTTCAAGAGAGGGAGGAAAAATTCTGTTTCCTCAAGGACAGAGCAAAGCTTTAAACAGCACAGAGTGGATGTTCCTGAAAGAGATTTACAAGGCCTCTCTCTGCAGAGGGCTGGGAGCTGGGAAAAACATTGGCAAGACAAAATGGGAAACACAGGTAGCACCTGCTGGGGGTCCTGATGCTGTGTGGGAGTTCTGGCACCACTGTTGATGGTTTCACCTCCCTTTGATTCCCTGCACCACCTCTGGAAAACAATTGCTGCCTCAATTCCCAGATTCCCCAGGTTATAATGGGAGGATTAACAATATCCCTCTGGCAGTGTATGGCATCCAGCCTCAGGGTCAGTGAAACTCCCCTGGGAGAAGTCAGGGACATGTAATAACAGATATAAAATCAGTAACATGAAATTACTGCAGGTTCTTATTGCCAGAGCACTTGGATCATGAAGTAGGCTTACAAAGGGACTCTCTCAGCAGTGAAATAAATGCATCCTTACAAAAGGATGCAAAAAATGCATCCTGCAAAAAGAACCACACTCATGTGGGCTGGGAGGTATAATTTTTGGTCTCTGGAAAGACCCAGTACTTTTCTATAAGCTCCTAGAAGGGAAAATAAAATGAAAACTGTGGAAATTATTCAGGAAATTGCTTTAAAAACCACCCAGAAATATCAGTATAGTTTGATTCAGTAAAGCTGACTTTTTTTTCTGATAGGATAAAATCTCTTCCTAAAGATGTAGAAGAGTTTGGTGCACAAACAGCTAAGCAGTAGAGCAGACTACTAATATACTATAAAAATAAGACAGTCTATAGCATCCTGAAGTTAGATTTTGATAAAAAACATCTCCATCAAAAAGGGGGAAAAAAAATAATATTTTGACAGTGTCAAAACAAAAACTGTTCTGTCAAAGCCTGAGAAACCCACGCCAGCCTAGACAAACCCAGCTCCCTTTCCTGGCTGCACATGAAACAGCCAGACATTTTTACCCCCATGCCTCCCACTGGATCCAGATTCCTGATAGCTGATCCATGAGTACTGATCCTGAGACAGATGTGGATGAGCAGCTGCAAAACTACACAAGCACATCCCAGCTCTCCTCCAAGCACCCACGGCTCCCTCTGGACCACCAAGGATTTGTGCACAAGTGACAGCAGCACCAAGTGGCCTCACCCCATGAAAGAGCTTCATCAAGGTTTCAGGGGCTGATTAAATCCAGAAGATCCTGGTGCTCCTGGTAGGATTTGCTTCCTGCTTGCAGACTCTTCCTAACCTTTTAACAGCCCTCCAAGGGATAGCGTGAGGATCCCAAAGCAGAGGCATTCCACTGGCCACGGCTCAGCTTTGCAGAGAGCAAATGAAATCCTCAGCAAACCCTGGAGCATTCCATGGAAAGGTTCCCACTGGCTCCAGCAGGCTTTCATTTGGATTTCTGGGCTACAGCCCAAAACACCCGAGGTCTCCAGGTGGGTTTGAGGGCTAAGGTAACACCTCTGAGATCCTTGGCTGCAGGTGGAAGCTGTCCCAGCAAGGGGCTGGAAGGGAGCCCTGCTGGCACACGGAGGAAAAGGTGACTTAGGCAACCACATTGTTTTTGCCTTTGTCATGCAAATAGAGCTCATCTGCCCGGGAACAGCTGTGCATCTTCCCAAAGGCAGAAACTGCTGGAAGCCACTCCACTGGAATATTTCACAGACCCCTACACCCTGCACATGTGAGCATAGTGTCTGCTTGGTCGGAGGCTGCACAAGCATTTTCTATTTCCTGGCCATCCTGGAAACCATTAATGACCTCAGAGCATCACAGATGGCCTTGCCCTAATTGAGGAAAAAAAAAAAACCAACAAAAAAGCAGGAAAATTTGCAACACCTGCTCAGAGCCCTGGGGCCAGCCCTGCTAGTGAGAGCCCAGCAGTCCAGAGGGACCCAGCTGCTCTGGGGACACTGTGGGCTGGGACCAAACCTTCAGGGAGCTCCCTCTCCCAGCAGAGACTGTCCTGTGGCTTTTTGCAAATGTGCCTGGCTAATCCATGCTGGGATCTGGCAATTCAGAGGCAAATCCTGGCTCCTTGTCCCTGGTGCTGGTCCTGAGCAGAGGCTCATTCCCTCATTAGAAGGGATTTCATGGAGCAGCTGCAGCCAGGAACCAGCATGCTGGGAGATGGAACTGCCTCTGCTTTAGACAGCTGACAGTCCAAACCAAAGAGGAAAGTAGCACCCCATTTAATTGCTGGAAAATTGAGGCAGAGAGGAGTTTAAAAGGTAAGCTTAAGGTTGCATGGAAAAACCTCTGGCAGACCATGATCTGACCTTGCTGTCCTGAAAGAAACCCACATCCCATCCCACCCCATGCTATCTCTCTGACCCCCAGCACGACTCCTGCCACCAGGTCTGTCCTCCTCAGGGTGCCAGCAATCCTGGGGAAACAGGATTTCTGGAGAGGAACTAAAGGGTGGGGTGAGCTGAGACTGACTACGAGGGAATTGGGGATTATTATTATTATTATTATTATGATTATCATCATTGTGGTACTTCAGACTTTTTCTTGGTCTCTCTCCATCTTCAGCTTTGCAGAAGGAGGAGAAACTATGGCTATCAGCACTGACAGTTCTCCCTGGCACTTTGACTGCTGCCCTGGCTCTGACCCCTCCTGGAAGCAAAGCTGGGAAGGGAGGAATCAGCAGCTGTGAGCAGCACAGCCGTGCAGCTTCCTGAGCCTCTCTTCCTCTCTCCAATTGATACAGGGTTTACAGGGATACAGCCATCCTTGGTCCTGACTTCTGGAGCAGCTGAGCTCCTTTTCACCTCATTAAAGCTCTTTTTAGACAATCAGCTCATCCAAGGAGGCACCTAAAAGCAGCCAGAGGAGCTGTCAGCCCCCACATCTGACCAAGCCTCCTGTTTCTTGTTTCAAATTTGCAACAGCAATTTCTGTTTCTCATTTCTCCTGTGAGCAGTTTCTTGGGGGCAGGAACCCATCCCTTTGGCCTCTCCCACTACCACTGCCCAAAGAGCTCCAGGAGCTTCACAGCAGAGCTCTCCCAGACTCAGTCCTGCTGGTCAGGATTGTTGGTTCTTGGGATTGCTGTAACATTTTAAGGCCTCACCACAGAGCTCTTTTACCTCAGGGATGTCACATGGATTCAATCATCTCCCAGTAGCCACCCCCAGCTCTCCCAACAGCTGCACAGAGAGGAAAATACCCGCAGCCATGAGTCAAACAACAACAGTCCAAAACTCCCAAAGTCTCATTTTCTTTGTCATTTGGGGCTTCTTTCCCAAATCTGCTGACTGCCTGGGACTCTTCCCACTGATCTAAAAGGTCAGGGATTGGCTAAATGCAATTAGGCAGGGACTGCATCCCCACTAACTGCTGAAAAGGCTCTGTCTGCAAGGTGAACATCTTGCTCACCACAGGATTAATTCCTGCTCTCCCTTCTCCTCCCCACCTTTCAGGCACAACACTGTCCTCCACCAGAGCACTACATTTCTTCGGGAGCTTGGGTTAAAAAACCCTCAGGGAAGGTTTTTGGTCATAGCTTGGGGGTTTTGGTTTGGTTTTGTTTGTTCCTTTCTCCTTGGAAAAGCCCTCTGACAGCAATTCACCGTGATGCTCACAGTCCACTCAGAAAGCAGCTCCAGAGCCAAGGAGCAGGAAAGATAAAAGTGGGAAGCTGGAACCAAGTGTCAGGTCCTGTGGAGCCTGGGATCTTGCACAGGGAGCCACGGGAAGGTCAGCTCTGCCTCTGGCAGTGATGGTAAAGAGCATCCTCAGGAGAGGTGATTTCAGCTCCTGGCTCCAGCAGCAGCCTCCTGCCTGACTTGGCCAGCTCCATTTTTTCTCCCTTTATCCAGCATTTCTCTTGCTGTGCCTTGTCACTGTATGCCACAAGTTTTATGGAGGAAGGGTAAAGTGAGGCATGTGCTTTCTGGGCACTGCTGGAGCGTGGCTGTGATCCCCAGCAGCTGCTGGGGATGATCCCAGGGTTCTGCCTTGCTGGAAAACTGCAAATGCCCCTTCAGCCCAAAGAGGATCCTGGCACTGCTTAGGTTTTTTAAAAACCAAATCATTATTAAAGACATGCCTCAGCTATTAGTGTATCATTAATCAACCTATCACAAATAAAGAAGCTTTTTTTTGCTATGTTGAGGCCCTCTCCAAGAAATTATTCTAATTGTTGATGACTACTTGGCCTATATTCTTGTGATGTACTTTCTTGCTGTGTGTTTTTGAATGCTGTTTTCTCCCACTCCCCTTGTGAAAAATCCTGTTTTGTCAGAAAAATAAAATGTGTTTTTATTAGAAAGGAATTTATCTACATTGGGGAAGAGAGGGTTTGTTTTTTTTTCAGGTCTGGAATAAATTTTCTAGTTAGGGGAAAGGAACACATCCCAGCACGTGCAGGGCTAACCTGGGGATCAGCAGAAATCTTGTTTTACACATCCAGTGACACTGAGCAGCACTTTAAAGAAGTCTTTCCAAACCCCACAGAGGGTTGGGGTTGACTCAGACATTGGCTCTAGAGTGCCATTCTCTGCCCCCATTTTCATCTGGGAGGAAAACAAGCCCTTTCCAGGAATATTTCTGAGATGACTCCTGTTATCATGGTACAGAAAATATCTGTTCTGAAAGCAAGACCCCGTTTGGTGTTGATTAGCCTGAATATTAACAGTGATCCAGGCACTGTGGTGAGCCAAAGAGTGCACCCAGAGAGCAGCTCTGAGCATTCCTGCAGTGGGAGAAATGTCCACCACGCTGGGAATTGGGCAGCTGAAGGGAGAAGGGCAGCTCTGGGGAGGAGTTCAGCTCTGTCTCCTGAGGAAAGGAGGCTCAGGGGAAACCTCCTCACCCTAAAACAGGAGCCAGGCAGGGCTTGGCAGCTTTGCCCAGGCAACAAGGGATGGGATGAGGGGTGCCAGGGGAGGTTCAGGAGGAATTTCTCCATGGAAAGGGTGATCAGGCATTGGAAGGGGCTGCCCAGGGAGGTGTTGGAGTGCTCATCCCTGCAGGTGTCCAAGGAATGCCTGGATGTGGCACTCAGTGCTCTGGGCTGGGGACAAGGTGGGGACTGGGCACAGCTGGGACTCGATGGCCTTGGATGTCTTTTCCAACCTAAATAATTCTGGGATTCCATTGCTCTTTAAACTGACAGAGGGCAGGTTAAGGTTTCATATTAGGAAGAAATTTTTCCCTGGGAGGGTGTGAGGCCCTGGCACAGGGTGCCCAGAGAAGCTGTGGCTGCCCCTGGATCCCTGGAAGTGCCCAAGGGCAGGTTGGATGGAGCTTGGAGCAGCCTGGGACAGTGGGAGGTGTCCCTACCCATGGCAGGGGTGGCACTGGATGGGCTTTGAGGTCCCTCCCATCAAAAACCACTCTGGGATTCTTTCTGGGATGCTTTGGCTGCTGCTGTGGTTTCCCAGAGTCAGCCTGGCCACAGCAGCTGCAGTGGAAGCAGTGGAAGGTGTATTTGGGAGGCTTGTTTCACTCACAGCCACCTGCCCGTGGCATCTCCCCTCAAAGTTACATTCCAGGTGGGATACCTGGAGCCCTGGCTTTCCTTATCCCAGCTGAGGAAAGGAAAGACAAGGATCTTGTAGACAGAGTGACCTTACACCAAGCAAATCCTTCCTCTTCCCTGTTCAGAAGGGACACTGGGCTCACCAGTTTCCGAGCAGTTCCTCTTCCTGGTGTCTCATCCTTCTCTCCCCCTTCAGTGTTAAACACCTCATGGCTAATTCCAGCTGTGACCTAAAAAGGAAACAGAACTATATTCACTTTTTATGCATTTCTTTCCCTGCTCCTGAGCCAGCAGGCAAAGCCTCACGAGCTGATGTTTTCCCCTCTCATCTCCCACGTGCCCTGAGTTTGCAAGAAGTATTTGCCTCAGGATTTCACACACTCAGCCCACGAGAGCTGCTTGGTCTCTTCCACTGTGCACATGATGCTGTCCAGGTCTGTACACTTTTCCCTAGAAAAGTGGAGCCAGGAATTGCCTCTCAGCTGCTGATAGGAAAGCAGTTCCCATCAATTTTCCAGTGCACATCCCCAGGGAGCAATTCAGGCCTTCAAAACTGATGCCAAAAACCAACAGACAGGAAGCAGAAGTGTTTCTATTTAACCAAGAGAATGCTCCTGAGGCAGGCTGGGGTGAGGAGGAGGAGGAGGGAAGGGCCTTTCCAAAACTGTATCATGGAAAGGGAAGAGCCCTTGGTGTTAACAGAGCAGCCTTTTGTCTCCTTCCTTTATAATTTCTGCAGGTTCTTTGAACAGAGCTGAAGGCTCCCTGGCAATCCTGCTGCCTTCATATTTCTGTTTCCATCACCGCCAGCCCAAGAAAATCCAGATTTGCACCTTCTCAGCCATGTATACATTATTAAGAGGGCCCTGGGGATGCACAGCTTCTGCCATAAAAGCAAATGTCAGCTAAGAACAGTTAATTCTATTGACTAGGAGGGAGTAACAGCACTTATTTTTGTTAGCTGGCAATATCTAACCCTTTAAATGATATCAGATGGGCATGAGTCAACAACCTTGCCTCCAACAACAGGCCACTCAGACTGCCTAAAAATAGATTTTACTTTCCCTCTTTCACATGAAGCCACACACAGCCAAGGGGGCTGCTGGGGACAGGCACACACTCCTGCCTGGAACAAGGGGGTATTGGAGTAGCTGCAATTCCCTCTAATCCCTTCCTGCCAGAGGGGCCACTGAAAATACAGGAGCCACCCAGTTGCTTCAGTTCTCAGTGTGGCTGGGTGGTGCAGGAGCAGGGAACAGCAGCCAAATCGTTCCCATCTCCTCAGTCTCAGCTGAAAAAAATAGCTCCAAAGCAGATGATAATTAAGCCCTTAATATTTCCACTTAGATTTCAAGCAGGGTTATTTTTACCACGCTGACACGCAGAGCCAGGAGCTGCACAGACTGGGAGAGGCAGCTCTGTGCTGCTGCTGACACAGCTGGAGCCTCCACATCTGGGGCAGGGAGAACTTCAACAAAAGTTGGCTTTTCACTCGGATTTCAGTGGGTTTTTGCCAAGCCAGGTGATATTGAGGACACTGCTTTATTTTAACCAGCTACAGGAAAAAGCTGTTTCAACTCCTTTGGAGAGGATGTGACATTTTCTAGTTGGGACTCAAGAAGAGGCCTCTGGAGGAATGGAATTGAAGTCCAGCCTTTCTCCAAGAAATGGGCTCAGTCACACATGGCTTTGGCCCCCTGGGCTAGGCAGCAGCAAGGAAGTGAAACAGCATTCCTCAGGCCAATGGAGAGCACAGCCTTGGGCTGAATCCTGGTGGAAATTCTAATGGAGTGACCACTTGGAGCCTTATAGTTCAACCAACTACATCATTTTATGTCCCCCTCCCTCAGCACCACCTTGCTCTATTCACATTACAAGTATTTCAGACAGGAGCCACTCACTTCCTTTGCCAGTCTCATCTTGCCATTGATCATGGGCTGACATTCCCAATCTCTTGATTAAAATAAGTAAGAGAAATATAACTTACACAGTTTTGGGGTTTTGTTGTTGGGTTTTCTTTGTTGTTTGGGTTTTTTGTTGTTGTTGGGGTGTTTGGTTTGGTTTTCAGGGGGGTTTTGTTTGTTTGTTTGGGGGTTTTTGTTTGGTTTTTTTTTTGTTTGGTTTGGTTTGGGTTTTTTCCCCCCATTCTTTTAACTCTACAGCTTAGTGACATGGATTTCAAGGCCAGGAAATGAAGGAATTGTTCCCTGTAGGGTGGTGAGGCCCTGGCACAGGGTGCCCAGAGCAGCTGTGGCTGCCCCTGGATCCCTGGCAGTGCCCAAGGCCAGGAGCCTGGGATGGTGGGAGGGATGAGATGAGCTCTCGGTTGCCTTCCCACCCAAAGCATTCCAGGATTCCTTGGAGGCAGCAGGATCCTGCTGGGGCTGGGCAGGAGCTGAGCCCTTCCCTGGCTGTGCCCCGGGGCTGTGGCTGCAGTGAGTGTGGGATGCCAGGAGCTGGGGGAGCTGCCCTGGCTCCAGGACTGATGTGTGGAAGGATTAAAAGTCTGAGGGAGCGTGGCAGGGCTGTGTGTCCCAGCACCTTCCCAGATCCTTTCTTTCACGTTCTTTGCAGCCTGAGATGGGAATATTCATTCCTCATGCATTCCTGAGATGGGAATACAGCTCCCACAGAGCTGGAGCTGCTGTCCTGACTCTCACACAGCAGCATCAGCACTCTTGGAGCTGACAGGGAGCTGATTTCACTGAGAGTCTTGGAAAATTGTGATTTCCCCCCTAAAAACCCAGTGGCTTTTATGCACAGATGTTACCAAGGCAACTTGGTGCCTCTGTTAAATAAAATATCTCAAGTGTGGTGTTGCCCCATCCTTCAGCTCCTCAAGATGATGTTCTGAGGAAGTGGGAATAAAAACTAGAAATGTTCCTGGTGCCTTTCTCTCAACACACTTTGTTTGGGTTGTATTTTATGGAATGGTTTGCATTGGGAGGGACCTTAAAGCCCATCTCATCCCTCTCCTGCCAGGGCAGGGACACCTCCCACTGTCCCAGGCTGCTCCAAGCCCTGTCCAGCCTGGCCTTGGGCACTGCCAGGGACCAGTTTGACCCAAGATCATTTTCTGGCTTGGATTCTCCATGGATTTGGCAGAGCTGGGAGCTCTACCTGAATTTTAAGTTATCCCTGACTGTCCCTGTTAGGAATATAAACATTTCCAGCAGATCTGTCCTGGTTTATAACACCTTTTCTTGGAAGCTGCCTGGTGAGGAAAGAGAAGCAGCTCCTGGTTTTACTGGAATACAGAGCAATCCACAGGGAAGGTTCTGGGATTTTAGCTGGGATCCTCCTGTAACATCAGAAAAACACTCTGTTGGTGATCTTCTCTTCAAAACAGCTTCTGTTGCAGCTACAATGGCATTAAAAGCTGTGATTTATTTAATGTGGAGTTAATAATTTAGGTCCCAAAGGCCCCATGGAAGATACAGAACCTCCACAGCTGATGAGGAATTATTCCTGGAAATGATACTGGAGACTCCTGGCTCAGCATTTAAAAACAGCCTTGGGGCCAAGGCTGATACAGTGAAAATTGTTGTGGTTCCCATGGAGGCACCCTCCTTGTTGTCCTGCTGTCCCCTGCCCCTGAGAATCCAAGGAATTGGTGGGATGGATGATCCAGATTGTTGAGCCAGTTCAGTGATTGAGGGGCTGGGGAGGAGGATGGGTAAAGGTTCCTGTGTGCCATTGGGAGTGTGTCTGGAGTGCCTAATCCTGACACCCCTTCACCTTTTGCAATGAAACTCTCTATTGCAGCCAGAAGAGGAGCCTAAAGAGGAGGCAGCACCAGCCAAGCCTGTGGTGGGAATTATTTACCCTCCTCCAGAGGTCAGGAATATTGTGGACAAGACTGCCAGCTTTGTAGCCAGGTGAGTGGCACTGCTGGTGTCTCTTTCTCCTGGGATTTTCATGCTTCTGCTGTTCAGTGCAGCTCTAGAAGCTGGAGCAGGTCCCAGTTCTGTGGTTTTGCATGAAGGATTTTAAAGATTGAGAAAAGAAACAGCAATATTCTACTGAAGAGGGTGTAAGACACCCTTTGCTGGAGAAACTGGTAGTAAATAAATAAAGTCCTTGTTCAAATGTGCAGTGGGTGCTGCAATAACTGGGTAGCAGGGCGTGTTCTGGATGATCTGAAGGGGAAACCAAATTCCAGGTGCAAAGGGAGCCTTGGTACAGGAGTCATGGCTGTGTTTTAGTGCTAAAATGTGGTTTGGTTTCAGAGAATTACTAAATGCTGCTCCAGTCAAACCCTTATTGTGTAACTCATATCTAAAGTGCTGCCAAGGAGTGTTGGCTGCTTCTGAGCATAAGGAACTGTGTTTATCCCTTGGGATTGCAGAGTCCTCCTCTTTTGGAGGAGGTGGAATGTCTAAATGAGACTGGGAGATATCCAGAGAATATGAAGAGGAACACCCTGTGGCAGCTGGGAATTTTCTCAAACTGCCCTGGAATAGCTGGCTCATGCTTTAGGTGGGAGGAGGGGAAGTTACCTGGACTGGGGCTCCTAAATGCAGCACTCTGGGCTGGTCAGTCCCTGCACAGGCTGATGTTTACCTGCTTTTTTCCCTTACATGATCATTCTGGAACTGAAATGAGTCTTGAAAACTTGCTAATAGAGCAGATAAAATTGATGTAGTAAGTAACTTGTAAGCTTCATGCTTCATAACTGTAAAGTTCAGTCAGTGGTGGAAATGACCTTTGAGTGCAGACAGATGTGACTGTGGAACAGTTATGAGTGTGAATTTTTAATATTCACATTAAAGCCAGAATTAGGGGGACAATTGCATCTAACTTGTGTGTGTCCAGCTGGGTGGGAGGTCTGAGAGAGAAACTCCTCATGTGTGAGAGAGAAAATGATCTTAGGGGCTGGTGCCTCAACATGTCCTAGTCTGAAGGAGACATTTACCCTTGAGTTGATGATGATCTAAACATTTTTTCTTCTTGCTCCCCAGAAATGGTCCAGAATTTGAAGCCCGAATTCGTCAGAATGAAATAAATAACCCCAAGTTCAACTTCCTGAACCCCACCGACCCTTACCATGCCTACTACCGGCATAAGGTCAGCGAGTTCAAGGAGGGCAAAGCCCAGGAGCCCTCAGCTGCCATCCCCAAGGTCATGCAGCAGCAGCAGAGTGCCCAGCAGCAGCTCCCTCAGAAGGTGAGTGTTCCTTTTCGTCCCTTTGGGGAAGAATTTGGTCGCTTTGGAGTGGTGTCACAGCCTGGGGTTGAGAAGGAAGGAAGCTTGAAAGTTAAGAAGGAGCAGTGGTCGTACAGTTGTTGAAATGCCAGCAGTGACAGGCTTGGAGTTGAGGGTCTGGGGCTTTGTTTTGATGCAGATGTGCATCTCCCACATGCTGGTAACTCAGACTTGTTGGAAACTGCCAAATACAGTTTACTTGGTCCATAATTAAGTTTAACTCTGTATTGACTTACACAGTACTTACACTAGGGATCACTTGGACTGGATGTGGCAGAGGCAAGCCTTGGGAATCCCTCGGAGTTCTGTTTGGCCTTGTTGCATGCTCTGTTTTGTAGAAACTTTTCCTGCCAGAAGGATCGATCTCCCCTTAAGACTTGGGGTACAAAATGCAGCTCACCTTGTTCAGCTGTGCCTTCAAACATTCTGGGTGGGAAAAGGGCATAGAGTGAATCCAGGGCTTTTCCAGGCTTGGCATGGCCAGCAGCCACACTGCTGGCCCTGGGAGGCCTATAGCAAAGTCCTGATACATTCCAGGTTTGTTTGCTGTTGGGACAACATTTTTAATAGTATTAAGTTATACCTGATGGTTTCTCATCCTTGCACCTGCCAGGATGGCAACTGGCATTACTTTCCTGTAGCAGCTGGAGGAAAAAGATTCTCCTGAGTGTTTGGTGACTGTTCCTTGCAGGTGATGCCTCAGGTTTTAGCTTTTGTATTTTTCAGATTCTATTCTGCTTTAGTGTGTAAGTCTAGGCTGTATATTATGGGATGGCGAGCTCTCTTCACAGAGTAGGGAGACAAAACAGCTCCTTCTCTAGCTGGGGACCAAGGACAAATGATCCAAATCTCAGGCCCAAGAGCACAAACAACGTGGACTGAAGAGAGAAAATAAGAAGGATGGGACTTCATGGGCTAAAGCTGTAATTGGACAATTAACTCCAATATGCAAATGGACCAAAATTTATAAAAGTGAGAGACTCCGTGACCTGTTGTGTGTTTTGTGGCCATTTTGGGTTGTGTTGCCCAAGGTGGATTTATTTGAGGCCTCTTAACAAATCCCTACTTTATCCTTTAGCTCTGTCTAGCCTCTGTTCTAGCTCAGCCTTCCCAAGGCATCCCAGGAAGTCACTGGGCTGTGTGTTCTCCTGCAGGTGCAGGCCCAGGTGATCCAGGAGACCGTGGTTCCCAAGGAGCCCCCGCCCGAGTTCGAGTTCATCGCGGACCCTCCGTCCATCTCGGCCTTCGACCTGGACGTGGTGAAGCTCACGGCGCAGTTCGTGGCCCGCAACGGGAGGCAGTTCCTCACCCAGCTCATGCAGAAGGAGCAGAGGAATTACCAGTTCGATTTCCTTCGCCCCCAGCACAGCCTCTTCAACTACTTCACCAAGCTGGTGGAGCAGTACACAAAGGTACTCCAGGCAGGGTGACTCCTTCCACAGCAGGAATGAGTTCAGAGGGCTGATGAAGCCCTGCAAACCAGCCAGGCTGGAAATATCCAGGAATCCATCCTTTAAATCCTACTCTTCAGAGTGGATATTGTGCTGAACACAGTGGGCTGTCACCTAAATGTACCACACACTGCTGTAATCTCAGTGACGGTTGTTTTGGCTTTTTGGTTGTTTTTTTTTTTAACCTGGAGGGTAATTGGAAGCCACAAATTAATATTTTGAAGGGCAGGGATGAGCAGTAAGTAGTGAGAGGGCTGCAGTAGAATAAATGGGATATACTCCTGGGGGTCTGCTGTTATTTTTAGCAGCATGGAAAGGGAATAATTGCACTGAAAGAGGCTTTGGCACAAAGAGCTGTCACCAACTGTCGTGCAAAATGTGTTTCAGATCTTGATCCCACCAAAGGGCTTACTCCTCAAGCTCAAGAAGGAGGCTGAAAATCCCAAGGAAGTCCTAGATCAGGTATTCCAGAAAAAAATTGTTAAAATGCTGAAGCATTTTGGTTATGTTTTGAATTTTTTCTCTTTGCATGTTTTTGGCTTGTTGGCAGCAAATAGAGAATAAAATGGATGTGTCACTTGCTGTCACTCGAGTACAGGGAGTTCAAAGTTGCTTTAAGCTGCAGCTGGTGTTTGTATTGGGAGTAGTTCGTGGCAGCACAGAGATACTGCACAACCCCATTCCCAAGTGCTTACAGAGTGGAATCCTGGAATATCCTGGGTGGGAAGGATCCCACCATCCTGCCCAGACCCCCAACAACCCCACCCTGGGCATCCCTGGCAGCGCTGGCCAAAGGCTCCTGGAGCTCTGGCAGCCTCGG
>JAYDZK010000002.1:3211471-3232341 GCA_034509185.1 Euphonia xanthogaster
CCGCCCGCACATTTTTTTTTGTCGTGTTGTGGTTTTTTGGTTTTTTTTTTTTTTTTTTTTTTGTGTTTTTTTTTGGCTCAGGACACAGCCTTGTTATTTATCCCCCTCTTACTCAGCATTCCCACTGTTTCTCAAGGCCAGGAAGGAGCCTGCTGGCTCTTCCTGCAGTGGTACCCAGAGGGTGGTTGGTGCCTGAGTCAGGGCTGGTTTGGGACCACAGTCCATGTGTGATTACCCACTGGAATTTGGTGGGAGACTTTTATTTAATTACACCCTTCCCTCCAGAGAAACAGGCAGCCAGAGAATCCCTGAGGAGCACAGATGCATTACAAACTCTTTCCACAACTGCACAAGTGTAGCCAGCAAGGAAACAGAAAAATCAGCCCCAAAAATGAAGGATAGATGGAAGCAGGAGGGCTGTAGTGCCCTGATCACCAGAGAACAGTTTTGCTAAAAATAGTTTAGGGTCTTGTAGGAAACTCAACCAATGCCAAAACTCTGCTTCCCTCCAGTGCTGTCACCAGCTTCTCCCAACTCATTCCAAGCTAAACAGATGAGGATTGTTGTCTGTTCATGATCCAGTTTTCCCACATGAAAGAGGAGGATAACTGTCTATAACTTTTTGCTGCACAGGGGCCATGGAAGACATAGATATTATGCTCAGAGATGCTCAGACTGACCCTCATCCAAGAGTCACCAGAGTCAAAGGAGGATTTTCAGAGGATTTTATGCTTTTAGTCTAAAAACACGGGAAAAAGAAATCGGCACCAGCAGAGACACATCGATGCAGCTTGATGTCACAGAAGAGACATCTCCCAGTGATGAAACTTGTTCAACACTCTAAACAAATCTGAAATGTGTTTAGTCTGGAAGTGATTATTTTGCTTATTCTGATGCATTTGATGTTTCACCACACACTGCAAATATGGCTAGGTGGCCCAGGTCCAACACAGGAAGGGAGATCACAGCACCACAACCAAAAGTGCATTACACAGGACTGAATAATAGAGATACACCATCATTAGAATCCCACAATTTAAACCATGGAGCCGATGTTTTATGGTGGCTGGGACAAGCATGATACATGTTCTCCATTTTCAAATCCTGCAGTGCTTTAGGATACATGGGAAAGCAGATGTTTTTAATAGCCTGAACCCTAAATAAGCTTATTCTTCCAAAGCAACTGCATGCAGCCAGGAGAGAGACACTGCTGCACAAATGGGCAAAGTGCTCCATCTGTCCTGGCTCCAGTGGAAAATGTATATTCTGACCAAAACAGAGATTTTCACATTAAGACTAATTTTTCCCCAAAGTGTCCAAGGCCAGGTTGGACAGAGCTTGGGGCAGCCTGGTCTCGTGGAAGGTGTCCCTGCCCACGGCAGGGGGTGGATTGAGATGAGCTTTAAGGCTCCTTCTAACCCAGATGATTCTGGGATTCCGTGATATTGCTGTCCTTACACAGAGTAAATCCATGGATACTGCCTGGCCATGTCACCCGAGGTGGCAGTAGCAGGACCAGATGCAAGAGGAACCCACAGACCTTCTGTGCTGCACTGCCTTCAAAATGTGTGAGGGACATCAGTGACACCAACATCTGGGAGAGGCTCGAGCACACCTCGGGCTACCACTGAGGGTGTTCAGAAAGGAGGGGCAGGGAACAAACCTAGGAGCAAACCAGCAGAGTAGCAGCCCACAAGGAAAGGAACCAGAGAGGAGTATCAGGAAGCCCTGTTTTACAGGCAGGACCACAAGCACCCAACACAGGAAAGCTTTTGAAAGAAATGTGGCGTGGGCTTGCTTAGACCAGAAATGTAAAGCACAGCTGCCCTGATCCTCTTACACTGTTAAGAGAGAAGGGAGAGATGTTTGTTGGGAATACTGTTCCTTCTCACTGCCCACAGGATGCAGGCTGCACGGATGATCCTCCCCTCCTACTCAGCCCACAAAGCAGCAATCCCTCCAGTTAAGCCAACAGAGCCTTCCCAAGAGCAACCAGGAAACCATTCCCAAATGTTACTCAGGCTATGTCAGCTACTCACAGATCTCTCTGTCCACATCCTGCTCTGTGCCAAACCCCTGGCACACCTGTCCCCTGCTCCCTGTGCCAGTCAAAAGCTCCATGAGGAGAAGGTCATAATGTCATGTCAAATCTTCATGGCTGCTTCTCGGCAAGGAGGCCAGTGTTAAAGGATTTGGATCTTCTTTATCCCTCTTCAGCTTGGATGCCTGCATTCTTTTCTAAGTAGCTTTGGATCTCCTTTGTTTTCTCTGCAGTCCTTTTTGTGAGCACAACAAGTTAACAGATTAAATGAGTTTAAGCAGCAGATTCTAGTTAAACCTAAAATTGGTTTCTACTCTAAGTTAAATTTCTCAGCCCCTGTCTCACTGCCTCCCAGCTCCTCCAGGTGCAGGAGTTACAACAGCATGGGAAGTTCTGCCTCTGAGGTGAGGCAGCTCCTGAACAGGAGGGCTTGATGGAGATGTCAGTCTTGTATTCAGCCCCTGCTGGCTGCTCTCTGGGGAGCACTGTGCTCCTGTGAATGCCAACTCCTCCACACCTGGAGGTGTATTTTCCAGGGGTTTGTGGGAGCTGCACCCCTCAGGTGCCACAGGACACTCAGAAGTGCTGGGAGGACTGTGCATTGTCACAGGTGACAGAGATGGCAGGAAGAGAGCGGGGAGCACTAACAGAGAGCAAATCCCATTTATTCCCTTTCCCAGGCTCCCACTGAGCTGTCCAGTGCCACACATGAGAGAGGTGCTTCATTCAGCAGAGCAGCAGCTCAGCTCCTTGATTTCCTTAGGCCAGAGGATATTAACTGCAGCTGGATTGCAAAGGCTGGGAGCAAGGGGCACGTGGCCCTTGGGGACACTCCACATCAGATGCAAGCAAGAGGGACACCAGCAAGGCCTCTGCCTCCCAAACCTCAGAAAAGATGCACTTGCATCACGTAAAATCCCTTTAAAGACATTCCCAATTTTCCTTCAGAGTGACAGCAAGGAGGGAGGAACTGGCAGTGTCCCCTCTCCCAGCTGCACACAACTCATCCAGCTGAAGTTTTTTTCCGTCCTGATTCACGGAAACATTTGCTGTGGAAGAAGCCAAGCCTTTTACTGCTTCCAGCTCCAAAGATGCTTCTTCTGCATCATCCATTTTCTACCAGCTGTCTGAGCTCATGGCCCAAGTCAGCCCAGAGCTGCAGGAGCAAGCCTGCTCCCTTCCAGAGATGGAGCACAGGCTGCCTCCTCCATCCCAGGCACTCTGGCCTTGCCCTCCCTCTTCTCCACACTGATCAATCCCTGCCTTTCTCTTGTGAGCACCTTCATCCACAAACATCTGCCAAACTGCTCTGAGCTGCCCAGAAAAGCCCTGGTTTCCCTGAAAAGCCTGTATCCAGCTCAGAAATGCACTTCCTTCACACAGCATTATGAGGAGCATCATCTCACACCAGCTCATCTCACCCCCCTGCCATGGGCAAGGACACCTTCCACCAGACCTGGTCGCTCCAAGCCCCACACAACCTGGCTTTGGACACTTCCAGGGATGGGGCAGCCATGGCTTCTCTGGACAACCTGTGCCAGGGCCTTACAGGGAAGAAATTCTTCCATATATCAACTTTCTCCAGGCTAAACAGCACCAGCTTCCTCAGCCTGTCTCCATAGGGAAGGTGCTCCAGCTCTCTTATCAACTCTGTGGTCTCCTCTGGACTTGCTGCAACAGTTCCATGTCCTTCCTGCATTGGAGGCACCTGAACTGGTCACTGTGTTCCAGGTGGGGTCTCAGGAGAGCAGAGCAGGAGATTCTCCTCCCTGTGCCTGCTGCCCACACTGCTGGGGGTGCAGACATCCAGTGACTTGAGAGAGCTGTCCTCCCACCTCTTTCCAAGGAAAGGTGGCACAGGAGAGAGAACATCTGCTCCTCAGGCACTGATATATCCAGCCTAGCCTATGGAGAGCCTGCTCTGGCACAGCCCAGGTGTTCCCAACCTGGTGATGTCACACTCACCAGGAAAAAGCACTGCTTCCTTTGGAGTAGGAGCTGGAGCTGCTGGGGAGGGACACAGTGCCAGGAATCAGTGACCTCCCAGCAGCAAAGCAAAGCAAAGCAAAGCAAAGCAAAGCAAAGCAAAGCAAAGCAAGTAACCTCTGCTGTCACCTCGTCAGGTCAGTGCCCAGTACAGCAACACCTTCACACCTACCAGGACATGACAGGCAAACCCTTACCAGGAAAACACACCAGTTCCCCTGAATCCCAGCTCTTCACCCCATTTGCCACAGGAAACCTTAAGTGCCAAGTCATATTTTCCAGCTTTACAACCATTTCCCCCTAACTACCAAAACCAAGTAATAACAGTATGAATTATTTTTCTCTTCCCTCCTTCTCCCCTCTCTGGAATTCCCACTCACAGCCCCTCATTAGGCCTGGTGTTAATTAGAACAGGCTGTGAAGTTCATTACATCTGTGCAAAAAAGCAGGGGTGGACAGACACATGACATGAGCTCTTGCGAAACTGGGTCCCAAAAAAATGACCCAGATGATGGTGACGGCTTCTTCAATCATTTCTTTTGGTATTTAGCTTCCCAAAAAGCTTAGTAAAAAGAAAAATAAAGAGAAGGTTGCAAAAAAATAACCTCAGGCATTTGGAGGGAGAGGGAGTTATTTTGCTCGAAGGCCTTTCATTAATAATCCCCTTAATAACAACTTTTATTAGTTTGTAAATGTTCCCTTTCACTCAGCCATTTGATGGCATCCTTGGCAGCAACAGCCCATAATTCTTCATTGCATGTGTGTCTGTCAGCTGTTTAAAATTTAAATTAAAGCAAGGCTTGTGGTTGAGACTCTGGAGCACAAAGAGGAGAGGAAGGCATCAGCCTTTAAAGTAACAGTATTGCTATAAGCATGTCAGCCTAAAACACAGAAAAATCCTGCAAAATTTTATCACCCTCCTGAGAACAGGATCCAAACTCTGGCCCAGTCCAACCTGGTCTGGAACACTTGCAGGGATGGGGCAGCCACAGCTTCTCTGGGCAGCCCGTGCCAGGGCATCACCACCCTCACAAGGAAGGATTTCCCCCCCCAATAACTGATCTAAACCCACTATTTTGGGTTTGATGCACTGCAGCTTATGAACTGCATCTTACACACTGCTCAGTTTGGTGGTGTGACCCTCTCTGGTCTTCCAAAGCCACTCCAAGGTGCACACAAGGATGGAAGCTGTAGGACTTTGGCTCATCTCCTGCTGTCCTTCCTGCTCTCTCCTGGCTTGGTTATATGGAGGCTTCTGGAGGAGAAGCCTGGATTAATATTCTCGGGATAAAAATGAGTAGGAGGCCTGGCAAGCAAGTTTTCCCTCTCCCCATGATTCATGAGGAAGTCAGACAAGGAATGTCTCCATCAGGAGACAAATGGGCTAGGTTTAATGGCATCTTTCATGGTGACATATTTCTTCAGGAACTGCCAGTTAGTTACTGGAACAGCCTCAGTACAGAACAAGAGTGACTTCTAGTGCAGTCCAGGGATATGGCAAGAGTTACTGCTTGGCATTGTCCCTGCATGTGTTTGAGCTCATCAGCCCTGCAGCAAATTAGACTTGGTCTGAGCTGCAAAGTGCCTGTAAAAGTGTCAGGGATGTGGCTGCCCTGGTGGAAGCTAAAGTCTTGTCACGCTCCATCTTACAGACACGGAAAGCCAGGGCATCCAAGGGGAATCCAGGAGGAGACAGCACACACACTGGGCTTCCTAACTCAAGAGCTCATCCAGCCTCTGCAGAATTTTCAATTCTAGTTACAGATAGACACAGTTACCTCAGTGACCAGTGTAAGAGCTGGGAGAAGTCAGACAGCTGACAGCAGCCCAGTTGGTCTAAAACTTCAAGAACCACAATCCCATTGTTTCCATCACTCCCTTTCAGAGTCTTTTTCTGCCTGCATTTTTATAGCTTTACACTATCCTCAACCTATGGCAAGTAAAAACAAGCACCCTCCCCACTTCTACTCCAAGTGTTTTAGATAAAATAGTAGACAGGAACAGAAAAGGATAAAATAGGAGTACCAGAGGGGGGTAAAAAACTAAATTATTAATACAGTTCATACTTGGTGCAGCCTTCGTGCAAAGATGTCAGCTGGAAAGTGCTGGCAAGCAAAACCAAGAGGGATGTATGTCAGCTGAGCAGCATACATTCCCTGGGAAAGGGAACATGGAATTGCCTGTGAGTGCACGTGGCTGTCCTGCTTGTACAGGATCCAATTGCTCCCTGTGCACGTAGCAGCCGTGCAGGAACCGCAGCCAGGGCGCCACGCAGCAGGCACAGTGCCAAACGTGCTCCTCGTGACTGTGCTCCCAACACACACACACAGAGACACCAGAACAACCCCACGGACTCAACAGGTCATGTGCAGCCACTGCAGGTGAAGCACGAATCCCAGAATGGTTTGGGTTGGGAGTGACCTCAAAGCCCATCTTATTCCACCCCTGCCATGGGCAGGGACACCTTCCACTGTCCCAGGCAAGCCCCATCCAACCTGAGCTTGGACACTTCCAGGGATGGGGCAGCCACGGCAACCAATGCCAGGGCCTCCCCACCCTCACAGAAAAGAATTTCTTTCCAATATCTGATCTAAACATTCTCTCTTTGAGTTTTAAACCATCCCCTCCGTGCCTTTCAAAAATTCTCTCTCCATCTTCCAGCACCACCCAGCTGGTCAGAATGACTGAAGGTACCTTTGTACTGCAGGCTCTCCCAGCTGCAAATACACCTTGACACATCTTCTCCCTTCATAGAAAAGGTTCTTTGAACAACAGCTGGTTTAATGCAGGGAAGAGACACTTTTTTACACGCATACATTGTTTAGGAATATTTCAATAGAGCACTGGAGCAAATACAGACCTCGTTGAAAATTAAAATATTCATAGGAAAGAGTGACTCCATATGAGTTTTAAGTTTCAAATTTCACAAAATGTTTCGCTGTAACATTTTTCAAGGGAAAAGTTCCAAGTTTAGAACTTGAAGTGGTTTTATTTAAAACAACGTTTCTTTCTTCTACTAATTTTCTTTTCCAGGCTCAGCTGTTGAAGCTGAACTGAAATATAAGACATTTTTTGTGTCCTCAACAGGTCCAATAAAATTCTTCTCTCTTTTTTTTTTCAGAGGTGTGATTTTTTTACCCCCTCAGATTGCAAACAGAAAAAGTTACAGCTCCTCTTTTTTTCATTCTTATTAAAAAAAAAACCTCTTCCCCACCCTAACACAGTGAAGAGAAAATAAAATAAAATTTGTGGCTCCTTCTCCCACATATAAAAAAAACCAAAGAACAACAGAGTGCCTCAAGCTTTCTAATGCAAGTGCATGACTTTTCCTGGAGCAGTGGAGCACGTTCAGCTTGGGGAGTAGAGCTTTAAGGCTCACAAGCAGCTGGTTTGGTTTACAGAAATGCTGCAGCATTCCCCCATGGCACCCATTCCCCATTTCCCAGGAAAACTCCAAGAATCACTGGAAGACAGTCTCAAAGATTTCCCTGCAATGGCCATAAGAAGAAGCTTTAATCCCACACCCAACACAGGAACTCGCTGTACGTTCCAGGCTGCTGCCAAGGCCCTGACTCTTTTTCCAGCATCTTTAGTTCCTGGGCAAAGCTACATTTCTAATCTGTACATAATGTTCAGCTTCATCTCTTGCAGTTTATGGGCTTGAACACAAAGGCAATTCTCTCTGCCACTGGAAGGAATCCCTTCCCCTCATTCCCTGGAAAAGGAAAAGCAGTGTCTGCCAAGGCAGACGCTCCAGGCCAACCTTCTTTTCATATAACACAAAGAAAAAGCACCTCTAACTCCCTGGCAGTGATGAGATCAAATCTGTGGAGACATGGGGTTTACTTCTAGCTCTGACACAGATACCTGGTGTGAACCTGCAGATGCTTGAAGACCCACCTCTGGCTGAACCAACTCTCTGAAATCTTATCACATTAGACAAAGCTGTGAGGAAAGCAAAATGCTTAAGAAAAAGTCAGAACCATGTCCTGAAATTCTCTGCAGCTCAGCTGTGAACAAAATAAGCATCTTGACTCTTTGTTGTGTAATGCCAAAGTTCTTTCCAAAGCAAATGTTCCCAACCCTTAGTGCCAGCCTAACTGGAGACTGGTTTATCACTGAGCTGGGGAGAACCTGCTTCCCACCACAGCCAAGGCTCAGCCCAGCTGATGGGAGGCACTGAGCTCCACTCCAGTCTGCCCAAGGTGGTTAATGAAGACAGACAGCTTTGTAAGGCAGCTCAGATGTTGATAGAGCTGAGTCACCCCCTCTCTGTAACCTGAACACCCCAGACATGACTATAAAGACAGTAATAATCACCACTTTGGGGGACAAGGCCAACTTTTCATCCATCAGTCACTACCCAGACTGTGACCTCACTGGGGGTTTAGTCCCTGCTGTGTTTTTTTAAAGACCTGAACAGCACAAATGAAAGCTGCCTCAATGCCTGGAGCCTCAACCAGAGCCAATGGTAGCTAAATTTTCCATGGAAAGCTTTAGCTGGAGGACGGGGAGCAGGGTGGAGCTAAGAATATCAGTTACACAGTGACAAACTCCTGCCTGGCATTTCCTCCTCAAGCCATGAGCCAGCAGCAGCCACTCCTGCCAACCTTCAGCATCCTCAACCAGCTCAAGGGGCTCTGTTCATATTGAAATTCTTATTTTATGGAGCAGATCCAGCTCTGGGAATCTCTTTGAGGACAAGATAAGCCTAGTGGGATTTGGCCTCTTCATGCCTATCCATTTCAGTGGGTACCCAAACACCAACTAAAAGAGTAGGGGATCAATATCCTTGCATTACATCTAGGAAGGTAAGCAGGCAAGAGACCATCCTTATTACATGGATATGGGAAAAGAAAGAGGAGGACAAGCCCACTCTTACCACCCCAACATATGGTAGAATAGATGCCTGTGCCTTCATGATTAATGTTCCAGCAACAGCGTGGTTTGCTTTCACCACTCCCCACCAGCAAGAAAATCCCTATTTTTTCCTTTCCAGGCACTGCTAATATCCCAAAAGCACAAAAGCTTTGGGTGTTGCCTGATACTCCCACCCAGGTCCTCCAAACCAAGCCATTTTAGAGTGCCCTACACCAGTCAGCACATGCTTTTAGGTGCTTCAAACAGTCCACACTGCAGGAAATCCCTGCCACTAGCTAAAGACCCAGAAGAAATATCCTCCTTGGCCTACTATCAAATACACATCCCATGAAAAACAAGCAGAGTCCCTCTGGAAACTCTCAGAGCTGAGAAAGCTTCTCAAGGTACCCACTTTGAAATTGAGACTGCTTCTTGTCCAGCTGCAAGATATTCCTGCAGCTTGGACTGGTAAATCCATCCTCCTCCTGCTTGAGACTGCTTCTTGTCCAGCTGCAAGATATTCCTAGACTGGTAAATCCATCCTCCTCCTGCTGTCACCTGTGTTGGTGGTGGCAGTGGCAGCAGGACCAGGGGAGATCAGGGGCCACTGGATGCAGGCACACACATTTATTGCTTCAAGTCTGCTCTCTGTCTTTTCAGAGAAGGCCTGGATTCTCTCATGTCCCTTTTGCATGGCAGCCTGCAGGACAGATGGAAAAGATTCTGGAGTAAAGGTGGGATCTGGTGTGAATAAGGGTGGAAGTATTTTGGCTGGGAAGTCGTGGGTATGCAAAGGCGTGGGAGTTGTGACTCATGAAATGCTTCCCTCCCCCAGCAGCTCCCCACCTTGCAAGGAGCCAGTTCTTGGTGCTGGGAAGCAGGGACTCAGTGGCCAGGCATTTGGCAGGAATGGTTCTGGAGCAGGCTCCAAGGCTGGAGCTGAGTGTCAGCCAGAGTATCTCCTCAGAGCAGCTCTGATGGAGCATCACCAGGAACAAAACAACATTTCCTGAAACTACTGCAGGGGAAGATAGAAAATGCATCCAGCCCTTGATCCAAGAGGGTGTAAAATGCACTAGGATTGTGTTTTCTCTCCAGTTCCAAATGAAATCCCCAATATGGATATGTTGAATGGTCCCAAGGAGCAAATTCAGCAGTAGCTGTGCCTGGAGAGATCAGAACCAAAAAGACTGGAGGGCAAACTGAGCTGCAGCAGCACAGGATTTCTCCCTCCCTGACATCAGGGACTCTTGTATCTGTACATGCCCTCAGTCCAACACTGGGAATGATCTTTTCCAGCCACACTGGTGCTTGTCCTGACCTCAGTTCCTCTGTTAGGGAATGCATCAGCAAGGAAGATGCTCCATGTGCTCCATGTAGAGCCTAGATTTTAATCCATCTGCCTCAAATCCAGCCCAGGTACTTCCCTCTTGCACAGACAACCTGAGGATGAGCACATCAAAATTTTAATCAGATTCTCAGCAATATCCAACACGACTGAAATGTTTAAAATCAGCACAGGGAACAAGCCAATAACACTCTGCACAATCAATGCTGTAAACTCTCAGATTATCCAATATCTTGTTCAAAATGCTGCTCTGGAAGTAATTTTGTGAGAAAAAGCACTTTAGCAGCTACAGTTCAGCAAGGCCTAGGGAATAGGAACTAACAAGCCTTAAAAGATTTAGAAACAGAAAATGTGTGAAAAAAGGAATTTTGGCTTTATTTTTCAGTCTTTGAGGTTCTGACTTACTGTTTCCAAATCACTAGGGAGCAACAATACTTACTTGAGACCTTGTTAGGAAACTACCAAAGGCTGTCAAAAGTATGAGGGAGTCAGCTTGAATTGTTCCAGAGGGGAAACTTCAAGACCAGGAAGAAAAAAATCAGTCTCCTTATTTACTAAGGGAGTTAACCCATTAAGCATTAATAACTTTGCAGAGCAGAAACCAATTGCAGAGCAGAAACCAACAGTTTGGATTGTGCACATGAACTACTGAGCATGATCTGACCTCAAAGTCTATGAAAACACAGGCAAATCCTGAGTGAAGAGGTCTTGCATGCCTTTGGAAGGAAATGTGTATCTGCTGCTTTATAAAGAAACAAGATCCCTGCAAAACCAGAGTTCACATCCATGCACAAAAAACCAGTTCTCCATTCTCCTGAGCAAAGGGATGAACCTTCCATGCTCAAATTAATATTTCTACTCTCCCAGTCCAGCACATAAACAGGAAGGCCGTGGACTCTTGGTCCAAACCAGAACCAACCCCCGTGGAAATTACAGCTCCTGCCACCATGAAGTTATCTGGGAACCAGCTGATCCTTGGCATTCCATTCTCCACTCTCTCCTGAGCTGTGCAGGGCTGCTGTGGAGGAAATTTTCCTTCCTAGTACTCTGGGAAAGCAAGTGCAAGAGCAATCCCAGCTGTCCTGAGCACAGGGCACTGCTCTCAGCCAAATTATTATTAATGCAAGTGTGCTGAGCAACCACAGGCCTTTGTGGGGATGGGTTCAAGGGAGGGAAGATGCTGAAGGAAACACTCATCTCTGTGGCGTGGAAAGAGCAACAAAAATGTCCTAAGAGCAGGGAAGATCAAACAGGAGGGAAAGTACAGGAGGGAAACTACTGCTTCTCTTTCTTTGCCTCCATTTGTAGTTCAGCTGCTAAAGAAAAAGGATCTCAGAAAAAGAACCTTTTCTTTCCTCCCAACCTCTAAGAAAGGATTTGCTGAATAATGAAGTATTTATGTATGAAATGGAGTTAAAATACCATTATGACCATCAGTGACACAAATGCAGCCAATGGAACTTGAGGCCAGTTGAGAGACAAGTGAGGGCATGGAAGTGGAGCCCTCTCTTCCCCTAGTGATGAGGAAGTCTGTGTGCCATGGAAGACCTCCAAAAAGCAAACTCCTCCTCAACCTGACATAAAACGAAACCTCAGGTTGGATCTTGTGTGCCCTAGAAGGGCTGCTCACACATCTGAGATGCTCTTCTGGCCTCTTTCTACAGATTTGGAAGCTCCCTGGATTATATTTTAAAATTGGGATAAAGAAAACAGTGCTTTACTGAATCATGGGCTTTGTTTTTAGCTGAATATGCTCCCAAAATGGCTAAGTGATCCATTTGAGCTGTTATGGGAAGAATTTAGTTCAGTTCAGTCAACACACAAAACTCCACCAGTCACCACTACCTGCTCCTCATGACTGTGAGCAAACCTGCTGGTCAAAAGCCAGTTCACAGTTTATTGGTCCAGAACAGGAACAGAAATAGAAGCATTAAATAAATGTGTTTGCCCTGCCCTGCTCCCTCTGCTGCTGTTGCAGCACAGAGAGGCTCCAAGAAGCTTGTCAGTGAATTCATCATAGTATCCATGAAATTGCTAGGACATGGCAGCACTCCTTGGCAATCAGCTTGGGGGGGTGGAAGGTTTTATTGCTCTCTCCTCTGAAGCCACTGAGTACATGACTCACAGCAGATCGGTGTTGCAAGGTTCCCAGGTTCCCTTCAAATGGAGGGGTGGAGCTTCCCACTGCTCCAGAAGCAAAGCCAAACACCACACATTAATGGATTTTTTCCACATGCTGAGACTCAAGAGCCTGAAGGAGCTCCTAGAAATAGAAAGCTTCCTTACCTGCCTTGGAAAACTTTGCTTGGTACTCTACAGCACAGTCCTGCCCATGTTTGTGAGGACACCTGAGGTCGTGAGTAAAAAACATCACTGCCCGTTCCTGTTCAATTCTGTGAGGAAGGAGACAGTGTTTGAAGTAGATTTGTAATCAGATTTGTAACCAGAATGTCCCACAAGCCCTGTGACCACCCAGGGCAGAGGCCCTTCCCAGGGAGTTAAGGTGAGCAGAACACATTCAGGATAGGAAGAGCCTCACCAAAGGACTGCCACACCCAGGGGCTGCAGAATCTCTCTCTCCAAATTAGTGCCTCATGCTCTAAGTTTTAAGAGGTAGCAGATGTTGGCAGAGAGCTCCAGACCTTTGTTTCCCAGATTCCAAGATAACTGCTGCTTTTGTGCAAGCCCTTCTCTAGCAATAACAATAATTAAGTGTCATTTATATAAGGTCTTTCATTCAGCAGGCCCAAAGGGCTCAATAAATTTAACAAACCATTAATACTCACCAGATTTATTGGCTTGCAATTCCAAAAAGGCTGCATTCTTCTCCAGGATCCTGCACATTCCCACAAATGGCAGGTACCCTAATTACCATAATCACCATAATCATCTATCAGTTTGCAGAGAAGCAGAATTAGGGGATGCCATAGGCCACAGTACATTCTGCTAATAACAAAAGGATTTAAGGAGAGTTCCTGGCCTTTAACTTTGTTCCCACTGTGAGCAGGAAACCACTCTGCCTCCAGAAATTCACACGCACTGATAACTTCATCTAGCCAGAACACTGAACTGAACTGAAAGGCAAGGATCCATTCCCAGAGCACATGAAAAAGCCACTGGTCAAAGAAAATCCAAGAAAAAACCAAGTCCAATCCAAGCAACAAGATTTTTTTTCACTAGGATGCCTTAAGCTCACGAAAATTGAATTTAGTGGCCCAAGCAGGAAAATGAGAGAGATGCAGTAGTCACCAAGAAACTGTAACCTTGCTTTCACATGCCTCTGGATTCCCCCCAAAAAGTAAATCATGGAAGGTATTGCTTGAGAGGACAAGTCTTGCCACAACAACAGTGCCATCTCTTCACACCACCTAGATCAGACACAACTGTGGCCTTACAGTTCCTGAAGGAACCTGCAGGAAAGATGGAGAGAGACTATTTCCAAGGGCCTGGGGTGACAGAACAAAGGGGATTAAACCTGACAAAAGGCAGGTTACATTCTCCCAAAAACTGGCCTCCCCCCCTAGCAAAACCACAGGAGCTGAGCATCCAAGCCTGGGCTGCACAAAAAGTCAGGAACAGCTTTTGGCTAAGGCACAACTCACACAATTATCAACTGTGAGGGTGTGGGCAAGCAGCAGTGATTCCTTGAGCTGTGTCTGAACCTCAGTGCAAAGCAAAATACTTCTTTCTTTCTTAATCATAGGATACTTTGAGTTGGAAGGGACCCACAAGGATCATTGATCCAACTCCAGACTTGACAGAGCCTGTTTAACTTCTACACTTATTACGCTGCTGCTACCATAGGCAGTCCAAGATCTGCCACAATATTTGAATTATATTGCATTTGTTCCTATTTTAGGCAACATAAAGAGGCATTTGCAGAAATCTCAGGTAGTTTTGAGGCCATGGCTCAACAGTCACAGCAATATAAACTGCAACTTAGCTGTTTATCTCAGTTCATAGTTGCAATAATTAGAGGTTCAAGGGTTTTTTGCCTAAACTTTATCTACTTATAATGAAGACTGCACAAGGTCTAACACAACATCACAATTATTTTGTAACGCATCATGCAATAAAATCCATGGATTTTATTTTATCCCACCCTCTCCAAAGCTTCCTTGCCTCTGATTATCTGATCTACTTCTCCTGCTGGTCTCTCACACAATGTGCTTGAAACAGGAATCAGAAGTGGGAGCCATGGCCATGGGAAGGGCTTCTTTCTCTATTTTCTACCAAGCCTACCTTGGAAAACTGATCAGCAACCAGCTGACAGCACAACCCAGGGGAGACAAGGCCAAACTCTTCCCAGCTCAATTAAAATAACAGCAAATAAATAATCTGGATTGTATTTAGAAAGTCACAAGACCAGTGCTTGGCCCTGGCTAGGGGTGAGGAGAAGGCCCATCCAAGGTGACACCCAATTCTTTTCAGCTGAAATAAATGGAATTCCTACCAAGGGAAGCCAGGTTTCACAAGCTCTAGCAGGGAAAGCGTTCACTGGACAGAGACTGTGTGAATGCATAAGAGGGACTAGACTAGGGCCCGTTTTTTTCATCCTGCAGAAATGTAACAGCTTTTTATTCTGTTTCATGAGTCAGTGTTCCCAATGGAAAGAGCACACACATCTTGGCTTTGGCCGTGCACACTGCTGCATTTCCTACCAGCCCCAGCCTGCCGTGGATCCCATCCATTTGGTTAACCTCTCCAAGGAGGGCTTTGTGCCAGCTGTGCTCTCCAGGAGCAGGAGGGGGGCAAGGCAGGGATGTGTCAGAGGAAGGATGAATGCCCTCTCCTCGCAGTCCCTGCAGCACAAACCACCCCTGCAAGAGAAACAAATGAGCCCAGAAAGCAGTCGGGAAATTGCTGAGAGAAAAGGTCCCCTCCTGGCATGAGTCAAGCTCCAAAACAGTTCAAGGAACTGTTCTGGCTTGCCATGGGGACAAAGTGTCCAGCAGAACCTCTGACAGCTTTTCTCCCCACTGATTCACTCTCAGCATGCCACTGGGCTGACAGACACAAGGATGCCCAGGTGGTCATGCAGGACACAGGGGTTTTAACAGGCCTGTCATGGTCCTTCAGTGTCACAACCACTGAAAAGTGTTTGAGAGGACCCTTGAAAGTGCTTGAGGGATCCCTGAGCTGCCAGGCTCTAGAGGGTTTCTGTTTTGGCCACAAAGTATGTCTGGGAGAGCTGCAAAACTGCCAAGGTGCTCAAGACGGAATTAAAAAATAAAAATACAGAATCAAAGGATCCAGCTCTAAACCCAGCCTCAAACCTAGGACAAGCCTTTGGTGAGTTAATGAACTTGCCAAGAGATCTCTGAGTCCACAGTGTCTTATCTTCCTTCTAATTCTAAGCTCCTTCCCCAGGATCCTTTGGCTAAATCCATCTCCCCAGTCATCTCAGAGGGTCCAGAGTGCTCAGGCACACAAAAACATCACATATCACATGTGGAGTAAGTGCTTCAAATTATGGTAATTCTTATCATTTCCTTTTCTGACTCTGTCCCCCAATCACACTCATGTTGTGAGTACACTACTAAATATCATAGTTCATCCTTCAAAGTCCCTTTGTCTGCAACTATTATTACATTTTATGAGTTTTAGCTAATTTGGACTGTCTGAATAAGCAATTTGCCAGGCCAAAACATTAAAATGAACATGCTTTCAGTGCAGTAACTTGAATTTCCCCAAATTATTCCTCCTGCTGACTGGTTTTGCTGCTGTAGAGCTGATCACTCACAAGGGACAGCACACACACTGTGGAGGCAAAGGCTGGTACCAGCTCCACCAACAAACACAGAACACAAACAGCTAAAAACCCAAGAGGTTTCAAGCATGAATGTTGAAGGATGTCAAATTCTGTAACAAATTCTACAGGGACAAGAAGCTAAGAGCTGTTTCGAGTTTTCCAGCTGCATCTGTGATGTACAAAAGTCCTCCAGTAATTCTGAATAAGACCTCTTTTGGAGTCAAAACTTTGGTTTTTGAGTCTACCCTCCCACTGCATGACTTCTGTCCAAGGCAACTATTACAGGGAAAAGCATCGTTTGCCATTTTGTGGGATACAACACAACCAGAAGAAAGTGCTCCTGTGTGTGCTGTTCAGTTGATCAGAGCAGATATGCTGGTATTTCTGGAGTTCAGCCTCCCCCACTCAATAATTTTGGTGCCATAAGTGGTAAATTTACTCCTTTACTAGAATCTAAGCTCTGTACCACGTGCCTAGAGACAGCATGAAGCTTAGAGGTAGAGGCAAAAGCAGCACTGCTTTCTCCCTCATGTAGAAGACACTGAAAAACAGAAATAAATTTGAATTTAAGGTTAAACAGGTCCATATTTGTTTATTTTTCCTTCCCCCTCTGCTGTTTCCTGCGCTTTAGGCAGTCCTGTTCTCAGTGGCTTCCTAACAGAGTCTGCAAAATTCCTTGTCACAGTTGTCCCCTTCCCACTGGCCAGATGTGCTCTCTAGAGGCTGTGCTAGATCTGAGATGGGATCCTTGTCCTCTCTGAAGTCACTGGAAGGTTTTCCATGGGCTTCTGTAGGAGCAGCACTGCAATAACATGACTTAAATCCTTCCTACAAGGAATAGGATTTGGTTTATATCCATACATAAACCAGGACATGGCCTCTTACACTAACCTAGACTGTTTTAAATTTTTTTTTTTTTTTATTTAAAAGGTTTTCAGCTAAGGATTCCTGACTTCTATTTATGATAGCTTAGATCCTTGTAAAAAAGCCTGGAGTAAATCCATGCTTCCAACAGGACACATCCTACAAAAGTCTGGGAACTCTTAACCACAGGAAAAATGACCAGGCTTCAGGATGACTCATCGTGGATATTTTGCAAAGATGTTGGAAGAATCTGGGAAGCAAAGATTAATTAATGTACTTCCCACTCTTTTGTAGATTCCCATCTGCTCTGCCTCACACAGAAGCATTGCTCTGCCTGCAGACACATGGCAAGGACTGGGGCCACTCTCTGACTGTTTACAAAGGTGTGGGTGACAGGACACAGGGAATGGCTTCCCACTGACAGAGGGCAGGGTTTGATAAGGAGTTGGGAAGAAATCCTCCCCTGTGAGGGTGGTGAGGCCCAGAGAAGCTGTGGCTGCCCCTGGATCCCTGGAAGTGTCCAAGGCCAGGTTGGACATGGCTTGGAGGTGTCCCTGCTCATGGCAGGGGGTAGAACAAGATGGGCTTCCAACTTCCCCTTCCAACCCAAAGCATTCCAGGATTCCTGTGAAAATCTTTCTAAATGGCTTTTTCTTGAGACTCTAGGAACATTTTTGCAAATGTCAGAAAGAGTCATGTTCTAGTGAAGAAGACTTAATTAAAAGCTCTTCAGATACTATGAAAGACCTGAAAATTGGATAAGTGCAAGTTACAGTAAGAATTTTCTAAAAGGGGAAAGAACTTCTCTCTCAACTGGACCAGAGCCCCACACCCTTCCCAGCAGTGTCTCATAGGGAGGACATCCCACTCACACTGGAATGTTATTTTTACTAATGGAAGTTAAGCAGTGAAGTTGCTTATAAAAGAAAAAACAAACAATGCAACAAATTGTGCCCTTCTATGGAAAAAAAAACCAACAACAAACCCTCATCTGTCACTTCTCATGATAAAAAAATGCCAATATTGAAACTTACCACTTCAGAGTCAATATTCCTGCTCATCTTTGGAGGAGATGGAGGAAAAAATCCATGTCATTTGCAGCAGGGCCTTGTTTGGAGGTGTTAGCCAGTTCTCCTAACTTCCACACTGTTAAAATCATGGATCTTGACCCAAATCAACTTGCTGTTAAGTCAGAAGACTTGTGACTGACTAGAGTGGGAACTGGATGGAACTCAGAAGAGATAAACTGAATGGGAAATGGGTTTGAAAGAGAGACCTCTTGCCCCCAAGGAGAGACAACACTAAGAAACTAGAGAAACACATTGTTCTTGTCCAGCTTTTTGCTAAAGCCAAAAGGTTTAAAACAAACATGGTTCTAAAACAGCAAAGGCAAAGACTTCCATTCCTCCCCCAGACAGTCAAAATATCCTCCTGACTTTTTGCTATCACTGTAGAGTATTTCCAGCTTCAGCTAATAGCACAGAACTTGCATTTTTAGTTTGTCTGGAAATTAAATCCCTGATGCTCTATGTGAATTAGTTATTCACAAGAAAAAAAAGGTTCAGACCTCTTAAACATCCTCTCAGCTCTTGCAGTGCATTGAATAAAAAAAATCTCCAGAAAAATGGAAAGACTTCTAAGTTCTTCATGACGAGAAAAGAGGGAGGGTTTCTACCAACACAGAGACAATAAAATCTCCAAGTAAATATTAAAGGTTCTCTGAAAACAGACGTGAAAGCCATGCAGATTTGACAGCACAAATATTTCCCGTGTCTCAAGAAAAACAAGTGTTCAACACACTAACTCGGGACAAGACAAGCTGTGAAGGTGCTCTCCTGGAAGAAGCCTGGAAATAGTGAATATTCATTCTGCTAGCATGAATCTCACAAAGCATAATAAAAAACTCTCACAGGACCCTGCCTTCCTATCTACAGGGACAGGGAGAATGTGAGCAAATGACATTTCCCCTATGCTAGGGAACCAAGCCTAGGTCTTGTTTCTAAAAATTAACTGCATCTCCAGAGCCACACTATAATATCCTGACTAGCTGTTCAGTCTTTTTCTACTCCACAGCATATTTTCATTTCTCATTCAAGCCCACATCTCCCTCTGCTTCCCCAGGTTGGGCATGGTTTTCTTTTAAATCAATATCTCTTCTTGTGGTGGGAATGCCCAGGCTGAAGGACAGATGAGGACCCAAAGATCTGCCTGCCCTTTAGATTTTTCACAGGAAAAATGAGAGGAAGTCAGCAGCAAATTCATCTCCACACAAACACCTGTTTGCCACTGAGATAAACATAAGTGCTCCAAAAAAAAGGCTGCTTGAGGGAACAGGCAGGATTTTGAACAGAAGAGCTGAAATTCTCCTTCCCTAGAAGCACACACTCTCCTGTTTTCCCTTTTCAGGTTCACAAGTTGCATCGTGACTTTTTTACTTCAGCAACATCCAGATGGGAACTATTAACTATCTATCAGCATTCAATTTCTTCTTCTGATTCTAATCTTGCTATCTTGGCTTTTTTACATGATCACTCAGCATGTTCACAGGAAAGGAGGAGTTCAAGAAAGAAGAGCAATACTTCCTGACAGCTTGTCTACAGACATATTTAGCAAGAGAGACTGCTAAGAAGCCTCTCAGTCCACACAAAAATCACTGCTTTTGGGACAAAGAGCCACCACAAAACCTTCTCCTGCTTGTATATTAAACAGGCCAAAATCAAAGTCTTAACTACAAATCCACTGACTGCAACAATCAAGAAACTTTTAGTCATTACCAGGAAGAGGAAATTGAGTATGGAATGTACATTCTCACTTCCACAAGCACATAGATAAACATCTGCTGACACTACACTTGGAAACATCCAGTATAAGGGAGTACCTGAGAAAATCAAAGTTAGAGTGGATCTTATGAACAATAATTTTAGAGATACAGGGGTGTGTTCACATTATCACCCAAAGATACTTTTCTTGATACTGGAACAACACTCAGTCACATTAAATCTCTAGCCTGCTTCCACCAATGAGATCTGGTTGTTCCCTTGGCTACTCAGCAGAGCCAAACGAGCATTCACTGGTCTCCTCTTCAGGTAAATACTCAAACCCCATAGTCTGGGGTTTTGTTTTAAAAGCCAACTTAGTCATTAATCAGCAAACTTAGCGAGGCCGCAGATCTCACATCTTCAGGTTACAAGAAGCCTTCCAACAGAAATTGAGCTGTTCCCCAAGCTTCCCTTCCTTTATTCTGTTACTTGCCAGGAAGACCATATAATAGCAATCTCTGTGATGCTCAGATCTCTGCCCCATCATGAGGATCTAGAGTTCATCAGCTCCAGAGAAACTAAAATTACTCCACTTCTCATGCCCCCAAACTTCACCACTTATCCTTTTGAAAATGAAAGAGGTGGTACTAAATAAAATTTACAAGAGCAAAATTTTTCCTTTCCTCATTTTTTCCAGTCACAGGCATCACCCCTCCAACAAGACAGTTTGAAGGATACCATTTAGTGAACCCTACCAGGTTTCCCAGTCAGGCAAGAAAAACTTCAGCTTCTTCAGTCTTTTGCAAAAAGTTCTGAAGATCTCCATCTTTCAGATTCACAAATTCAGACTCAACTTTGAATTTATATATTGAGCATATATTGACAGCACAAAGGAGAATGGCTTTACACTAGAATAGTAGGCTTATGTTGGATATTAGGAAGAAATTCTTTCAGATGACGATGATGGGGCCCTCACACATGTTGACCAGAAAAACTATCTGCCTCATTCCTGGAAGTGTTCAAGACCAGGTTGGAAGCAATGTTATCTAGTGGAAGGCATGCCTGACCATGGCAGGTAGAGAAAGCAGACGGGACTTAAGGTCCCATGGAACACAAACTATTCCTTGATTCTATGATGATTCAATCACCACAGGTCCAGACAGATTCCAAACCTGCTCTTCAGTGCCTTCTCCCTTGCCCTGCCCCTCTGCCAAGTGCAAGGGGCCTCAAGGACTGAAAGGAGCACAGAGACCAAAGGGG
>JAYDZK010000002.1:3249965-3277364 GCA_034509185.1 Euphonia xanthogaster
TCTGTGCTTAGATATAGATATATAGATATATAAATAGAGAGAGAGAGACAGATAGACATAGATATAGATATAGATATCCAGAGAGATATAGATAGATAGATAGATATAGATATATAGAAGCACAGATATTTTATATCCTATAGAAGAGCCCACAATACGCTAAAACAGCATTTTAACAGCACTGGTGCTATTTTAGAGGTGGAACTGCCCCTCGGCCACGCACGGCTCCCCATCCCCAGTGGGGTGCCATCCAGCACCAGGACCCCCAGCCCTGCCCACCTTGCCCCAGAACTGAGCTCAGGGTTTATGGCTTGGATGTGTTTGCATCCCAGTTTGAGGCGTAGGAAGTAACGGGAAATGGCAAGATTGTCTCCAAATCTGTGTTATTACCAGGGCCACGGATGTAAATTCACATGTTTAGGGTAAAATCAACCTGAAGGGCTCCTTTTCTGCAAAGCTCTGCTTTCTGATACAACAGATTTGCTTTCCACCATCATCCTCCGCCCCGTATTCCTTGAACAACGCCTGACCCCAGCGCTTCCCACCACCCTCCATCCCCAGCACTGCCCTAAAAATCATTCCCCAGACCATTTATCCTTCATGCAGGGAGTTTCCCCAAGCCGTGCTCAAGAGCTGCAAAACTCCCACGTTCCCCACGCTTTTGGGGTGAAGAAAAGGAAGAGTGGTGTAAATCCCCATCCCTTTGCCATGGAGTCCCCGCACTGAGGGAGAGGTTTTGGCTGTGGAAAAACAAAACTAACGCGTGTTTGTGTTCGCTTTTGGGATGCGCCCGAGGCAACAGCATCTTGGAGGAGGGCTCCAGGCCATGGCACTGCTGCTCCGCCGGCTCAGGCATCGCTTTTCCCGGGAAACAACCACTCATCCTGTCCCCGCCAGCCGCATCGATCCCCACGGCCCTTTGTTGCCGCCGGCTCTGTGCCAGCGTCGCTTTGACGTTCGGACATCTGAGAGGAGCAATGTCCTCACCTTTTGCTCCCATTCCCAATTATCTCGTGTTTTCGGGAGGCGAGGCGGGGAGCAGAGCGGGCGGCAGCTTGTGATGGTGCCGCTGGGGGACCTTCCCTCGGGGCTGGGGTCAGAGCGTCCCGGATTGCCAGCGGGAACACGTTGAGTTGGGATTCGTCTCCTGGGGGGATGCCATCCCACATCCCGATGCCATCCTCCTTCCTGGTGGCTCCGGGTGGGAAGGTATGAGCAGGTCCCCGGCACTACTGGCTGTGTTGGGCCAGGGCAGAATCGCAACCGGGGGGAAAAAAATCCTGTAAAAATAGAATAGAGGAGAGGTTTCCTCAAGAGGGCACTAGCTGCAAGAGAAACTGCCGAAAAATCCAAATCCACAATCCGCTGTCCTTTCCACCCGAGAGAATCTTTCTATTTGGGGGAAAATCGACTTCTTTTTTTTTTTTTTTTTTTTAATTTAGTTTTTATTTTCACTTTTCTTTTGGAACAACAGAGGAAGTGCTGCTTCCCGCTGTCCTGAGCTGAGCCTCCCAAATGCACCAGCCCCTCTCTGGAAGCAATTCCTTGGCATGGAATTAGCCAGAACCTACCCTTTTGCAAGCATCCTCCCCTCTCTCTTCCCCCCCCCCTCCTTTTCCAAAGCTGTTTAAGGCTGTGGCAACATTTTCAGGGAGGAAACATGCCAGAAGGGAATACACTTCTTTTCGGGTCACCAAGACAAAATACAGCAGATTTGTTGTATTTTCAGGGTTGTTATAAATCCAGGAGGTTTGGAAGATGTTCCTGGGGTTGTTTGGAGCCTGGGGTTGTTTGGAGCCTGGCCTCGGTATGGTGGCATCACCCAGGACCTCTGGACAGTGATGGAGACTGCCCGAGCCAGCATCCCAGAAAACCACAGGGTCCTTTATTTCACTCAGGAGTTTCTCCTCAATTCAGACACCAAAAGAAGAGGCCAGGCTCATAAAACAGCTGAGCACATTGGAAAATCTATCCCACTGGCAAAGCTAACCACCTTAAATTAACAGGAAGGCTCCTTGACTTGACAGCATCCTGATTTTTCTTTGGCCCACGGGCTCAAAAAGCACTTAAAGACACTGACCGCCAGCTGCTGCTGCTGCAGAAGTGTAAAGTAAGTTTAATGTGATTTTTATTCAGCTCCTGGTGATGATGGCAGGAAGATCTCAGCAAGTCATTTGTGCCTTGCATGAATTTTAAAGCAGGGGGGAAAATGGATCCCCATTCTGCCATCCAGGACAGTCCCAAGTAGCTGTCAAAGCAACATCAAGGCATTTCCAAGAAAAATTAATAGAGATTTAGTGACAGGGCTTCATTTTCCCAGTCGTTTCCATGTGCTGCTGCCTGTGATCTGGAGGTACCCTTTGGAAAGATGATTGCAAGTGGTTTCCCTTTCTCATTTGCTTCCAAAGCTTTGTAGGGGAACAAAAGACTCGTGATGGGGAAATTAGGATGCACCAGGGCAATATGGAACAATAGGGCAGCAATTTAATGTGAAAGATAAAGAAAACAGTGCTAAAGGGTCAAGCTGAACCTCCCCACACCCTTCCCATGCCTCAACAGCCTGATTGGCATTAGCTGGGCTGAGCTGAGCAAAAGCTGGATCCAAACACGGAAGGTTATTTCCTTCCATGACATCAAAGGGGAAAACGCCTCGTTTTTGGGAGCTGCACCCACGAAAGGAAGCTGTGAGTGGCCGGTGGGAAATGATCATTGCTTTTCCCCAAAGAAGCTTTTAAATCTATTGCATTTCCACAGGGGCGTTGGTTTCAACTCCAATAAACAAGAAGCTATCTGGGATATTTGGGATATTACGTTTTCCCTTTTGTTTTTTTTTTTCCTGCTGTCTCCATCCCTGATTTTTCAGCTCACACCCAGGGTCTCAATTCTAGAGGTTTATACTCCAGCATGGTGGTATAAATATCTAGAACAGGGTGCCCAGGGAAGCTGTGGCTGCCCCTGGATCCCTGGAAGTGTCCCAGGTCAGATTTGGATGGGGCCTGGAGCAACCTGGGATACGGAAGTTGTCCCTGCCCATGGCAGGGGGTGGAACTGGATGGGCTTTAAGGTCCCTTCCAAACCATCCTATAATTCCCTGATTCTATGAAGTAAAGGTAAAAAAATTCCCTAAATCAGACAGCCTGAGGAGCCTGGAGGATGTGTAGGAGACCAAAAAGTGACCAGAGTAGCAGGAAGTGACGAGGGTTTTCCACCCAGCTGTCCTTGCCCATGGGGCTCTGTGTCCTTCTGCTGCTGCCCTGGAGCAAACCTCCCGCAGAGCTGAGATTTGGGGGTGGCTGAGCCCCTTTCTGTCCACCCTGGGCACCTCCATCCCCCTTCTCTTGCCTTCCCTGGGAGTAACCAGGAGCTGGTTCTGCCAGAGGCTCTGCAGGCAAAGGTTGCCATTTCTTAACCTGCCAAGGGGATAAGAGACCCTCTGTGTATTTAACCTAAACCTTGTTTTTATGACTTTCCAGGCTCGTCTGTGTATTTTCCTGTTTTTGCTTTGTTCTCCGGGATCCTCAGCCAAGTTTCTGTCCCCTCCCTGGCTCCTGGGCCAGCAGTTCTTGCTCTCCACATTCTTTAATCCTCTGTGGAAAGGGGCTGTGGTACCTTTGAGCAATGGAGCAGCTCTTCTCTTGACTGTTCCCCCATCATGCAGTTCCCTTGCTTGGAAATCTCTTAATGACCCCAAATTCCAGGGGATTCCTGGTCGGAATGGGATCAAGGTAGGGTGGGATCAAGCATCCAGCATGGGATATTTTCGGGTATGGAGTGGGACAGTCCCAGGTCAAGCACGGGGTGATTGGGGGATGGAGGATCCCTGTTCCAGCTGAGGCATTTGAGGAATGGAGCAGGTGGGTCCCTGGTCCAACAGGGATGTTGGAGGCCATGAATTAGTGCCGTAAGGGAGCATCTGGGGATGGAGTGAGCACTCCCTGGTCCTCCTCCATTTGCAGGATGGAGGGTCCCTAGTGCCGTAAGGGAGCATCTGGGGGATGGAGTGAGTGATCCCTGCTCCAGCTGGGGCATTTGCAGGATGGAGCATCCCTGCGCAGGAGCCCCTCTCCAGCTGATGCCCTTTCACCAGGATGGGATGCTCACCTTGTGAACCCAGGGGCTTCCTCCTTTCCCTCTCCCGTGCCAGGGAGGCAGACGCTCCTGCCTAAACCTCCCTGCGCGGCTCAGCATCCCTCCTTCTAACAGCAGCGCGATGCACCGCCGTGTCTCCCGGGGCACGCTTTTCAATCCGCTAATCCCCCGTGATGGCACGCCTGTTAAAAAACACCTGTCCCCCGCCAAAGCCACCGGGGCAGCGGGCGAGCGCTGGGGCGAGCGCAATAAAAGCCGCAATTAGAAAGGCGGGCTTTGATCTCCGGGAGGGAAGGAGTTCAGGCAGCTGTGCCCAGACCTCTCTCGCAGCCACTCTCCCACTCCAGTAACTCCCGAAGAAAGAGGATCTTGTGTCCGCGGCGCCTCGTCACGGTCCTTCTTTCCAGCCCGCGGCCACCTGTCCGTCCGTCCGTCCGTCCCCGCCGCCCCAGCGCGCTCCCGGCCCTGCCGCCGGGCTCCCTTCCCGCTCCCTCCCCCAGCGCTGCTGCCCAGGGGCACGAATCGGATTTCACGGCCTATTTCTTTTGGAGCCTGGTCCAATTTACACACACCATCCAGGAGGGATCCCTAAAAAGGCTGGGGAGCAGAGCACAGCCAGCAAGAGGGCTTTGGCAATGCAGCCTTTGCGAGGTCCTGTGCTTCCTTCCCTATAAACATGGGCTGAGAGCAAATCTGATCCAGGAGGGGCTTTTTTTAAGGAACTTCCCATGGGTGGGAGGCACAGAGACAGCCACTGGTCCCCATCCCCAGCTGGGGGCAAAGGGGTGCAGGTATCTCTCAGTAATGGGCATCCTTCAGGAGGGATCTGGATGAAGGCACATGGAAAACATTGGCTTGGGGTTGGAAAGAAAGGGTTGATCCCATGTTCGGGTTGCTTTGGCACGGCAGGACACCAGCTGTGCTGTGCCTCAGTTTCCCCCTCTGCAAATGCTCCTGCTTTGCACAGAGCTCTGCAGACAAAGAATCCTCACCAACACCATCAGCTCCATCAGCAACTTCCCACTGCCTCATCCCATCCACAAAGACTCGTAATTTTCTTTTATGAGGACAAAGCAAGATTTAGGAATGGTTTTACGAGATGCATTTCCCTCTGTGGCACCCCAAAGGTCTCCCAGGGAACCCTGGAACACCAAACATATGGATGCAGCAGCAAACAATACTGGGCACTCCAGAGAGGGGACACTTGCAGTTCTGCGTGAGGTGGGGTCTCTGCATCCCACACAAGGATCCTGGCTCAGAAGAAGCTGAGGACTGTAGCCAGGTGGGGTTTGCCTCTTCTCCAGGTAACCAGTGGCACAAGACAACAGGAAATGGCCTCAAGCTGTTCCAGAGGAGGTTCAGGTTGGACAGCAGGAGGAATTCCTCCATGGAAAGGGCTGTCAGGCATCAGAAGAGGCTGCCCAGGGAGGTGTTGGAGTGCCCATCTCTGGAGGTGTCCAAGGAAGGCCTGGATGTGGCACTCAGTGCTCTGGGCTGGGTGACAAGGTGGGGACTGGGCACAGGTTGGGCTTTTCCAGCCCAAATGATTCTGTGAAGCTCCTTCTGAGGAGGTTCTTTGGTGACACTGGAAGAGGAAATGTGTTGCTTCTTTGCTCTTTGATTTCCAAGGATTGGCTCAAACCTGCAGGGTGTAAGCCAGAAAATTCCAGAATAACTCCCAGCAGTTAGGCTGTAGGAATCCTTAGACCACATCCTGTATCCCTCTGAATTTGGAAGAAGCCAGTGCCATGCTGCACCCCACAGTTTGCTGTACATTTTCACAGAATCACAGAATCCTAAAAGGGTCTTTGTCAGCAGGATGGTAAGGGGGGAAGTGCTTCTTAAAACAAAGTTAAAAACCCCTTCTGGATTTTTGCCACACTTTTCCCATAATTCCCGGAATAAGGCGGGTCTGCAAAGGAAGAGAAGTGGATATAAAGCAAGGAGTGTGGGGGAGAAACAAGTTGGAAAAGCAATCAAGGATGCCACACAGAATAAATATTTCGTGGCACAGGCAGGCACGCCCCAGGCTATCAGAGCCCTTGGGATGGAGAGGTCACTTCCCATTGCTTGGCAGCTTCCTAAGTTGGGACGAGAGTGTGTTCCCAGTGCCCCACTCCCCAAGGCAATGTCAGAGATCCCATTCCCTTCGAGGACCATAATTTTGCAGGAGCTTTTCTTCCAGCCTGGTTGTGCTTGGTGGGAGGTCCTGTTATTCCCGCTGTTCCAGACTGTGCCGGTTGTGAGAGGGTCCTAGCCTGTTCCCTTGCTGCTGGGGGTCTGTCCCCTCCAGGGAAAGGTTGGGATAGGGATCAAACAAGTGCCAGGGGAAGGGTTGTGGCCACCAGGACCTGGAAGCTCCCCTCCACCCTCTCTCATGGCTCAGTTTGGTCTCCAAAATTTGTTCTGGACATAATTTTCCAGGTAAAACCCTCAAATCCATTATATCCCCTGCCCCCAGCCCCCCCCCTCCCCCCTTTTTTATTTCCATGTAAAAACCCAGGGGAAAGGAAATCCAAGAAAGAAAGGCAAAGACACCTTCCACTAATAGGAAAAGCCATGTTTTTCACCATGATCCAACAGGATTTTCACTGGGCTCCTGGGTGCAGAAGGGTGGGGTCTCTTGCTGACACATCCCAGCCATCCTCCCTTGCCTGGGGCAACGGTCCTCGCTGGCTGTGGGACGAGAGCAAAAGTTTTTCATTAGAGAAGTTTTGCATTCATAACAAACCATTTTTGCAAGTATTTTGTATTCAGGGAGTGAAAACTCACTCTGGAAGAGGTTTTGTTCAGCTGAAGAGTGACTTTTCCATCAACCACAGCAGATCTTCGCCTGTTAAGAGGGATGGGGTGTGAGGCAAAAATCCTCCTGACCTGCTCAGCTCTTTGGGGCTGTGTTTTGTGTGCTGAGCTGGAAATTTTTCCTTGTTTCCTGCAATATCTTTTACAATATCTCAGGGAAGTGCTAATCTGCCCCTCAAAGCTAGAAATATTTTGGATGTACCTTTATCTCTGGCACAATCAGGTTTCATTCCTTAATTATTTCTCCTGGGGAGGATGGGATGGCCAGTTGGCCCTGGGTGAGACCATGATTTTATGGAAAATGATGTTTTCTCAGGAAAGAAAAGATGAAGGAGAGCAAAAGGAGAAGGTGCAGACATAGAGTCCATGAGCTGGGCAGGATGTGGTTCTACAGGCATGGAGTGCCAGGGCAAGGGGGAATGTCTTCCCAGTGCCTGAAAGAAGGGTTAGGTGGGATATTGGGATGGAATTGTTCCCTGTGAGGGTGGGGAGGCCCTGGAATGGAATTCCCAGAGAAGCTGTGGCTGCCCCTGGATCCCTGCAGTGCCCAAGGCCAGGCTGGGCAGTGCTTGGAGCACCCTGGGACAGTGGAAGGTGTCCCTGCCATGGCAGGGGTGGCCCTGGGTGATCATTAAGGTCCCTTCCAATCTAAACCAGTCTGGAATTCTATGAGGTTGCTGGGACTGTTGGACTGGGACTGGGACATTTTCTCCAGATCTTAGGTTTTTTTTCCAGGATTTTGTGGCATTGAATGTGACATAATTTTAATAATCAACAATCAATTTAATAATCTCCATTCTGCACAGTCCATGCATGGACTGAGCACCATCAGATGCATCGAGGGACTAAGATGAGGATGAGGAGCAAAGGGATTTAGAAGGAGAACAAACAAAGCTACAAGGGTGGGTTTCTCATCACTAGACAGATGTGAGCCTGCCGTGGGTGCAGGACACCTCTTTGCAGACAGCTGGGCACAGGGTACTGTGAATAATTCCCCTTGCACATCTGCCTGTGTCTCAGAAAGGATAACACTGGACAGAGCCAGCTGGAAAAGAATCCCTGGAACACGGAGTGAAAGCTTGCCAGGCAATAAGGATCGCTCGTACACACTGTCCACATTGACAGATCACTCCCATCCCACTCTCCCCCCTCTTCACACCCTTTCCTTTGCAGTTCCCAGCACTGCCATGCTCTGAATGGGGATTTTTTTAATCAAAAGCTGAGCTGAAACTGCCTTGCAAGCGCTTCCATCCTTCCCAGAGGGCTGAGGGAGGGGGACACAGCAGCCCCGCTGCTTAGAGGGTCCCCTCTGGGAGCTCCTCCCCAGGGGGATATTTTGGGATGCAACCAGCACCTCCATATTTCACATCCCTATTTAATTTAAGCAGCAGAGCTGTTTATTCTGTAAGAACATTGTGCTTTTATTAGCCAGTTATTTACAGTACAAGGCATTCCCCACCTCAGGAATGCTGGAGACCATAGGACAAGGCTGTTTCTTTTGGAGCCTGGTCCAATTTACACACACCATCCAGGAGGGATCCCTAAAAAGGCTGGGGAGCAGAACACAGCCAGCAAGAGGGCTTTGGCAATGCAGCCTTTGCGAGGTCCTGTGCTTCCTTCCCTATAAACATGGGCTGAGAGCAAATCTGATCCAGGAGGGGCTTTTTTTAAGGAACTTCCCATGGGTGGGAGGCACAGAGACAGCCACTGGTCCCCATCCCCAGCTGGGGGCAAAGGGGTGCAGGTATCTCTCAGTAATGGGCATCCTTCAGGAGGGATCTGGATGAAGGCACATGGAAAACATTGGCTTGGGGTTGGAAAGAAAGGGTTGATCCCATGTTCGGGTTGCTTTGGCACGGCAGGACACCAGCTGTGCTGTGCCTCAGTTTCCCCCTCTGCAAATGCTCCTGCTTTGCACAGAGCTCTGCAGACAAAGAATCCTCACCAACACCATCAGCTCCATCAGCAACTTCCCACTGCCTCATCCCATCCACAAAGACTCGTAATTTTCTTTTATGAGGACAAAGCAAGATTTAGGAATGGTTTTACGAGATGCATTTCCCTCTGTGGCACCCCAAAGGTCTCCCAGGGAACCCTGGAACACCAAACATATGGATGCAGCAGCAAACAATACAAAACAACAGTACTTTCATTGTTTTGAGGCCTTTTATAATCCATCCAACGATTTTTAAATAAACTGAATGGAAAATAATGGAAATTCCAGGCCCTGGAACCCATTATTCTCACATGCTAAGCCTGATGCAGCTAAGTGCAACAAGGACCCCAAAGTTATTGAAATTCCTGCCTGAGCAAACTTTTATCCTGCTGCTTAGGAAAATCACTTGTGCATCATAAAAGCAGCATCACTCAAGCTGTTAAAATGTCGACTGTGGCAAGGAAGGCAAAAGAGCAGGAGGAATATATTTGTTAAATTACATAGAACCAGCAATACACATATAAAATATATCCAATATATGTTTAAAATTTATCTTGATTAGGTTACTGGAGGTTGTTGGGTTGAAAGCATGAGGGTGAATTGATCAACTGCTGTGCCAGCACTTGAGGTCTCCAGTTTAAATTTATCTCCAAATTTTCAGTGATTTTCATACAAAGTGTCCATCCATCGCCCCACCACGCCTGGAAAAGCTCCATTCCTAGAGCAGTTCTCTGGATAAAAAGAGTTTTGTTGACATCCAAATGAATAAGTGACTGCATCACTTCAAAGCCCCCAAAGGAGCATTTTGGGTTTTTTTTTTGAAGAGCACATTTCAGATGACAGCATCCACCTCGTTTCTAAAATTCCTGATGTTCTTCCCATTCTGATGAAAGATTTGTTTTGCATGAGAAGAGTTTTTGCAGAGGAAAAAGCTCTTCCAGCCGGCCCTAATTAAGTTTTCCTTTGTCCTGATGAAGCACACTTTCTAGATCTGGGTTTTCACAGCCCTTGTGGCTGCTTCCAGCTTCCCTCCAGAGCGCTGGAAAACACCCTTGGAAAGCTGGAGTGCACTGGTGGCTTTTGGAAGCCCTGGCAGGGAATATATATTAATTATTGCCATTGCATCCTGCTCTTTTCTCCACCTCTGGGAATGTTCCAGCAAGGCTGGACAGGGCTTGGGGCAACCTGGTCTAGTAGAAAGTGTCTCTGCCCATGGAACAAGACAAGCTTTGAGGTCCCTTCCAACCCAAACTGGGTTTTGGCTTCCTTTTTCTACCTCTGTTGGGGTCAGGATTGAAGGCACTCAAGACAATAGTGAGGTGTTTATTATTTATCTGTATTACAGTCTCACAGCAGTGAGTTTTGCAGTCTTTCATTAACCAGGCACAAAAATGGCTAACTATCTCGTTACAAGGTCTTTTAAGGCTAAACTATCCAATTAAGAAATTTCACCTAAATTATTTTCACTTTTAACCCAATATCTGATCGCTCGAAGTCCACAGTGCAGACTTTTCTGTCCAATTACAAAACACCACCCGAACCCATGAAGAGGAAAGAAGAAGAAGGTGAAGAAGAAGGAGGAAGAAGGTAAAGAAGAACAACCTGCCTCCGCCCTAAAACCTCCATATTGCTTCATATTTATTACTACATTCTAAAACCCAGACTCTATGTTTTCCACCCTGTGATATTACACACTGCTAACCAAGCACACATCCACAATCCCAGTGCTATCAAGCAATTTTGGAAGCTTTCTCCACGGCCTCAGGTCAAATGCAGTGCTCTCCTGGGGAGTCAGAGTTTGTCTGTGCAGAAAATCTCAAATTCTCAGCATCCAGAAGTCCAACACCAAACCATTCTGGGATTCTATTGCATAATCCCAACAGGTTTTCCAAAGGATTCATTGGCACAATGAGCCTTCACCTGCAGGGAACGGGCACAGCAGGAGATGGAAGTCACCTGGATTTAAGCACATGCCCATCCCTTAGTGAAGCACACTGGGATGTTTGCCCCTTTACAAACATTCCCAAAACCTGGCTGTCACCCACCCCTCTCCCTTCCCTGTGAACCCTCTGTGGGTTTTGGGAGGAAAACCATTTTCCCTGGAGGATGCCAATCTGCACTTGAGCAAGAAGGCACAGAAAGTATTTTGGACTGAAGGTTTCTTGGAAGAAATCACTATTTCTCCTGCTACTCCACTGACATAAGCCTGGAGGGTTGGCTGTGTACTTCTCCCTGAATTCTGTTGGAGGTGTCACTTCCAAGCCTGTACCTGGGAGGGTTCCAGCAGTGCCCAGCCCCAGAGCCAGCTCCATCCCAGTGCTGGGTTACTGGGGTCCCTGGGTGCCCCAGCTATGCCCCGGTACTCTTCACAATCCTGCAGCTCAAGAAATATGAGCTGCTAAATACAGGCAGATGGAAAAAACACCAGGAGGAGGGTGGGCAGTTGATGTCTTTAACACCTGCAGAAGCTTCAGCCTGGAGGCCAGCTCGGGGCATGGACACCTTGTGCCATTCCCAGGTGGAGAGAGGATGGAGTGTTCCTGAGATTCCAGCACAGCCATCTCCCAACAAGTCCTGCTCCCTGTGCAGGTGTCTCTCCAGCACATCATAATTTCTGCCACGGGCTTAAGGCATGGGCAGGTCTTTTTACCATCTTCTCCCTCACTTCTGAAACTACCTGAGGCTGACATGGAGCAGAGCTCTTCGGAGAATAGTCTTAAAAGGCACAGGAAGGTTTCTGAGATGATGGGAGATCACAGAATCCCAGAATGGTTTGGGTTGGAGGGGCCTTAAAACTCATCCCATTCCACCCCTGCCATGGCAGGGACACCCTCCACTATCCCAGGGTGCTCCAAGCCCCGTTCAGCCTGGCCTTGGGCACTGCCAGGGATCCAGGGGCAGCCACAGCTTCCATGGGCACCCTGTGCCAGGGCCTGCCCACCCTCACAGGGAGGAATTTCTTCCCAATATTAAATCCAAACTTTCCCTTATCATCATCATCTCCCTCGCCTCCTCTGTGGGTGTAAACTCATTGATTTTTAGGGAGCCCTCAGCTCTGGATGCACTTCCATAATCTGTGCTGTAGTTAAAAAAAAAAGAAATAAAATGATAAATGACACCCAGAGTTTTCCAGCCAGCCAGGGTGGATTACTCACAGGCACTGTGACCTTGAAAATAATTTCCAGATAAATTCTTTAAATAAAACTTTAAGGGGAGGTGAGGAGGTGGAATAAAGTGAGCTTAAAATTAACATTTCCAAACTTTTACATTTCTTTCCAGCAGGAAAGGAGAGATCAGTCCCACATGTCTCCTGAAATAACAGAATCCTGGAACAGTTTGGTTTGGAAGGGACCTTAAAGCCCATCCAGTTCCAACCCCCTGCCATATGCAGGGACAGCCAGGTGATGGCTGTGGTGGCAATGGGGCTGCTCCAGTGGGACCAACAACAGCCTTGGTACAAATCTGAGAGGTTCCTCACACCCCAAAACCTCATTTGCCTGATGCAAAGTCCTTGATTTGGCAGGGGAGCAGCAGTGCCTCGGTTGACTCTCCAGGAGGAAGTTGCCCATTCCTCTGCGTTTACCACCAAAGTTTATCCAGGTTTGTCAAGCTCTCAGGAGCTCAGCCTGCAGACAAGGGCTGGGTTAGGCTCAATCCAAGCCCAAGGCTCATTTAGGCACAGGTCAGAAATCCCCAGGAGGGAAAGGGAAAAGATGGGGATTTGTTTAGGTACCGATGAAAAATCCCGATGGTGCTGCCTCTCCCTTGCCTCCAGGCTGCATCAGGCTCTAAGCATTGCAGGAATGTCCCAGATTGCACCAACCATGGGATGTTTTGGGCCTGATGTCAGTCCCTGATGTAAAGGCAGGGCTGACACTGGTGCCTCTGACCAGCTGCCCCCAGGAAAGCTGCCAAGAGCTCGGCAGAAGAAAACGTTCCATCTCAGTTTGAGAAATCAGGGGATTTAGACTCAGTGTTCACAAGAGCGAGTAGCCCTCACCTCACCCCTACATCCAACACCTTCTCCATCAGGAGAGAGGGAGGAAATTGGTCCAGTGGTGATTCCTTAACAGGGTGACACACCAGCTCCTTGGGAAGAAGGAGGGACAGACCCAAATCCTCCTGCTATAGTCTTGGATCTCCATGCAAACTGGGGCACATCCACACAGTGCTTGAGTCCTGGTGAGGAATGCCCTTTGGGATGGCATGTCCCTGGCATCCTCTTTGCACCAGGGAGTGGTCCTGGTGTCCCCAAACCTGTCCTGCTCCATACTGGCTCCAAGGGACAATGCTCCCCCTTCTCTACCCCTCTGGTACCCCAAGGCCACCTTTAACTCTGACCCTGCATAGGTAAAAAACACCCCACAGCAAACGGCTGAGACAGCTGGAAAAAATCTCTGTAACCATAAGCAAATCAAACCCCAAGCCCTTTTTCCACTCCAAGCTGCCTCCTGAGGCCCCTCTGAATCTCCCCTCCCTATCCCTGAGCACTGCCTACCTGAACCAACCCCATCCCTGGGTTTCTTTTCCCTGCTTCTCCTCGGCACTTAATGAGCATAAATAAAGCCTGGAGTTCTCTCCTGCTGTTTCCTGTCTCATCCTGGACTGGAAAGGCAAACAGAGCCCCTTTTTTGTCTGCCCAGCTCTCCCTCCCCAGTCAGAGCTGACCTCCAGCCCCAGCCAGACAGGCCAAAGAGGAGGATCTGACTCCACAGGACTTTGCAAGCCGTTGCCTCACAAGGGGTTGTTTTGCCTCCTTCCCTTTTCCAAACAGGGAGCACACGTGGCATTCCATGGAACAGATGGCTGGCTCTGAGCTCAGACCACTCTGTCCTCACTGTCCCCCCAGCACGTGGGCTTGGGGTTCATGACCTCACAGATGGTCTGGGAAAAACAGGAGGGATGGATATGGAGGGATGGATGCAGCAAAGGCCTCATGTGTGGTGGCTAAGCACTTGGAAAACTGCAAATCTGAGGGGAAAAAGGTGTTTCATGCTACCAGGTGAAGCATCCAGCCACCACCACGCTGCAGCTTTATGTGAAAGCAAAAGCTTCAGGCAAGATGTTTTTCAGCTGCACTAAAAGTCATCAGAGTCCAAGCACTGGAAGTGTCTCCAGAAATGGCAGAGGAGGAGCTGAAGGTGTTGTGGTGGTCCCAGAAGGCATCAGGTTCATGGATGGTTTTCTCCTCTGTTCTCCTTTCACTGTGGAGCTTGTTCTCCTGCAGCAATCCCACTGCAGCCAGGCACAGATCCATCCTCAGGCTTCCCAGGGCTCCCCTGCCTGACCCTCTCCAGGCTGGCTCCAGGGCAGGTGTGCTGGGACAAAGCCACTGCACCACGCTCTCCTTGTGGCTCCCCTCCAGCCCCTGGGAGGCACGAGCTGCCATTCCCTGAACAGCATGTTCCCTGGGCCAGGGCCATCCCCAGTTTGTCCCAGTCTGGCCCAGATTCCCGAGGCAGGCCCGGGAAGCAGCTGAGCGGGATTGTTTCCAGGCCGGTGCAGCTGGGGAAGATTTACTTTGCTAAGCTGCTCCTGTCCCAGGGTCAAGGAAGGCACAATGGGTACTTTAGCTCCTCTTTAAGCCCTGCTGGTGGAACTCAGCATGGGCCAACAATCCCAGCAAATCCAGGAGGAAATGCCATTTTTTTTTTGGTTAGTGGGGCTCAGAAAGATGCGCTGCCCCATGGGCTGCTGCATCACCCACACTCATCACCTTCATCCCAGCACAATCCCAGCACAGCCACCCATGGATTCACCCCAATCCCTGGGTGTCAGAACCCAGGAAATTCCTCTGGCTGCCCTGGAGGGCTGAGCCAGGGGGCTCAGAGACCTCGGCAGAGAGCCCAGGACCCCTGTGCCTTTGATTTTGACCCATGGAGCAAATTATCATCCCACCTTTATATGAGGAATTACAAGTCAAGAGAGTTTAAGCAGAATAATAGTTTGTTTATCATGGGGTGAAAAACAGATTTTTGGGGTTTTTAGAATGGGGGTTCAGGAAGCAAGATGGAGGGATTTGGGTGTGCCCTGTCCTTCTTCCTTCTTCTTGGCCTCCATCTTCTGGGTGATGGTGGCACTTTTGGATTGGTTTAAGGTAGAGGCTCACTGTCTAACACAGGTGATAGGTATGGGGAAGTTATGGTAAATAGTGTACATGTAGTTTTTAGTATAAAAAGACAACACCACCCCGAGGGCAGCCAGTGTGCCACGACTCAACCTGCCAGACCAACCTCAGTGAGTCAGAGAAAGAATGTTATAGATAAGAAACAATAAACAACCCTGAGAACAAGAACTGAAGAATCCTGAATCCTTATTCTGCTGCCAAGCTGAGAAAAAGAAGCTTGTAGGTATCTCAGAGTCACTCTGAGCAGCAGAGATTCTGAGACCTGGGAAGGGGACACTCAGGGCAGCACCCTCTGAGGGGATTTCAGCCCCTGGCACCAGCCTGGGGGTTAAAATCACGTGTGGGTGTGCTGTGGGTGAGGTCCCCAGGACGAGGTGAGAGATGAGAATTTGACTCCAACTTCTCAGAAGGCTGATTTATTATTTTATTATATTAAATTATATTAAAAACGGTATACTAAAACTAAAGAGAAAGGATACATCAGAAGGCTTAACAAGAATGAATAATAAAACTCGTGACTGACTCCTCAGAGTCCAACACAGCTGACTGTGATTGGCCATTAACTAAAAACAATTCACATGGAACCAATCCAACATTCACCTGTTGGTAAACAATGTCCAGGCCACATCCCAAAGCAGCAAACACAGGAGCAGCAATCAGATAATTACTGGGTATTTTTGATTCCTCTCTGAGGCTTCTCAGCTTCCCAGCAGAAAATCCTTGGGCAAAGAAGATTTTTCAGAAAACATCACGGTGACACGTGGGGATTTAACTGGCGTAACTTGATCCCAGCGCATCGGGAAGCAGCATCCCTCCCCTCCCTTCTCCAGGAATGATGCACAGGGGGAGAACAACTGGCCCCACCCTGGGACAGCCCTTTGGTGGCTGCAGCATCGCCGGAGCTCACAGATGACCCTGGGGCAGCTGGGACCTCGCAGGGTCGTTGAACTCCTGACAAGGACATCAATTTGTTTGCCTGGGGTTTCCTTATCAGCCGCAGGCAGCAGGAAGCTCCCGGTGCCAGGGCTGCCATCCCAGCCCTTCCAGGTCATTTGTAATGTGCTTCGGGGAATGCTGGGCTGGCTCACCCTTAACCCTCTCGCAAAATTTAACTTTTGCTCCAAGATATTATTGCATTTCACAAAATCCCAGGATGGCTGGTGTTTGAAAGGACGTTAAAGACCGTGTCATTCCCACCCCCTGCCATGGGCAGGGACACTTTCCACCATCCTAGATTGCTCCAAGCCCTGTCCAACCTGTTCATTCATTGCCTTGTTTTCCTCTCACTTCCTGCTGCCTCATGTGATGAGGCTCCGGCACTGCCCATACCAACACAACCATTAGGAAGCCTTTTCTTTGGTAAGAATTTAGAAATATTAAGCATTTTACCACTGCTGTTTCAGTTCATAATACTTATGTTTTGACTATATTCCTATATTATTGACTATATTATATTTTTTATATATTTATATATAAAAAGTCAGAATCTAGTGCTGAGGATGGATGGGAGACAACATCTGCTCCCATCCAGCTGTGGCAGCTGACAGAACAACCCAGTCCTGATGGGAAAAGTGGTTGCAGGAACTGGCCAGGGCCAGTAACTTCAGAAACAACTTGAGAATTTTATTCTTTGAATAAAACCCTGGGAAGAAGGCTGCCACTGAGTCAGCCCTGGCAGAGAGGAATCTACCTCCGAATGGGGCTTTTCCCCCTGTGTTTTCCATCTGCCATCCTCCTGGTAATATGACAGCAATTAAAAGCCCTGAAAAATGATGGAAACAATTTGGAGAAGGTCTCTGTTAGGCTCACTCTCATTAGCACCGCAGGCTGTTTTTTCAGCTGCTAATTGACAGCTGCCTTCCACACGCAGTGTCAAAAGCTAAAAAGCCCTGAGGCATTGAGGCAGGGAGATTTTAGCTGGGGCTGTCTCCTCAGCAGCACGAGAAAGGGGACAGTCACATGAGCCCACCATGGCCACCCCGATGCCAGGCAGCTCCAATTTTGGGGGCACCACGCCCTGGCAAAGCAAAGAGATGAGGTGTACATGAGGACGTGGGACATGCCAGGCCCTCCCACCTTGGCTCCAGGCATTTCCCTGGATGTCCTGGGGCTGTCAGGGCAACTTTTATTCTCCAAACTTGTCCTGCCTTGGGGAAGCCATGGGAGACCCCCTGTGCCAGAGATTTCCATGTACAAAATGTCCCAGTGAATCATGAAGGTTGGAAAAGACCTTCAAGACATCGAGTCCAGCCTTTGGCCGAACACCACCATTCCCACCATTCCCACCAAACCATCCCACTGAGAGCCACGTCCACTCAGTTCCTTGGATACTTCCAGGAATGGTGACTTCCCTGGGCTGTTCCAATGCTCAGCCACTCTTCCAGTGTGGCTAATACCCATCCTGAACCTCCTTGGTACAGTTTGAAACCATTTCCACTTGACTGATCACTGATGTCTTTAATCTACTGGTGTGTGCTGCCTGCAGGTGTCACAGATGTGCTTCCCTCTTCCAAGAAAAACATTGGACTACACTGAACACAGCCAGGAGGTGAACTGCCATAAATTTTTGGACCTGATGGGGAGATGGAGGCACCTGGATGGATGTCCAGACACAGGGACTCCATGCAGTGAGCAAGTGGGTGGCCTTGTGAGATGTTGCCTCTGTGGATTTACATAGGAACAGCCTTGGAAGCCAGGAATTGGGAAAATGACTGCGTGCCAAGGTGGGCATTTCACTAATTGGCTGCTTAAATGTGTGATTGATGAGGTGTTGGCTTTCCTTCCCCAGCACCCAGCTCAGATTTACTGCAGAACGTTTTCACTGAAAGGGCTGAAGATGTTCCCAAATTTCAGTGTGCGAGCCCACACTGAGTGTCTTGAAGCTGCTGGGCAGCTGAACTTGGATTTCCTTCACTGGAGACAAGGCTAGCACAACTCTTGGGCATCTGGAAGTTGTGCCCTTGCTTTTCTCCTACCTGAAGTGCAGAAGTTCACATTTTGGGCTGATTTCCTCCTGGAAAAGTCAGATTTTTCAGGTGCTAGGAGAACATATTATTTCTTCACCAGAAACTGTGGTGCCACCACATAGAAAATCAGGTATTTGAACACTTGGGCACCTAAAATAGACTTTTTTTACCCACTAGGAGTGATGCAGGTTATTGTTCAGCACTCCCTTCTTTGGGGCTGTCAGCACCAATATCCACCAGCTCTGCCAGTGGGTGGGAAGAGCCCATCAGCCCAGCACACGGAGCTGGCTGTGATTTACAGAGAGCCCATGGAATGTAGATCTCCCATCATTTCAGGCAGGATCATTTTTTTACTGTTGCTCCACACTGTAAATTTGTCTCTGCATGACATAATTAACAGCATCGCCTCACAGGGCTGGGGTGATTTACAGGACTGGAAATAACTGCAGGAATGTCATGGCAGGGGAATCTGGGGAGAGGTGGAGGCAGTGGGGGAAGGAGAACAGCCTGGACCACACTGGTGGGTGCCCGTGTGGTGCCTCAACAGCGAGGAGAGGGCTTGTAAGGCATGGATTTGGCTCCTGCTGGCTGAACACGAGCCAGAGGGGCCCAGGTGGCCAAGAAGGCCAATGGCACCTGGCCTCTATCAGCAATAGTGTGGCTACAGGACCATGCCCAGGCAGTGGTGGTGGAGTGCCATCCCTGGAGGTGTCCAAGGAAGGCCTGGATGTGGCACTCAGTGCTCTGGGCTGGGTGACAAGGTGGGGCTCAGGCACAGCTTGGAGTCGATGGCCTGGGAGTCCTTTTCCAAGGTAAAAGGTTCTGTGAGATTCTGTGTGGTTCTGTGTGGTTCTGACACCTCAACTGATTTTTTCATGGAAATCATCAGATTGAGAGGCTTCTAAAGAAATCACTCCCTGGGCATACAGGAACAACGATGGTGTCCACAAAACAAGAGCAGGGAGTTGTCCAAAACATAAATAACCACTGAGCCTGTTCATGGCTCTGTTTCTATTAAAGATAAATACTCAAGAGATCAAGTTCTGCAGTTAACTTAGCTGAGCTGCATCCCTAACATCTCTATATAGACTCGTCCCTAAATAAATGAGCTTCAGAACTGGATGGGGAGTCCTCCCCAAAAATATCTCCTTTGGTGAGGTAAATGCAATCTCTGAACACTCCGAGTTTTCTGCGGGCTACCATTTTCCCTTTGGACCAAACAACAAAAAGCCCCTCAGAAGCCAAAGAATAATTTCAGTTCAGTTTCTTTGGGGTTAAAACGCTGCAGTTTGGGAAGTGGAGCTGAGATCCATTCAGCATTCATGGGGACCTGTAAAAATGTTGCTGTGGTGCCACTCACAAGCTGGGTTCATTTCCCCTGATAAATTCCTCAGCCTTGTTTACCTGGGGTCCTCGTGAATCAGGAGAAACACAGCATATCCCAGGAATCTGAGGAATAGGGGATATTTAGTCAGATTTGCACCCCTCTGTCTGCTACAACAACCTTAGGCATCCAATTCCCTAATTGCTAAATGATAGGGAAAGATATAAAGAAGCTATGGATGCCACATCCCTGGAAGAGTTCAAGGCCAGGTTGGATGGGGCTTGGAGGAAATTGGGATAGTGGAAGGTGTCCTTCAAGTTCCACCTCACTCCCTTCCCTGTCTGCATGGACGAGGTCAATGAATGTAGGACACGAATTCCTGGTCATCTGCATGTACTGGTGTAACTTCCCACAGGCACAATTTTATCCTGGTTTACAAACCCTTATTTTCATGCAGATGACCTCAGTTTGTAGGAGCTGAAAATAAATCTCTATTTCCATCCTGGAATTAGCAGCCCCCTCTGGGACTCCACTGGCTACAGCAGAACAGGGAAGAGATGTCTACTTTTGGGGAGGAAAACATTTTTCACAGCCCAGGGAGCACCCCTGGGTGCCCAGCACCAAAAGAAGGGAATCTTCCACCTCAGGATATTCTAATCCCTGCTGGTTTCCCTGTCACACTCAGGTCCAGCTGTGTAAAACCCAGGAAAAAGGCTCTCCATCCCAATTTATATCCCAAATGCAGGAAACAGAAGCCCTGCACGCTCTTGTTCCTAAATTCTTCTCCAGCTCTCCTGGAGCCCCTCTAGAAGGGGCTCTGAGCTCTCCCTGGAGCTTCTCCTCTCCAGGTGAGCACCCCCAGCTCTCCCAGCCTGGCTCCAGAGCAGAGGGGCTCCAGCCCCTGGAGCATCTCCCTTGGACTCGTGTCTCTTTGGTGCTCTTTGGTGTTCTGAGCCATGGAACAAAGTCTTTCCATGGCCACCAAGAGACTGCTGTGAGGATAAATCTCAGCTCATGTGTTTTCAGGAATCAAACCACTGCAGCTGCACAGATATCCTCTCCAAATGGGAAGTGCATGGGAAGAGGAGAACTGGAAGGGAAGGCAAAAGGCAACCCCCTCTTCCAGGCATTCTGAATCTTCCCCGCAGAAAAAGCAGAATTTCCCCAAGGCAGACGTTTCTGACCAGGCAAATGAGCCTTTCCCATGGAAATGTCCCTCAAGACACCCCTAGTTTTCTGGTGTGTGCTGCTGGAAGAGCTGTTGTGTTAGAGGGTGATGCCTTTTCTCCAGTTCCAGCAAGTCAGTGGGCAGCAGGAGAAGCCTGGGCTCCGGCTGTGGCTCCAAAGCTGGGTGACCTTGGAGAGCCACATTCCCATCTGTGAGATGAGGATAAGAAAGTGTCATACAAGAACTCACTGGGTTATTAATAGAGGCCCCTGGCTGAGATTCCAACACAGCCCAAGGGCTCGAGAAGCCCATTTATTCTTTACAATTCAAAGCAGACAAGTGACTCAGATTTCCTTGACACTTTTGAGCGCAAAAGTCAGTGAAAAACATTCTCCAAAGCATTTGTCTGGAGGGAAGGGAGTGTATGAAAATGTGATTTTCTATTTTTTTTCCCCCAAATACATATGGAAGCAAATTAGCAGTGAAGCTGAAATGTTTGGGTTGGTTTGACTTTTGTGCTAAAATAAGTCAAGATAGAAATCTGAACATCAGCTGCTTTGTGTGTTGTAGTTATGGTAGAAAAAATGGCAGGGAAAAATCGGGCTCTATGGGATGGGAATGATTCCATAATTTCCTGTTGAAACTGCAGGTGAAATTGATACATTCTCCCAAATGTTTGGAATCATTATATGGATCCATTGCTAGCAGCAGTGTGCATTTGGTTCAAGGATCTTGTAGATATAAAGGAGTTTCTCCAGCATTGGTGTTAATTTAATTCCTAGGAAAATTGGTAAAATCCTGGACAGAAAAGAGGTGACAAAGATTCCACGGAAAGGCCATGGCAAGACTTTATGGGGGATGAGGACTGGAGCAGGGCAGGGAACAGGGGAACACCACCCATGCATCCCATGCAAGGGGCTGCTCTGGGATACTCTAACGACGATTTCTAATTGGGCATTCCTAATTTAGGCCAGCCTCAATCCAGAGGGGGAAGGGAGTGTTCACGGTGTGGGAGCAAAGGCACAGGAAAAAGGAGGTTGCATTTTGGGTAAGGGGATGAAAGCAAAGCCAGAGTAACATCAATTCTTGGCGTTTCATCTGTATCCTGAAAATAGTCAATCCCGTTTTAGGGCAGGGGAATTGTCTAATCTCCCTTTCCAGTCCTGTTTTTAATGGATACATCTTGTTTTCATTCTGGCTTTGACAAAATCTGATGCAGCTCCTTGACTTCATTAAAATGACATTTGGAAACTAACAAACCAAAGGCTCGAGCAGAATCTTTGCAAGCAGATTTTTTATGCTGGTTTTTTGTTTCATGGGGTTTTTTGTTTGTTTTTTTTTTCCTCCTGGAAAGTTTTTATTTGGACAACGGGGAGTTTATGATTGGGGTTTAAAAAAAAAAAAAAAGCAATCATCATGCCCTTGGAAGACAGTAATCATTCCCTTGGAAAACAATAATGATCCCTTTGGGAGGATTCGAGCACTTTTTGTTTTCCTCAGATTTGTGTTTACTGCAACCTCAGAGGCATCGGGAGCACAGTGTTAGAATTCCAAGGGTTATGACTCCAAATCACTGGTGTGGTGACTCCTCATCTCACCCCTTATCTCTCATGGCTACAGCCATGAAGATGATCAGCAACACATCCCCCACCTTTTCCTCGTGTGCTGCACTTCCCTCATCCAAACCCCACAGCTCCCTGGAATTCCAGGGGAATGTTTCCTCCCAGCCCATACAGGCACCCAGGTGATAATTGGCCCTCACCTGACATGATTTTTCTTCTTCAGGCCACTGGACTGATGTCCTGGAAACCCTAAAAGAGGACACAGGAGAGGAGGAGCAGAGCGAGTGCTCCATCTCCCAGCGTTGGAGAAGCCAAACTGGGATGGATTCCTTTCGCTTGGATGCAACGTAATTAAAAGGAAATGGTGAGGGAGAGACACACGGGGAAATTCCCAACAACATGAAAGGGAGGAAGGGATTGCTCATAAAGGAGAGATTCCTTCTGGTTTTCTTGGCAGCCCAGCCAAGCTCCCTCAATGCAGGGCTGGAAGAGGACTCCAAGCTGAGCAGAGGACAACAAGCAGGCCCTGTGGAAAATGACCCTTCCCTGAGCAAACAGATCTGATATTCCTGCCACCTCCCTGCTTTCTTCATCTGCTCCTCAAATCTGCTCTCCACCAGCAGATGTGGCCTCGACCTCATCACCTGCTGGGTTTTTTTGTGCAGCATTTGTGTGCCTGAGGTGCCTCCACCCGCCAGGGCTCGGCCGAGGTGCCCAATTCCTGGGACATCCTTCCCTCAGCCCCTGCTCCAGGCAAGGGAAGCTTTGCACCTGAGTCTGCACCAAAATCAGTGATTTGTACACAGAAATAAGATGGGTTGAGCGTGGGGTCCCCTGCTCCCACAGACGCGTCGAAGCTCGTGGGAAACGTTTTGATTCTGATGAACAGGGGCTGTATCAGCACCAAAAATCATCAAGAATTGGAGAACCACAGAATGGTTTGGGCTGGAAGAGACCTTAAAGGTCACTCCATTCCACCCCCTGCCATGGGCAGGGACACCTCCCACTATCCCAGGCTGCTCCAAGACCTGCCCAGCCTGGCCTGGGACACTGCCAGGGATCCAGGGGCAGCCACAGCTTCTCTGGGCACCCTGTGCCAGGGCCTGCCCACCCTCAAAGGGAGGAATTCTTTTCCAATATCCACCTAACGCTGCCCTCTGGCAGTGGGAAACCACTCCCCCTTGTGCTGTCACTCCATGCCCTTGTCCAAAACCCCTCTCCATCACTATGGAACCCTTTTAGGTACTGGAAAGCTGCAAAATGTGGAACTACTCTTAGGCTTAATTTGACTTAAATGTGAAGATATCTTAGACTCAAGTTCAGCTTTTAGAATTCAGCATCACTATGAAATATGTTTTGGAATCAGCAAAACAAGGAGCAGGGGGATTCAGAGTTATGCAAAGCTGACTTCCATTGAGTCAGAGAAGTGAATGGAAGTCTTCCTAATATAATTCATTTTTCTCTCATTTCCTTGATTTAAAGTAAAAATACCAAAAATCCAACAGCAGTTGGAATATAGAAAAGGGACAACCAGCCAAAACTAGCAAGTCTGGCTCAGCTTCCTGACTCTACTCTCTTTTCCAACACTTTCTCCTGAAAACCACAAATTAGCACAACAAGACTTTAAAACAGGCTCCACAGACAGATCCTGGTGGCAGCGATATTCCTGCAGCCTGGGGGGAGCTTTGCAGCAGGATCTGGAGCAGAGCAACCCAGCAGGGCTGATTTCTCCACTCCCAGAGCTTGGGGACTTTTTCTTCCAGCTTTTCTCCACCCCTGTGGCAGCTCTGCCCAAGGAAATAACCAAAACCAGAGGCAGAAATCTTCCCTCCTCTTTTACTGGGTTTTGTTCCACTGCTGAATGGACAAAAATATAAGTTTAAAAAAATAAGTTTAAAAAACCCAGCATTTCCCTTATTTCTATTGAACCTGAAGTTGCCTTTTGGATGTCCTTGCCTGCTTGGGAGCTCCTGGGAATTGAATACAAAGCCTTTGGATTGAAAGAGAAGCCCTTGGTTGGAGGCACTGCTATTTCAGATAGGAGTTTTGTGACATATGGGTGCAAATTACCTGGGAAAAAAACAAATTAAGGGGGGAAAAAATGGGAATGGGCTTGACTAAACCCTGCATTTCTCTAGGACCAGGTTTCTCCCAAGGCCCCAGCCTGCTGCAGTCAGTGACAGCAGAGCTCTCAGCATCCCTGGGCACAGAGTCAAGCCAAGGCTGAATCCTTCACTTCTCATTTTCCTGGGCTGGGTTTCCATCCCCTTCCTCCTCAGCCTGGGCTGTTTGTTGCTCTCCTGCAATAAGTCCCTGGAGGATTCCTTGTGCATGTGCAACACCCCTCATCCCACAGCAGAGGAAATAACAAGGATTCAAAAAAAAAAAACAACCCACAACCACCAGACCCAGCAGCAAAGCACTGCCTGGAGAGCATTTGCTGAGCTGCTGAAATCAAAACGTTATTCCCCAAGGTGGGAGGAGGAAACTTGACAGCTCAGGCAGGTTCCTGCCCAGCAGCCAAGGAGGGGAGATGCCAAAGTCCCCTTCTGGGAGCCCCACGTGTGTTGAGCTCATCCAAGGAGGGGTTGCCCCGGGTCTGGGCACTGTGAAGCAATTTAAACTCAATTTTAAATATTTTTTTAAAGTACTGTGCCTCAAATTTGACTCTGGTTTGGGTTTATCTGCCAACCTGATCCTCTGAGAGTTCAATTTTCATTTAAGGGGGAAAAACCCAGTGGTTCAGCCTCTATTTGATTTGACTCATTGCAGCATTTTCAGTTTTATGTGGACAGGAAATCACAGAGAACAGAGCTGGGTATTTCCCACCACGCCCTGTGCCAGGCTCACAGCCCCTCCTGCCTCAGGTGCTTTCGTAGGAAACAGCCCCAGTCCTGCCTAAATTTATTTGACACAGGCTTAGATCATGCTGAAGTCAGGTTTAAGCGTGGGCTTAAGTGCATTTGAGTTAAAACACCAACTAAAAAAAGACATTTGAGTTAAAACTCCAACGAAAAAGACACTGTGTGAGGACTACACACTCCAGGTCCTGTCAGTCCTGGGAGTTTATATGCTGACAAAGGTTAAATAGATGGAAAACAAACCATCAGGCCCATTGAAGATGGAACAAAACAACGAAAACACCCAGAAACAAGAGCAGGAAAAATTTTGGACAGGAACAACAAAGTTAATTGCAACCAGCTTGGCTAAAGCACCAAGATGAAGTGAATTAATTTTTTCCTTGTAAAAATCAACAAATGTTCTGAATTTGCTTTTAGCTGAAATGGGCAAGAATCATTTGCAGGTTTAAAGCAATGAGATGGTTTCACTCTGACTAACCATTAAAAAAAAACAAAAAAACAACAGGGCAAATGTTGCTCAAATCAGCTAAAATGCTGAAATGAATCTGTCAGGAGGGGTCTCTGGCTCCAGGAACCCACGGAAAAGAGGAAATCTGGAACAAAAGTTGAATTATTAGCCCAAGGTAAGTGGTTAATGAGTGCTAAATACACATGTCAGCGAAAGATACACAAACCCCAAGTGGCACTTCTCTTCTCAGGGGTGATGTAGGGCAGCAGCAGCCAAAAATGAAATCCACAAAGTCGCCCTTTGGGACAGACTTGCCACTTGAAGAACAGCAAACTGGAGTGGGGATCCAATTGTTTTTCCTCTTCTCACCTTCCCTCCACCCACAGGTGCTGGGTCAGCCCAGCCCTACACCCAACTGAGACCCACTTTTGCCAGCTTCTCTGCCCCTCTTCTGAGTTTTATGAGGGCTGAGAGCTGGAAACACACTATCCCATGGTCAAACACCCCCTGTGCCTCAGCCCCAGCTGCTTTGAGCTGTGATTTATTTGCAGAAGAGGATGGGGGGACGCCCCGATCTTCAAAGCTGAGCTGCCAATTGTCTGAGCTGGCTGTGCCCAGCAGACTAAACAGGTTAGGGCTTGGCTGGCAGCCATCAGCCCTCCAGGTGATCCATCACCATCTGGGAGCCCTGGGAATACAGGTTCTGCCCCGTGCAGGGGAAGGGGGAGGAGAACCCCAGGTGTTATTTAGTTTGCATGTCGTGTCCTGGCCATAAATAAGGGCCAGGAGCTGCAGGTGTCAGTGCTGGATTTTGCTGGCAGCAAAACACCAGATCTCAGAGTTTGGGGGTGCCTCTGCTGGCTCCTCGGGGCAGGAGGTGGTGGCAGTCCCCCAAAACCTCCAGGGACATAAACCCCACAGTCCCAAGAGCCTGGCAGGCAGCAGATCAGACACTGACTGGAGGGGGCTGGGTTTTAGGACAGGGATTTGTGCCTGTGCTGTCTGGTGGAAAGTGAAAATGGCTTTGCCATGTCCCAGCTAGACAGAATGGCCTCACAGCCCAGGGAAGGGATTTCAAGCCCTGGGCATGTTCACTTCAAGGATGACAGGCTGTACTATCCACCCCTGTAGGAACAGAGAGGGAATGGGACCCCAAAGAGGGTAAAACAACATTTCCAGGCAGAAAAGGATGGCAGTGAAATGATTCCAGCAGGGAAACGATTCCAGCAGGGAAATGCTTCCACTGAAATGATTCTCAATGTCAAAGAGACGTGCCCAGCAACTTCCACTTTGGGTTCATGCTGGAACACAGCGTCTCAAATTGCCTGAGATTTCAGGAATATGTTATTAACTGTAGTAAACAAGCTGGGAACCAGGTCTGCCCAAAATGGGGTTTTCCAACTCGGTTTTGCATCTGCTTTTTTGAGCTGTTTCAAAACTTGCGCGCTCCAACTTAAAAAAAAAAAAATTGAAAACTTATCCAAACAGGAGTATTTTCAAATAAAATATGAACATCAGGCCACCAAACAAGAGAGGGTGGGAGAGGGTCCCACTGAGCACTGCTTACCCACCTGTGTGAGTGCACAGCATTTTGGGATTTGCCAGCTCATCACAAAACCCCAATCTGGCTAGAGGAGAAAATCTCCAAATAAAAGCTTCCTTCCCAAATCTGCCACTCCTGAAAAATGGTATGGAAAAGCCTCAGAACTTCCCTCAACTTTTAATTCATGGAAAGGTTTTTTACCAATTCAATGAGTCCATACTTTCCTGCCCTCCCTTCCAGGTTGTGCTTTGGAATTGGGGAGGGAGCCAGGAAACACCCTGAAGGAGAAGGCAAGGAAAAGGGAAGAGAAGGGAAACCTTATCCCAGTTTGGGGCTGTGGGATTAACAGCTGGGTAGGAGGCAAGCAGGGTCAGTCCACAAACAGCCTTTCCTTTCAGGGGTGGCTGCGGTCCCATATCCTCCCAAGGAGTCCCAGAACCTCCTGGGGTGCCAGAACAGCACCCCAGGGAACAGCTGGGGCTTGGCCAGGGCAGGATTTAGGTTGGATTTTAGGAAAAGGTTCTTCCCCCAGAGGGTGCTGGGCACTGCCCAGGCTCCCCAGGGAATGGGCAC
>JAYDZK010000002.1:3277464-3290163 GCA_034509185.1 Euphonia xanthogaster
TCCCATCCCATCCCATCCCATCCCATCCCATCCCATCCCATCCCATCCCATCCCATCCCATCCCATCCCATTCCTTCCCTTTCCCCTTCCCTGCCCTGAGCACGTGCCAGGCACCCTGCGGGCTGAGCTGTGCTGGGTGCTGCAGATGCCAGGAGCTCGGAGCCTGGAGTGGGAATGGGGGAGGGATGGAGGTAGCTGGAAATGCGGTGCCCAGCAGTGTTGCCACAGTAACAGCCGTGGCAGCGTTTCTATTAAAAGGCCCCATTTCATTCACGTTGTGCTGGAGCCTGGCCCACACACTCTCACTCAGGCAGAGGCAGTTCTTTGTGAAGTGCTGTAAGCTCTTTTTAATTTCTGAAATGCCATGCAAAAGTCCAACAGAGCCTGAACTGCTGCAGGCCAGCAGCTGCAAACATCACTGAAATAATACAATAATATTTGGAAACTTGAGCAGGGTCAGTGCCTCTTTCTATTACAACAGATCACCTTGAGCTTCTTGCACCACAGCTGAGAGCTGGTTTTCTGTTTCTTTGGTGATTAAAAGCCTCTGTGCCAGGTTTGCATCAGGGCTCACTCCCTGTGTACTTTGAGGAGAATTGATTTGGCACTTGAGGCTTCATCCTGCTGCTCTGGAGACCAGTGGGAATTGTGTCGCAGGCCGGGTAGGAAGAGACATTCAAAGCAGACCTTAAAAGACTTTTGGAGGTTTAAACAACTGCAGTGGAGTGACAGGAGAAGGGAGAAACAACTGCTGTGAGGAGAATGGATTGGGTTGTGATGTATTCCTGGTTCCATCCCTAAAGCTGTGATGCTGATCCACCTCCGTGCTGTGGCTGCTGGGTTGTTTTCTTTCATGATATCCCGCAGCTGTGCTCCCTTTTTGCAGAGGTTGCAGTGCCCTGTGCTCCTGTGGCCTCTCTGATCTGGAAGTGGTGACTGGAAATAGAAGAGTCAGGTCCCTGTATGGTATAAATCTGAATTCTCCCACTTGGAATTATTTAGACCTACACCAACCTACGCTGGCCCAGAATAAAAATAACTTTTTCTGTGGGCAGTGGAGCTAATGACACCTCCTTCCTTTGGGATTTTTCTCCTGCATCCTCTAAATATTGCTCCCCAACTCCGGCTTCTCTCCCACCTTCCCACTGAGCAAGAGGCACAATTCCTGTGGCTGGAAGCTCCCAGTTGCTGCTGGGGATGTTTATCACAAATAATTCTCTCAGGTTTGCCCCAGGTGCCTGCATTGCTAAATCAAGGAGGAACAAAAGTACTTCTCAGTTCTTTCCAGAATTCCCATTCAAATTACCACTTCTTTGTTATTTTCCGCATTTTTTCTGGTAAAATCTGATCAGTGGCTCTAAAACTTTTGGGGACAGAGAGTGGAAAAATTGCAAGATCACTTTAGTGTAGTTTCCTAAAGAAACTGGCCTGAAATGGGAAATCTTGAATGTTGTCTGTAAAGGAAAAGTGCTGTCAGGATCCAGCTTTTATCTTTCCAAATGTACTCCCATAATAAGGAGTTTTGAAGAAGGCCCAGTGAGAGGAGAAATACTGAAAATATCCAAGGTAACAGCATTATTCACATAGGCAAGATAAAAACACATTAAGGAGTCCTGCAAATTTCCATTGCCTCAGAGTCTCCTAGTTTTTATTTGTAATGTATTTTATTTTACCATTGCTCTGCTCATGATTGTGTTTCCTTTTTCCCTAGTTATTTATTGGCACTTTGCTGTTCACAATCCTGCTGTTCCTTCTGCCTACAACTGCGCTGTATTATTTGGTGTTTACCCTGGTAAGATTTAACCCTTGAAACAAGTCAAACGCTCTCTTCTGAGGTAGTAAGAAATGGTTTCCTAGACATTTATGGTCATCCATAAAGAAAATAAAAATGTGGATGTCTTAGGAAGGATTCTCTCACATCAGCTCATGTTTGTACTTTTCCAAAGGAAATTCCCTGCAAATCCTGGCCACAGGACAAACTATTCCCCTCTCTTTCTCTCAGAAGTTGATATGTTTCTGTCCACATGTGTGGTGATGGCCTCTCTAGTCTGATCCAGAACTTTTTTTTCAGGGAATTAACTTGCTGTATTAAATGTTTTCAGCCAAGCTTTCCTCGGAGGTTTGAACTTTTTTATTTTTTTTTTCTTTCCCCAACATGACCAGTCCTCTCCACGGTCTGCCCAGAGCCAGATTTTCCACAGACAGTGGCCATCACATGCTTTCAGCATCTTTTTTGAGCCCTCTCTTTTCAGATGAGCTTGGCAGCAGAAAATAACTGCAGTGTGACAAAAGGAGGTGCTTTAGTCAGGGACAGAAAACACAGAGCAGGAAGCTCATTTCTGCCTGCTCTGCTCTTGCTTAAACTCTATGTGGGGTTTCTTCAGGCTGAAATGAGCTGTTGCAGCTCACTGTTGGAGAGAGGAAAATTTACATTCACTGGTACACAGTGATGGAATTGACTGGAAGTGGGAGAATTTGGGCTTCCTTTTCAACTGTGGCTGTTGAAAGTGGAATAGTTCTCATGTCCTTGCTGGTCACAGCTTCTCCAGCTGTAGGAGCTTCATTCCAGTTACCCCTTATACCCAGACTGGTGAGGACCCTCACACAGGGTCTGGATGCTCAGCACTTCCAGACATCACACCCACTTTGGGAGGCCTTAGCTTAGCACACAGCAGAGTCAGATCCAAACTCAGCTCAGGAATTTACAAGTGTTTCATCTCCTGTTTCCTGAGATGTTCTGGTAAACTGGTTTTTGTAGCTCCGGTTGCTGGTGGTGATTGTGCAGGGCCTCATACACTTGCTGGTGGACCTGATTGACTCCCTGCCTCTTTATTCCCTCATCCTTCGCCTCTGCAGATCCTACAGGCTCGCAGGTGAGTCCCTCTACCCCTGGAGCACTTCAAGCATTTTGCATTATGTGCTTGATTTTGGTGCACTGGGTCACTCCTGAATTGAGGATGCAGTGGGGGTAGGAAAGAACTGAAGCTTGAGTTGTGCAGGTGTCCCTGCTGTGAACCAGTTCCTGCAAGGAGCAGGATGAGGATGTCAATGGAAAGAAATCTGAACCTGAAGCAGAATCAGGAGCACCTTTAGAAAGCTGTTGGCCACTAAAACTTGCATCCAAACAAGCACCATATAAACAAGGTCATCTTTTATTCCAGTCCCAGACTACCAGGTCAGGTAAAACTTCTGTGAGTCAAACATGGCATGGAGCTATGTCAGGGGAGGGTCAGATTGGAGATCAGGAAAAGGTTCCTCCCCCAGAGGGTGCTGGGCACTGCCCAGGCTCCCCAGGGAATGGGCACAGCCCTGAGGCTGCCAGAGCTCCAGGAGGGTTTGGACAATACCCCAGGGATGCCCAGGGTGGGGTTGTTGGGGGCTCTGTGCAGGGCCAGGGCTTGGACTGGATGATCCTTGTGGGTCCCTTCCAGCTCAGGATATTCCATAATTCCATGATCCTTCATCCATCAAGCAGAGGGAGGCATGCATGGGAAGCAGCAGAGGCAAGGGAAGAAACCAAGCAGACCTTTCCTCTTTGGAGAGGATGAATTTCTTCCTCAGCCTTAATTTGGCCCCTGGGCCGCTTTGGTGGAGGCTGCCATCACAAACAAAGAGCTCTCTTTTCCTGACCAGGATCCAAGGGAGAGCTGAAATCCCCTTCCAGAGGGAAAAAAACAAAAACTCTTCAGGGTTTTTCCCTTCCTGAAAAAGGGGAGGAGAAAAGAAAAGGAGCCCAAGGGCAGCCCATGACAAACTGGGTCTCCTCCAAATCCTCTGGAGATGTTGCTTCCCCCTCGTTGGGATGTAGAAATCACATTTCCCCCAGCTGCAGCCAATATCCAGCATCTGCAGTGTGGTGCTCTGGATCTGTCACATCTGGATGCTGGGGATGGCTGAGGGGAGCTCAAACCCAGCCCTGGAGCACGAGTCCAGCAGGAACTGCTGGCCAGATGCCAAGGAAAATGGGCAGCACAGGGAGAGGGGCCGGTGGCCAGCGCCTCACCCCACCACACTCAGAGCACACGTGCCAAAGCAAACGGGAAGCTCTGACCCTGCTGAGATTCCCAGCTCAGCCCCAAATTATCCCCAAATACCAGAAAAGTCCAGGAGATGGGAAAGCCCCAGGAAAGGATGCTCCACGCTGAGCGTTAGACAGTTGCAGCCCGGTTTGTAACCCCTCCTTCCTGAGGATACTCTTATTTTCTGCGGCAGATTTGGACAGAATAAAACCCTTCAGATGAGAAATGCTACTCTGAAAGCATTTTTGTTTTTTTGGTTTTTTAATTTTTATTTCCAGGAAATGAGAGGCATTTGTGGGATTGGGGGGAAAAAAATTCACATATTTAGGCTACTGCTCTTAGTCACAACTGGTCTCACCAGGGAGTTTTCTACTGGGAAATTGTATTCTGTGGAATTACCTTAATTTTTGAGAGTGTTGTGTCAGACCAGCCTGATTTTATCAGAGTTTACAGGCTTGGTTTCATCCAACTAGTCTGTCTTTTTAGGTTCTGCACAAGCTTAGGTAACTCAAATTAACATCAAAAATGTCACTCAGACAGTTTTTATCAGCGAATTTTTTTTTTTTAAATCCCTTTTTTGGTCAAATTTCTATTTTGACACGTAAGGGGAAACAATTTTCCTCTAAATTCCTTTTTGAATGATGAAAATTTTCACAGATGACAACATCTGGCTCCCACATGGATGGGATTCTTAGCAGGATGAAGCCTCCAGTTTGGTGTCTCCTCAGATCACACAGGATGAATTCAAATTCGCCTGGATGGAAATGGTCCATGAAGGATAAGAACTGGATGGGAGGAAGAGCAAAAAGACAACCAGCAGAGTTGGCAGAGCTGGTGGATTCCACGGGGAGGTCACTGTCAGGTCTGGTATTTTGGTCCTTTTTTCTTAATGGCATGAAAATGCAGCTTAATATGCCAATAAAGCAAGAGGGGGGAAAAGAGAAAAGCAAACAACCCAGCGAGGCTGACAGGGGGGAAAATAAATATGGTATTTCCATGAGGTTACTGCTTAGACAGCACCTGAAACAGCAGTGAGCATTCTGGGCACCCAACATTTTAATTTGGAGGGAGTTCACAGAGGAGTGACAGAGACAGCGGAGAGGGAAGTGTTGAACTTGGCTCCAGGAAAAGCTGGGCAGAGCAAAAGGCTGGGAGTGATTAAAGGAAATAAACACCCTGGGAGAAATCCTGCCCTTGCTGGAGCTGGTGTCAAGACTTCCACTGACTTCAGCAGGGCCAGGATTTCACACCAAAAAAAGGGGGATTTGGAGAAGGCTGGGAGAGGGAACCACGGGATGGAAACGGAGCAAGCTCAACATCAATGGGATTCAAGGCAAGAAATCTCAATTTTGTCTAAAAGCAGGAAAATCCAGAGTGCCAGCTACTGCATGGGGGAGCCAACTGCACTTTTGTAACCCTCTAATTAAAGGGAGCTTAAATAAAACAAGTGTTACATATTCAGCTGTGATGAGAGGAGAAGATTGCATGTAACAAATCCACCCCCTGCAGCCAAACTCCCAACTGGAGCATCGCCCCACTTCAAGCACAGATGGTTTTATATGGGAAATGTAAATAAGAAGTTACCATCTGGTTAATAAAACAGCATCTCTACATTTGACTGCATGTCCCCATATGTAAACATTTAAAAATACACTTTTTTTTCCAGTATTTTAAGGTTTTCCTTGAGCATGCCCATGGAAAAGGAATTCCCATAGACACCAAATGTGATAAACCACAAAAATGTCCCATGTTTGTCCTATAAATTTTAAATTTATATTGAATTTCACTTGATCTGTGTGGAAATATGACCAGGTTCTACTGCTCAGTATCTGGTGAAGCTGAGAATTGGAGAAGCCAGGTCCTGAAATCCATGGCATTTGTAAAAAAAATCAGGCATAAGGCAGCCTATTTCCAGAAAAAATGATGGAAAATTCTGCCTGGGAGACAGAAGCTACTTGTGCATTTCAGTTGAAATTGTCAACCAGTTGTTTGTTATAAAAGGAAAAACATTCTTGAGGGAGTGGAAACATTGGGTTTGGGTTGTTTTGTTTTTTTTTTTTTTCCCAAATGACCTTTTCCTTCCCAAACTGATGAGTTATCAAAATAAAGTTGCAGAGGACTAAATAAAGCTAATATCAACAAGGAATTGTGTATTCCAGGTGGCACAGAAAGTTTAACCACTTATTTCAAGGACAGGTTTTCATCTTTTCCCCTTTTCCTGCAAAGACACCAAGGAAATTCCAGTCCTGGGATACCCAGGTGTCCCACCCCATCCATCTCTCCAGTGAACAGCACCTCTGCCAACTCCTCCTACAGTTTTCCTGACCAAAAGGTGGTTTGGCTCACAATTAATAACAACCTCAACGATGAATTATTAAAAACACCCAACATTTAAATCAAGGAACACAGGCACAACCCAACACCCTCTCAGCTCAGAGGGGAGTTTAAGGGATTACAGGCTGAACTTTGAGGCAGAGATAAGAGAACACGTCCCTGACCCCTCCCCACACTGGACAAGCTGCCAAATTTTCTCCTTCTGAAGGGGCTGAGTTAGCAGCAGGGCTCCAAAGAAGGGACAACATCACCCCTCAGAGTCTCCGTGTGCACATGAAGAGCAAACACTTCAGCACCAACATCAGGAACCTGCCAGTTTCCTGAGATCAATAATTGGAGTTGCCCTCCTGGGTGTGTGCTCTGGAAGCAGAATCGACTCTGGATATTCATTGTGATCATAAAAAAACCCTCTGGTTTTGTTTCCTTCCCAAACAAAGAATTTCCAAGGCAAGACCAGCACCCTGACATCCTCCTGCTGCTTTTAGCTGCAAGCTCCTCATGTTGCTCAGGAGCCTCTGAGGGGGATCTCAGGGCTTGTGGCCAAGGGTTGGTCATCCCTGCTCCAGGCTGACCCTGGGGAGCTTCCCTGAAACCACAGCATGGTGCCTTAATCCCCTCCTTTCCATGAAATCCATGGAACGCCAGAATGGTTTGGGCTGAAAGGGACCTTAAGGATCACCCAGTTCCACCTGTCCCTGCCTGGGACAGGGACACCTTCCACTCAACCAGGCTGCTCAGAGCTCCATCCAGCCCAGCCTTGAGCATTTCCAGGGATGGGGCAGCCACAGCTTCTCTGGGCAGCCCATTCCACCCTCACAGCCAGGAATCTTCTCCTAATATCCGTCCCAACTCTGCCCTCTGTCAGTTTGAAGCCATTCCCCTGTCCCCCTACATTTATCCTCCATTTAGACAGCAGAGTTTGAGAAGGAGATCCCCAAGGAATCCAGCACCACCATCCTTCCATCTGGGCACACAGCTGGCTGAGAAGAGTGGGAAAGAATCCAAGAATTCAACATTTGCCTGGAAGCATGGCCAGTGTCCAGCTCAAGTCCAGCAAACCTGATTTTTTGGCTGGACTTCAAAGAGTTGCTGCGATGTCACCGGACCAGGTGAAACACTCCTGGGTTCTTGCTGCTTTTAATCACTCCTCTACTGCTGGGCCATGAGGAGAAAATAAAAAACAAGGCCCAAAACTCACCTGGATGGTTTCCTTGCTCTTAGAGGGGGTGAAAAAATTTCTAGGCCAAACTGCTCACTGTTCACTTCCAGAAACTTTCTGTTGTTCAGTTTAAATTTATTGGCTATTACATTTTTATTGAAAGGAAGCTGAGAATGTTTACTGACGTGAGCCACGCTTGCTTCGTGCCTTTTGAAGTGCCAGAAATGTTCCACTGCAGGCACCCTCTGAAATGTTTTCCTTTTTCCTGCACGCTCTTGAGTTTATGGCAAGCCTCCTCATTAAACCAAGGAGTGATTCCTTATCAGCTGCCTGGCCTGCTGCAATGCTGGCTTTGCAGAGCAAGAGGATATTCCACTTAATTTCATCCTCAAAACTGGGGGAGCTGAGAGCAAGCACGGGTGCCAAGGGAGTGGCATTACCAGATGTCACAGTCAAGGCTACACACACACACACAGGACCCTCTCCAGTCTCCCTCAAAAGCTGAAAAACATATTTTTCAGCAGCTCAGCCACACATGGATACCTATCTAGGCTGCCCCTTCCTGAGCAATGCAAAGAAACCAGCCCTTATTATTGCATTTCTGAGCAACAAAAAAACCCCCAGCCCTTATTATTGCATTTCTGAGTAACAAAAAGAAACCAGCCCTTATTATTGCATTTCTGAGTAACAAAAAGAAACCAGCCCTTATTATTGCATTTCTGAGTAATAAAAAGAAACCAGCCCTTATGATGAGGGGAACTGCATCCCTCTCCCTTGGAGGGTTCCCAAGCTTTTCCATACATCTCCCCAAGCCCCTGTTTGTCCCTTTTGCCCCCAGAGCCAGCTCCCTTGGGATGGGAGAGCCCAGCTGGCTGCACCAAAGGTGTCACCAGTGTCCCAATCCTTCTCCTCTCCAAGCTCCACCAGGATCTTTTGCTCCTCCCCATCCTCTAAAGCTGTTTTTGGCAGGAGATTGGGGGTGGGGGGGACAACCTGAAGCATTTCCTGGTTTCTTTCTGGTTTCATTCAGCAGGTGATGTGCAGATCCCATCTGGCGGGACACAGACAGAAATTCCTCATGAAGCAGCTCAGACACCACAGGAGCATGGATGGAAAGAAAGCCTGGAGCTGTGGGCAGATGGAGAGAAGCACAGAAAAATATCAACAAGACAACGAAAACTGGGAAGGGAGAGGACAAATCCCTCCCCTCCTGATGTTTTTAAGTGTTGGGGAAAGCTACAGCACCTGTGCCCAGCAGGAGAGGATGTGGACAATCACCTCAAGCTGTGAGGACAAGGGAGGGTTGGTGGAGCTTTTCCCAGTGCAGGGGGACAAAAAGAGATCTGTTCCTGTGGCCTGGTGGCACTCCTGCTCCCCTGATGTGCTCACGGGCAGTACTGGCAGCCACCAGTGGGATGGGCTGGGTTTAAAAAGGCTTTGGTGGGGCTGGGAGTCAGGACTGTGGGGGCTTCTGCTGAGTTTATGGGACTGACACCTCAAGGCACAGCGGGCTGAGCTGGGGGAGACTGGGCACTCCCCCAGCACCACCTGGAATCACACATCCATGGGGATAAAATCCAGCAAAAGCCCCATTTAACAGGGGCAACAGCTGAAGTCTATTCCTGGAAATGCAGAGCAGGAGGATCCTCACCCACAACACAGGAGAGCCACATGGGGATCATGCACCACCTCAATTCCTGGAGGAGCTCAAACCAGCCATCAAGTGTTATTTTAGCACAGTTCCTTGTCTATAAATATTTACAAAATGCTTGCTTGAATACCCCTTAAAAAAAATAAAAGTAAAATGAAATAACTTTCCAAACCCCACTCTTGCTTATTGCATCTTGGGCAAAATATTTTCTTAACCTTTCCTATCTTCAACCCTTGGGGCTCTCACTGGCTGAGCAAAGCTCTCTCCTCCTGCAGGGCAGCAGGCTGCCTGCTTGGTGGTTCAGAAAGTTACAAAGAGCTGTAGGAATGTCAAGATTTGGGAGCAAATGAAGGTGGAGGGAAGAACAGAGGCTTTTCAAATTTGTGGTCTTATTACCAGGAGCACTTGGGTTTCATCCACGAGGGGTCAGTGGGAGAAGAAATAAATTCATAGATGTGAATCATATTTATGTGCAAGGCTTGGGACCTTGGGCAGGGCTAATTGGTAAAATTTGGTATGTCTCTTGAAGGGTCTTTTGTATTATTATTTGAGATGACTCAGGATCATTCAAGCCAGAAGTTCAGCCCTGAAGGCAACAGGGAAAGCATCTGAAAGGAGAAGCTCAGGGATGGCAGTGCCACCTCCACTGAGAGTGCTGCAGTGAGGAGAGACTTCCTGGGAGGCACTCAGGATGCAGAAACAGGGATCTGTGTGGTGCTCAGGGGTGGGCAAAGCTTCCCGTGGGGATGAGGAAAGGATCTCTTCCCTTTTCCTCCTGGGTGATCACTGTCCCTGGCCCAGCTGGTTCTTCCAGCACCACCCTCCCCACAAACCATGGGCAGCCAGTGGGACACAGCACCTAAACCAGAATCAGCCCGTTTTTAAGTCATGTTATTCTTTGAGATCATCCAACCCATTTTGTGCCCTGCTCTGTTCCTAAAACCATCTGGCTCAGCAAAGCCCAGGGCAGAGCTGTCACCCCCGGCCACCTCTGCTGCTGCCCACCAACAGGGACAGGCTGGAGCCTTCCTGGGCTCAGGGTGACCTACTTTCCTGGCTGCACTGCACTTCATTACCAATTCCTAATGATCTCATTGTTCCATTAAATGAAGGTTGCCACCTGTCCCGCAGACTTTAGATCAAGCTGGGATTAACAGATCCGCTGACCCATTTCCCCCTTTTGTAGGACACAGCCCCGTGACCAGTTGGGCTGTTTCTTTTTTTCTTTTTCTTTTTCTTTTTCTTTTTCTTTTTCTTTTTCTTTTTCTTTTTCTTTTTCTTTTTCTTTTTCTTTTTCTTTCCCTCTCCAGACCATCCAAGGTTGAGCCTTTGCAGGAATGTGGTGCTGGGGATGCTGAGCCCTGCTGCAAATCCTGCCCCAGTTGGTTTTGGCATCAGATTCCACCTGCCTGGATCCCACCAGGAAAAAAAGGTCCAACTCTACACACTCGGGGGGGTGGGAAAACAAAAGGCAGAGGGGAATTGCTGAGGTTGCATTTAGTGCAAATGAAATCCTTCCAGTTTAAAAGAGAGGTTATAAGAGACTCTGTTAAGGATCTGGAGGCTGTCTGCAGTTTTGCTCCAGGCAGTCATCCCTACAGCAATAATCTGGGAAAGAAAAAGTCTGGATTAGCAGCCAGCAGCCACCCTGGCTCACAGACCCTCACAGGGATCCCTGTCCTGCTGCCAACAGCCCCCAAGGGCACAGCCCAGAGGCCCAGAGGACTGGGGATGGCAGGTTGGAAGCAGAAGGAAGAAAGCAAATAAAGCAAGAAGGAGAGAGGAATAAATTCCCATGGACAGGCTCAGCGAGCAGCCAAATGACCTCAAGTGCTCCGCTCGCTTCCCTCGCCCGCGGAAGGCAGCGCTGCAGCTGCATTCTTCATAAATAGGAACACCCCAGCTTGATGTTTTTTAAAGCTGTCTAGACAGTGGAGCAAGACCTTGTTTCAAGTCACATAATCACTTTCCCATTTTTCTCCGTGGCAGAGGAGGTTTTTTTCCAAGATTAGATAGAAGCTGGTGGAGCAACATGTTATTAACCTTGGGTGTGCCTCCCTGCTCCAGGCTCTCTGTGAGGTGCCTTTCTGTCTGATCACGTCTCCCCTCCATCCGTGCCTCCCCCCTTGACAGGAGAGCTCCCAGGCTGGGTAGGATTACACATGGATCCCAGACAATTGGGAGCACAGGGGGTGCTGCAGCCAAATGCCAGCTGGCTTTGGCAAAAGGCAAATATAGCCTTGTGCTGCCCCATACAAAGCAGTGTTGGAGGGAAAAAATAAAATCAAAGAGCTTGCTGCTGACCTTCTCCAGGCCAGAGCGCCCCAGGTTGTCAAACAGCTCATTGCCACAGCCTGGGCTGAGAGCCCTGTGGAGATCACAGAATCCCAGAGGGGTTTGGGTTGGAGCTCATCCCATTCCAGCCCTTGCCGTAGGCAGGGACACCTTCCACTAGAGCAGGCTGCTCCAAGCCCCATCCAACACGACCTTTGCTGCACCAGGCACTCTTGCTGCATGCCCAGGGCCAAGGATGAGCCTTTCTGACCGGGAATAATCCTCATCCTGTGCCTGACATGGATCATTTTTCCCATGGGATGTGCAGGGACCGGCGCTCAGGTTATCGGGGGGAAGCGACGTCCGGCGTGGCTTGGTGCATTAAATGAAGTCAGCAAAAGCTGATGGCAAGCAGGCCATCCCAAATGGGATCATTTCAGCCTGGAGAGCTGGGATGAGAGCTTTGCTGCCCTGATGGAGAAGCACAAGGACAGAATTCCATGGATTTTGGGAGGTGGGTGGGTGTTTACAGCCAAAGCCCAGGGAACATTCCTGGCCTGGTGTTCCAAGACCCTCTCCCCGAGCACTCTGCCTGCACGGAGTTGCCCATCAGGAGTGAAATGCCTGGGCTGGGAGCCAGGAGCTGCCCTCGTGCCCAGCTCCCTGCAGGATTGCCCCATCTCCCCGTGCTGTTACAGTGATTAAACACCCACAGCAGGAAGGCCAGCCAGGGATCTCTTTTTGCTTCCTTAGCATTTTCCTTTGGAGGATGAAGAACTTGACTTTGGGAATCATTTCAGCTTGAGAGTATTTCCAGTATTTCCCTGCTCCCTCAAGTGAGCAGTTAAGAGCTGCCTTTCCTTAAACAAATTCCCTACATGAGCTGCCTGAGATTAATGTCAGGCTTCATAATTTACATATCAAGTGCTTTAATGAATTGTTTTGGGTACCATTGTCCTTACCATGAATAAACTTAAAAGTAATGGATTTGTAATTAATTAAAATTTAATTACGATAGTTTGTCATTTTATTATTTGCAATTATTGCCGTAAAGGTAATAAAAATGGCAGGATGTCACAACTGAATACAAATCCCTAATCAGGAGCAATCAGCTCGTGCTGTAACCTTGAACAAGGGTGATTTTATTAAAGCTCCAAGTCTGGAGCCCAGGGTGGCACCTTGAAGGTGGAAGGTGCAGCATCCTTGGTCCTGGCTGGGGCCACGTGGTGTTTGGGGGGGGGGGGGGGTTTCCCAAAACCCCC
>JAYDZK010000002.1:3290263-3310521 GCA_034509185.1 Euphonia xanthogaster
ATCTCGCTCTTCCGATCTGGGTGTCACAGAATCCCATAATTATTTAGGTTGGAAAAGACCTCCAAGGCCATGGAGTCCAAGCTGTGCCCAATGCCCACTTTGTCACCCAGCCCAGAGCACTGAGTGCCACATCCAAACCCTCCTTGGATACATCCAGGGGTGGAGAAGAAGCAAGGGAGCTTTCACCCACCTCCCCTGACCACACTGATTATTTATTAGCACTTATCCACCATAATCCTTATCAGCTATCATTTCTTCCAGGTCCTTTGGATGAGTTTTTGATTCCTATCAGGTTTAAAATCCTGCTTTAAATCCAAGTTTCTGCATCATCATCTTCTAGTATTTAATTCCCAGGCAACTGGGTTTTAATATGATAAAGATCATTCTTTACCCATCCCCAGTATTACCCCTCTGCCCCCTGCAGCAGAAGCCTCTTTTTTATGAAGTTTGAAGGATCAAAAGGATAAATTATCTCTGTGTTTGCTGCTGCTGTTCCAGTAATATTTCCAAGACTCCCTGAACAGGACATGCCTCTTCTCATCCCTGCTCCAACCATACCCACGAGTCCCTGGCATATTTCCTTCAGGCCCGATATCCTAAAAAAACATCTTTGGGAGCAGTTTTCCACCAGCCAGTCTCAAGCCATCCTCCAAAGGTGTGAGAACTGTTCCCAGAGCAGCAATTAGGCTGTAATTAAGCAGAGACTTTCCCAGTGAGTGCCCTCGAGGGACTGTATTCATGATGTGGGAGAGGATATCCATGCTGCCCTGTTAAATCCATCCCTTCTCACTTTGCCAATCTTTTCCATAGCCCTTGGTTGTGGTTTGTTTTTTGAGGTCCATCAATCGGTTGGGAAGAAGGAATTCCATTCTCAGCTTCTTTTCCTTAGGGAAAGAATATGGGGCTTTGCCTCTCCTTCCTCCATCCCTGAACGGATTGGCCAGCTCCTTGGAAAGCCCAAACAGGAGGAGAGAGGTCTTGCTGCCTCTCTGTGCCTACAGTTCCCATGAAAAACCCCAAATTTGGGGGTGGCTCTCACCAGGCTGGGGAAACCCAATGCAGATCTGCTCCTCGGAGCTGTCACGCTTCCCATGGAAAACCTCTCTGCTGCTCCTGGCTGGGAGCTCAGCCTCCACCCCACCAATCAAGGAATTCACAGAATTCACAGCAGCCCTGCTGTCCCCTCTGCTTTGCCAGCAGGATGGTTTGAGGTGGAAAACCACAGTTTGAGGTGGAAAACCACAGCCCTGGAGGCGTCAGCCTCCCTGGGTTATCTTGGGCCTCTTGGGGGAGCACTCTTTATGGGATGGTGGTCTCCAGGCTCTGGAATTCCCCTCCAGGACATCTGGAGAGGCCAGAACAGCCTCGATTTTTCAGCTGTGCTGCAACACCTCGAGCTCTCTCACGCCTTAGCCCCTCCACCCCAGAGGGGTTTGCAGACACGCTCGGCTCCGGGCGTGCAAACTTTCAAGTGCTGTTGCACGAGGCTTCGATGTGCACACAAACCCCACAGGGGCTGGGGCTAAACTGGGGTGAAAAACGAGCCCACCACAGTGCTGGGTATTTGCATTTCTCGTAAACATGCTTGCGAAAGCACTTAGCGAATGAATGTTAATTGTTCTGCAGAAATCCCACCCTGTTCAAAGGAGAAGGGGGAAATAAAACCAAAATTAGCCCTAGGTGGATGTTGCCAATTTTCCCTTTGACCACTCCCCCCCCCAAATAAAATTCAGGTGATCTCATCCTGCACTGATCAGCAGAGACCAAGTAAGAAAATAAAAAGGAAATTACTTCATCTTAAGTGCCTATTAACTGATGTTAAGTGATTAAAAAAAGCTTAATTTGAGAGCAAAGAAATTCATGTGACAAGCCCACAGATGCCAGAACAAGCTGGTTGTGGCTGGATGTGTCAAAGGCATGGAACTGCAAGGCTTTAAACCAATTTAAGTGCCTTCAGTCAGATTTGGGAGACAATTAGGCCTCAATTAAACATTTACATAAAAATAGACTTCTGCTTTTGTTTTTCCAGTCCAAGGCTGGCCTAGCATTTTATACGTGATAGAGGGGAGGATTTTACACAGCCAGGGGTAGCAGAAATAGATAAAACTTGACAAATTAACAGCACACAGCAAACCAAGGGAGAGAACTTTGAACCTCCTGGCTCGCCGTGAGGGTGCTGAGCCCAAGCTTCACCCACAGCTCTGCTCTGGCCCTTGGACTGGTCCCCACCAGTGCACCTGGCCTTGGTGGGCTGAAACTCAGCAGGGATGCTGGCTGAGAGGCCAGGAGCAGGGGTGGCTGTGAGAGTTCTCCTCACCCAGGGCCAAAAGCAGAGCGAGCCTCCCGTGCCTCCTGGGATCTGGGGATTATCAGGACGATCCAGGAACGCTGGCAGCAGCAAAGCCTCAGCCCCAGCAGTTGTGCAGTTGTTTCCTCCGAGGGATGTGATTAGGCAGAATAAAAACCAACTGAGAGGGTCCTCGTCAGCCAGTGTGTGCTCCAGAACAAGGAGCTGCTCTGGGGAGAGCTCAGCTCCAAGTGCTGAACTCGCTTTGACCTCCTGACTGCACGGACCCGTGACTCCCAGAGCAGCTGAAGATCCCTCCAGCTCTTCTTTTCTCTCCTGGAGCCTTCCTACAAGCTCCCCTTAATTTTTTAAAGCCTTCCTTGGCTTTATAAAAGCCTTTTGCTTGCCCAGCAGCCCCACGTCACATATCCCAAACGTGGGAGGGAAACCTCTTCCTCCTTCCTTATTCCAGGGCTTTCTGTGCCTGTAACATATCAGTTAATCCATTGTTCAAGCCCTAACCTTGGGGCTCTGGTGGCATAAACAGGAACTGGGGTGGTTTGACAGCTCTGCTGCTTTCTTCTCCCTGGATTCAGACTGTCACAAGTGGCCCTGCCAAAGCCCTGCCCTGCGGTGCCACCTCCTGCCCTGGATTGATGGCAGGGATGAGCTTTGGCTTCCTGGTGGGCAGGTGACCATGTGCATTCATGTCTGGCCACCACAGAATCCCAGCCTGGCTTGGAAAGGACCTTAAAATTCATCTCCATGGGCAGGGGCACCTTCCAGTATCCCAGGTTGCTCCAAGCCCCATCCACAAGCCAGGCGCTCTGTGGCAGCATCTCAAACATCATGGAAAATGAAGACTTTTCTCCTTCCTGAGATAAACCCACCCTTTCAGACCTTTTTCTTTATATGGAAATACTCATCAAGTTCCCTAAAATACAAGCAAGCAGGAAATTATTTATGTGCCACTAAAATAGAGCCAAAATCCTTGCTAGACTTGCTAGAAGGTAAATAAAGATGGACTATGTGAGAACAATCAAAATGGCTGCAGGTCTCACCAAATAACTCATTCTTTTAGAGTAAAATTGATTTCTCTTTCCTAATTCTGCCCTCCATTCTTCCAAGGAAAGCTTTGCCAAACTTTGGGGCAGCTCTCATTTCCAAGGAAAGGGCTCAAAGACAATCTCTTTTTTTTTAAAGCAAGTTTTTGGTTACCAGTGCCTTTCCACGATATTTTTGGGCTTGTGTCCTTCATTTTCCAGACAGCAACAGCAGAAAAAGGCCCTGGCCACAGGCAGCTGTGGCTGCCACATCCCTGGAAGTGTCCAAGGCCAAGCTGGATGGGGCTTGGAGCAGCCTGGGATAGTGGAAGGTGTCCCTGCCCATGGAACTGGATGCGTTTTAAGGTCCCTGCCAACCTCAAACCACCACAATCCCACAAAGATTCTCTTCTTTCCTTCTTGTAGGTCTCCTCTGCCAAAACTAGGTGAGATTTCCCCTTCCTTTCAGCAGGGAAACTGGAAGGTTCCCTGGAGAGGAGAGCGATGACTGATCCTGGGTCTGCTCCACCAGGAGCACCAGGGGAGGCACCAAAAGCCTGGAAGAAGGAGAATTACAGAAGCTCACAGGGGTCCCACCAGGCAGCACGAGATAAGCAGCCCTGGGAGCATAAATTATGACAGATGATAAGGCAGAATTTCCCCTCTAACAGCTCTACATGTGTTCCTAGGATTGATTCCAGAGGCGCCTGTCATCGGGCGTCAAACCAGGAGCAGCAGAAATCACAGGGAATTAATTCCTTGCCTTTGTTCCTTGCGAGCATGTGACACTTTCCCCCTCGTTCAGATGGAGTGAAGGATTTCAGAGCCCAGCAAGAGGTGGCTGGGTGACAGGAGCTGGGATCAGGTCACCTGTGCTCAGCCACTGCAGGCAGCAGGAGCTCCAGTGCCCCAGCAGAAACCAGGGCTGGTTTGAGCTCTAGGAATAAAAATAAATAACAGATAAATCACAGGCACCAAGTGCTGCAGCTTTTGTTGTGCCTCTCCCTTCTGGATAAACAGGAAACCACGGCCACATGGCAGGGAGCTGCCTCCACGATGGCAAATGCTGATAGCAATCAGGCTGCATTGACCTCCTCTGTTTATTCACTGCTTTGTTAACACTGCTTATCCTTGGCCACCTCCATGGAACAATTCCCAACCTCTGCCACCCCTCCACTGCTCCTTTGGCCCCCCCTAAGTGTGCCACTGCTAATCCTGTGCCTCTGACCATCACCAGCAGCTCTTGCTGGCTCAGACCTAAGGGATGTGCACTTTTGGGGGGCAGACAGACTTCCCCCCCTCTTCCAGAAGGATTTCCAGCGAGGATCTTGCTGTTAGTTTTGGCCTGCAGGCAGGAATTCCTCTCCTACAAAGGAGCACCTGACCTGCTGAAACCTGGGACAAATCCCCAGCCTAACTGGGCATGGCAGAGCCAAGACCAGCCTACATTTGGCTCTTTGTCTCTGCCTGCAGGTTTGATCCAAGCCCGGATTCATCCCACTGGAATGAGGAGTTCTGCAGCCAATATCAGTTCCAGTGTCTCTGATGCTCCAGTGTCTGCCCTGCCACAAATCTGATTCATTCCCAATGCTCTGCATTTTGCAGTTCATCTGCTCCCAAAGGCTTCCCTCCCCATCCCAGGAATGCTGGAAACATCAAGGTGGCAGTTCCCAGCCTGGGCTCTGGGACCTCAGAAATAGATGACACGGAAAGACCTCACATTCCCGTGTGTCTGAGGGATTTCTTCACCCAGCTGAGTCCCCAGCAGGTCACAGAGCTCCTTCTTTCACATACCCTTGGCCCTAGAGGAGGGAGGAGACTGCAAAAGACAAAATGTTCCAGCTGAAAGTGATTTTGGGTGTAAACACTGAATATTCCACCTTGTTTTCGCCAGGTAAGGAGCTCCTGCTCCACTGCTTAGGGGTGGTAGGAGGAGGAAGAAGAGGATGAAGGGTGAGGGATATTTTGCCACGCAATGAGCTGCTAAAACCACTGAGCCAGGTCAGTGGGGAGATGCAAGGTTTTTCCAGGGGAATTAGTATTTCCAGCCTGCCCTGGAAGGGCTCTGTCCCCTCCATGCTTTCCTGGTACCTGTTCTGCCTGCCAGATAACTAGGATATTTTAAATATAAATATAAATACAAATATAAATATAAAATTATTTTTATAATGTATTATATATAAAAATATCAAATATAATGAAATATATACAATATATAATATACTATCTATAATATAGTATACATAATATAGAAATATTCTATTCTATTCTATTCTATTAAAAATATCAAATTATATTAGGATAAATTAGGACATTTTTATTTCAATTAGGATATATATAATTAGTTTTATATAATTAGAATATTTTTATTCAAATATATATTAGGATAAATTAGGATATTTTTTATTTCAAGTAGGATAATTTTTACCCTAAGAATTAGTGAAAAAAAAAAAAAAAAAAAAACAAAACCACCTGGTTACAACTCCAAGCTGACACAGTTTGGGGCAGGGTCCCTGCAGCTCCCACGGGAAACCACACTCAGTTAAAAACCTTGCAGCTGCTGGGAGCAGCCAGATGTTCTTTCTTCCCATTTCCTCAGCCCTGTCCTCCTTCCCTATGGGGAAAACTCTGCCTGGAGCCCCAGCCACAAAAGTTACAGGGTTAAAGTTACGGGGTGGGCTTGGGTTTGTGCCCCTTCAGGGCCCTGCTGGCAAGGGCAGCCCCTGGATATTCCCAGTGAACATCCCAGATGGCTCATCCCAGGTGGACCAGAGTGGACTGGGAAGCTGAAGGGCCACGCCACCACTTTTGGGGCAGGACTCCATCCTGTCCTCACTTTGCCTGTGGGATCCAAAAGGAATTTTTTCCTATTTCTCTGCCAGGCAGAGGGGGGAAAAAAAAACCCCACATTTAGTATTTTGTTGTTGTTTATACTGGATGGGATAAAAGCTTTCAATATTTGTTATTTTTAGATGTCTTTCAGCCCCAGAGTCAAGGAAACATCACACACGATCCTTGCTCTGTTTACCCTTCACTCCATTCCCTGGCTTTTATTGTTCTTCCACAGTTTATTCCAATTTAGGTCACATTTCTCAAGGACCACAGCACAACCCCAGATTTCCCAGGGAAACCAGCACCTCTTGGTAGTGGCCACTGGTTTTGTGGCTCCAAAATCACCTCAACCCTGCCTAAATTAAAGTGCATCCTCCCAGCAATTCTATTGGCAGGCAGGGATGAAGAAAATCCTGGATCCCAGCCCAAGTGACCCTTTAAAGTGGATAATTCACCCCAAGATGAAGGCATTTGTCCACCTGAGGGTGGTGCTTGCTCCAGGGTCCCCCCACCTGACCCTGCCCTCCCCAAAAAGGGGCTCCCAAGGGGGGATGCAGCAGGGCTGGGGCCAAGGTGTGGCACCTCTCCACCTTGGAATTTCTGTTCCTGTTCCCCCCACCCAGTTCCTTAGGGAGGGAGGGAGGGATGCTGCTTCTCCCTGCCATGGAAGGCTCAGGGGAAAACCCCAAGCAGTGAGAGACTCTCCTAAAGCCTTCCTCAAAGATGAGCATGTGAAAAATCAATTTACAGACAGCATGAATGGGGGAGAAGTTTACATCCAGGCCCATTTTCCAGTGAATCATCTCCTCCCATTTAGCTGAAATTAATTAATTTGTTAATTTTTAAAACTCTGTTCCCACTACCATTCTCCACACACCCATTTTGGTGTGCTCTGCCTTCCCCCTCTGTCTCAGGCAGGAGGGAGCCCCTGGTACCCCACCTCTGCTGTGCCCTGGCTAATGGAAAAACAAAACAAAAGCTTCTGGCTTGGAGCTGCTCCAATTTATCCCACAATATTCTCTCCAACAGGGAATCCTTTCCCTAACACCCAGCCTGGTGGCTGGGGAGGCACAGAGAGTTATTTTCTCCTTGCAGTAATGCAACGTGCCAATTTTTTTGCTCCATTTTTTCACCTCCAACATGAAGGCAAACATCAGAGGAGGAGTTTATTGATTCATTTTTCATTTATTTATTAATTTTCCCAGGTCTGCTCCAGAACCCATCATTTCCTTCAGCTCCAAGCCCTGCACACAGATCCTGGCAGGACTCCTGGATGTGTTTAATTCCAAGAGCAGGGATGATCTGCCTGGCTCAAGGCTGAGCTTGTGCAGAGCTGCCGGATGCAAAAGGCACTTGGAGTGCAGCTAAGCCTGACCTATCCCTTCTGGCCAGGAGAAAGCCAGGAACAGATGTTTGGGGCTGGGGTTTGTCTCCCAAAAGTATCTCTGATCTTTCATCTGCATCTTGCTGTTGTTCTGTACCCTGGGAAGAGGAGAACGTGGTTGGGATGCAGGGAGGGGAAGGAGGAATCCAGCAGCTCTCTGCCTCTTTTTAGAGATGGCCCAAGGGAGTTTTGAGTTTGTGAACTCAACACATTGAGGGTGAGTCCTCAAACACACTCACTGTGGTCTCCTTGGTGGCCTTTGCTCCCTTCCACACTTAAAGCAGTGTAACCACAGCCTGGATATCTATTTACATCTCCCTTTACCCCAGACTGTATCACTGGGTAAGACAAGCACAGGAGTTTTCAAACACAAAAATCCTTCTGCAAGCTTTGTGTCTGACTGTTCAGCCAAAGCTCTTGCTGGGTGGGGGTTTCCTTTTCCCCCTTCAGGCTTTTCACAGGGTGATCTCAACCAGGATTTTTGCTGGTTCTCAATCCTGAAGGAGTCTCTGCTATGGAGAATGTGGAAAATGTTAAGATCTCACTCGCTGCAGTTGTGAGGAAGCCACCCCTAAGCTGGCAGATAAAAAGATTGAAGTACATGGCTGGTTTTACATCTTTCTGACCCAGAAGGGAGAGGTGGCTCCAGAACGAAGCCAGAGTATTTCATCAGAAGACAAACGATGTGCAGGAAATCTCTGAGGCAACCAAATATTGGCTGTGCCCATGAAACTCCTCCCTCCAAATGTTCCCCCCCTAAAATGCTTGAAGTTATCAGACTTTTACCCCAATTTTTTCCTCTGTGTAGGCAGCCCAAAAGTTTCCTCTGGGAAGACCTTTCAGAGCCACAATAGTGTGCCAAATGCCCAGGAGAATTTGGGAGGCAAGAAGAGGCACAGAACCTCAAATTTCTGCCCCAAAACTTTTCCCCAAGGACAGGGGAGTCTCTCAGTCCTGGCTGGCTTTTGCAATTTTTTTTTTTTTTTTTATGGAAACAATCCAGTGCCAGAAGGGATTTAGGGTGGGCTAGAGCCTGGCTGCACCTTTCCACCAGGGCTGGAGGCAGTGCAAAGTGTCTGCTGAGGTGCTGGGAGCTTGGCCACCCTGCTCCCTCATACAGGGGCTCCTTTCCACCAGCTGAATCCATCAGGGTGGTTTTCCCAAGCCCTGCAAAAAGCCAGGTACCTTTCTGCCCTTCTGCCCAGGAAAACAACTCCATCAGAGCAGGGAGTGACCAGCAGCCGCCTCTGGCTCTGTTTTAAGGGGTTACAAATGTGCTTTAACCCCCAGGCTGAAGGCACTGGAGGCTCACCACCACCATTTCTGCAGGGCATAAAAACCACTTTCCACCAAAGCCCCGGAGCCACAGACACCAGCCCCTCCTGGGGGGGCTGCAGCTGAGATGTTTCCTGTCCTCCCCAGGCTGGGGGGCTGCTTTTTTGGGCTGATGTGACATCCCTTTCTGTGCCAAGCATCCACATGGAGCTGAGCCACCAGGGCTGGAGCCAAAGGGAGCCTGGGGCTGCATCCAAGTGCCAGCTGAGCCTGCCAGCTCAGCCTGCTGCTCCCTGGGCTGCTTGTGTCAGCCTGATGTGCAGCAGGAAGGAGGAACAGGCAAGTGCAGGCAGCTGCTGGCACCTTCCAGGCTCCTCTGAGGCTCAGGAGCTCGCTGAGAGGGTTTGAATCTCAGCAGCCCAAAAGAGAGAACAAACGGGGCTGGTTTTCATCCCAGGATGAAATGGAGGGACAGATGTTTACTGCACTCCCCTGGCTCCAGCCCTGTGCATGGCCTCAGGCTGGCAGATGCCTGCTCTGGGGGGCCAGGCTGGCATTTCCTTCAGCCCTTCCCACCCAGCCTAAATGCCCAAAATGCACCCAGAGCCTGCCTCCTCACCCCACCCCAAGCCCTGGAAGCAGAGGAGCCACCCAAAATGCCTGGGTCTAAAGCTGCTATGCCAGGAATGCTCCAGTGGGCTCCCAGCCAAAGGTGGGAGCTCCTCCAGCAGTGGCAGGACAGGTGATTCACCCTGGGGGGGTTTTGTTCCTTTTGCTGCCATTTCTCCTTTTCCTGCTTGGTTTTGCCCCAGTTCTGCACCTCGGCAGTCTCAGGTGGGCTCACCCTGTGTCTGCAGCTGTGATGTGATGGGTGGGGTGTTCCCAGTGAGCCAAGGGAGAATAAAGCAGAGCAGAGAGCCAGGACAAGCCAAGCCCTCCCAAGCTCCTCGGTGTGACTATTGGCGTGCCAGCAGCGTCATGCTGACCTCAGATCTCCCACTCCAAGCTCCCCTCCTCCAAAAGCCGCTGGATTTCCCAGCAAACCCTCCCGCCAGCTTCTCTGTTTATACAATACCGAGCGCTGATGGCATTTAACACCCCCCTCCCTTTCCCTGGCGTTCCCTTCTGCTGCTCTGCCAAGCCAAGCAAACCTGCTGCCCCCAGCCAGTGCCATCCCTCATCTTCCTCATCTTCCTCTCCCCAGCCACCTCCATCCCTCAAAGGCATCCAAGCACGAGTAATCCAGCCCCTGCCCCTCGGACTGGTTTTAATCAAAGGGTTTGCTGGGCTTTCTACCACGCGAGGCAGCTCATTAACAACTTCACACCTCTGAGAAAGAAAGAGATGTGATCCGTGCTGGGACCGGGAACAAGTTTTATTTTGGTGGGGAACAAAACAACAACAAGATTATAAATAAAATTTAAAAAAAAATTTAAAAAAAAAGCTTTGCTGGGCTGAAAGGGCTTAGGGATCTGCAGGAGTGTATTTGTGAGAGAGGAGATTAGAGCCTAATGAAATTTGTCTGTGCATGTGTCTGTTTCTCTTTTTTTTTTTTTTTTGGGGGGGGGTCTTTGTAAAAACCAGGCTTATTAAAATGCAGGGAGAACCCCACACAAAAGACACTCCTGAGGGTCCAAAGGCTGGCTTATTAATGCAGAGGTTTTTGTTTTTTTTGTACACGACATGCCAGTCTGGGGGGGTTTGAGGGCATTGTTTGGGGAGAGGAAAGCAAGCCTCACTGATCATTTTCTTCTCTACTTTTAATCAGAGCAGCTGAAGCAAGCAGGTGCTGTGATTCAGAGCCCGTGGAATGGGGGGAGGGAGACATCACAGGGGAAAACTCATCTGCATGAGGGGTTTGTAGGATTTTTTTTGCCTTCTTAAATTGCAGCACAGCAGTGCTGGCTCTTCTGGGAGGGTTGGAAGGAGCTGCTGGAGGAGCATCACATGGCAGCCAGCAGAAGTCAAAGCCTGCTTCAGCTGCAACACCCAGCAATTTCAATCAAAGCATCCATTTCCCACAGATCTCCCAGGGAATGGGCACAGCCCCAGGCTGCCAGAGCCCAAGGGTGGTTTGGACAGGGCTCTCAGGGATGCACAGGGTGGGATTGTTGGGGTGTCTGTGCAGGGCCATGGACTTTAATCCTTGTGGGTGCCCTCCAGCCCAGGATATTCCATGTTTTACCTCCTTCTGTGATTCCTGAGGATGCCAAGCTGCTGGCAAGGGGTTGTGGCAGAGCTGCTGGTGTGCAGCACAGCTCTGAGCTCTCCCACTGATCCCAAAAGGCAGCAGCCAGCAGAGCTGGGAGCCTGGGATCAGCACAGCTGCACAGGGATGGTTCAGCTCCACCGGGAGCAGATGGGGCTGGCACCTGGTGGATGCGGAGCTTTCACACATCCAGCAAGGACAGAGTGGCAGTGACAGCAGCCCAATCCCACTGGCACAGCTCTGGGAAAAGGGGGAGAGGTAAACACTTGCCCCTGGCCTCCTTGAGTGCCTTGGTTCCCCTCCAAGGCAAAGTTTGCACTGTTGGCAAAGCAAACTGAGCAGTGAGCTGGGCAAGGGGTTGTGCAAGAGGTGTGAAAACCTTCACAAGGCACTTCTGGCACTTCCCAGAGCTCTCAGCCCGAAGGGGAAAGCCCTCCATGTCGGGAAACCTGCCCAAGGCTGCTGCTAAAAAGTGGTTTTGGGGTGGGGCTTGTTTGCTGTTTGCTCGGGAGCAGCTTCCATCGAGCTCCTTTGACAGGGGCAGCAGGGCTGGGTGCACCCAGCTGGATTTCCTTCCAGCCTGCCCGCACGTTTCCACCTGCCACGCTGTGAAAACTCTGAGAAAAATGTTTTCTTCTGGGATTCTTCCTTCTGAGGAGACGTGGGAACTGGTCCCACAATGCCTCAGCCTGGAGAGGAGGGTGCAGAGGGAGAACACAAGTGCAGGATGGAGCAGAGAGCCCTGGGAACCCAGGGAAAATCATCCCGGAGGGGCAGGGCTGCAAATTCCCTTGGCACTCATTTTTCTCTTTGTGCTCCAGCTGAGCTGATTGCATCAAAACCCAGCTCTGATAAAATACCATCAGCTGCCCCCGTTATTAAATAATTCACATGAATTGTTTATTCAGGCTCTGTGAGATATCTGATGGCCATGTAGGGACACAACAAGGAATGACAATAAAATTCCCTGTAAGCCTTTTATGGAACATCACCCAGCTTGTTCTGCAGAGTCCCAAACAGTCACAGCACACACTCAGCAATGCCATTTGTGTTGAGATATAACAAGTTTATAATCACTTACATCCCACTTCTATCTCCAGTCAGACCCCTGCCAGCATCTCCTTCACCTCCTGCAGGTGCACAGCAGAGCAAAGCTGAGCATCTTTGTGCTCAAGGACATAGAAAAACAACAACAACAAAAAATCCCATTCCCTGACAGGTCATATATAGAAAATGCTTTGGTAAATCAAAATTCATATGATAACAGCATAAAAAACCCTCCTGGGATAGTTTATCCCTGTTGTGGACTCAAGGAGGGCCAGAGCCATGGCCAGCAGCAAACAGGACAGGGGAAGGAGCTCCAGTTCTAAGGAGCATCTTTGACCTGTTTTCCTGCAGATTAAAGGAGGAGCAGCTGCCTGGAAAAAGCCAAGTGGCATCCTGGGAGGATGTTCCCAACCCCAAAGCACACCCAGAGCTCTGGGGCTGTGCTGAAGGGTCAAGGAAGAGATTGGGGTTTTAAAAATGCTGCGTAATTTCCATGTGATCCACCTGTTTTTTTGGAGGTCACCATCCCTGGGTTCTGTGAGCACAGCACGTGGAGGCTCTGTGGGAGGGTTAATGGGATCTCACAGGGCTCTGGATAAATCCATGAGGGACAGGAATAGTGTGGATGGCCCAAGGAACACGGGCACTAAATCTCTCTCTCACAGATGAAGGCTACAGATGGGAACATTGAATATCAGCCAGCTGAAAATGGATAGGTATTAATATATATATGAGAGAAATATATCTAAATATACACTCACAGATCCATGGAAGCCATGGCCACAACAAAGCTGATTTCAAGGGTTTATCCACTTCCAAAGAATCACGGAATACCCCGAGCTGGAAGAGCCCCACAAGGATGATGTACCCAAAGAAGAAAGAACAGGTGGATATTTAGGGTAGGAGTTTAGTCATCCCACTCAGAGGTTTTTTCCACACTTCAGGGAGCACATCGAGCTCCATCCATCTATCCAAAAGCAGGGAGAATTCGGGGATGTTTGGCCATTATTTCCACTTCTCCTCGAGGCTGTCAGGAGGTGGCTGTGGGAAGGCAGACCCACAACCTCCTGGTGGCCCCATCCCAGGTGCATTTCTGGGATGCTTTCACAAGCCCATCCCTGGCTCTGATGGCCACATTCCCAGCCCCTCAGCCCACCAGATGGTGCTCTCAGTATTAGTTAATACCGACTTAATTTGGGCCTTTTCCTGCCACTGAGAGACTCTGGCACTGGCTTGGGCATGGGGAAAACATCACCAAGGCTTAATAAAGTCTGAATTGTGGTGTCAGGGGTTCAATCAAAGCAGTGGGAGAGATGGGAGAAGCCAAGGTAGTGGGGAATATGAACTCAACACTCGGGACACCATTCCATGCACCTTTGGAAAGCCTCTGGTGTTTTGTGTCCTGAAGGCCTCCTCCACAGAGCCTTCACTTCGTGGAGGTTCTCACTCACAGCCACGAGAGCTGGCTGGGACATCGGTGGGCTTTTGTGTTTCTGCTTGCTAGAGGTACAAAATGTGCCTGGTTTTACAGGGAAATGTTGGGATATCAGGGATCTCCATCACCCAACAAACCCAGCGTGCACCGACATCCTCCAGCTGGGAGCTCTGCTGAGCTCCAAACTCCCTCTCAGCCTTTATTTCTCCCCAGTTTCCTCGGAGAGGAGTTTCCTGCTGTTCCCATGCCCTTTGCAGACTGTGATACCCATAATTATATCAGGCCAGCAGAACTGGGCTAATTGTGCTCTTGATCCTGAGGTTGTTTCTTCGGCCCAGCAGGACGGGCTGATCTCCTTTCATGTCCCCAGCTTAACAAGGCTCCCTTTAATTTCTCCTTAATAAAACCTGGGGCAAAGGGGAACATTTAATGCGCAGCTAAATAAAAACCAGAGAGTGCACCACACTGGCCGACTTCCTAAAATCCAAGTGCCTGTTCTGCAGCCATCCACAGGACCTCAGCAGCCAGACAAAACCTCCAGCACGGGAGCCTGAAGGCTGAGAGAACCAGCAGCTCGCTCTGAGGCTTTTGTTTTGTTGTTTTTTTTTCCCCCCAATAATGTGTTTTTTATCACTGGGAAGCCGGAAAAGGGGGAGCATGGAAGGTTCCCTGCATGGGTACACGGGGGCATTCCTGCACATAATGAATTTTGCTGCCTCTGAGCAGAGCACTGTGAATAACAGCCCATAAAGTGGCTTTACCACCCCAATTGCCAGCCTCTGAAGCTTACTAAAAGCCTCTTCAAGCACAGGCAGAGCTGCCTGGCTGGCTGGAAATCACCACTTTCTTCGGGGCTGAAATGGGAGAAAAATCAGCGAACAAAGCCAACTTCCTTCCAGCCAGAACAGTTTTGCCAAAATCACTTAAATTTGAGTGATGATGCCATTTGTCTGCTCCGCCCAGAGCTGTCCCACCAGCTCCTTGAGGAATGATACAATTCCTTGCAAAGCATCTCCACGCTGGGCAGGGCTAATCCAGCTCTGGGATGTGTTTTTCAAGCGTCACGCCTGGAAAACCCTCTGGGGCTCAGGGCCCCTTGACAGGGAGAAAAGCGCCACCAGTGTGTCCCAGGAGCTGAACAAATGGGATGATCCCCTGATGGATAAAGAGCCCCCACTCTCCTTGCTCCCTGCTGCCCAGAAGAGCCATGGGTTGATTATGTCTAGCGGGATAAAATCCACCTTTCCTTGTATTTTAGGATATGTGCAGGAGCATTCCCAACAGCCTTGACAGGAGAAGCCCTGTGTTTATATCACTTTTCCAACCCAAAAGGGGCTAGGAAGGTGGGCAATGCTCTGGGAAAGAGAAAAAAGCCCCTGGAACATTCAGTGCTCTGGTTCCAGAGCCCTGTTTTGCTGCCCATCCATGGGATATGGAGAGCATCAATTCCCAGCCTACCTTCCCTCATCCCACCTGAGCTCTGTGCCATCACTCCCTGGCACAGGAACCTCCATCAAACCTCCACCAAGAGCAAAATGTCCTTTTTCTGCTTAGCCTGGACCAGAATCTCTCCTCTTTCATCCCAGAATGGTTTGGGTTGCAGGGACCTTAAAGTTCAGCTCATCCCACCCCCTGCCATGGGCAGGGCCACCTTCCACTGTCCCAGGGTGCTCCAAGCCCCATCCAACCTGGCCTTGGGCTCTTCCAGGGATCCAGGGGCAGCCCTAGCTGCTCTGGGCACCCTGTGCCAGAGCCCCACCACCCTCACAGGGAGGAATATTTCCAAACATCCCATCTAAACAGACCACGGGAAGTGCCATTTCTCCTTTTGGAGAAGCCATCTCCATCTCCCACACACGCTTTTCCATTTACAGCCAAAAAAAAAAACAAAACAAAAGAGGCAAAAAAAGCTGAATTTCCATTGTTGACTTAGCCCTTTGATTTCTCTCCATTTTCCTTGCCTTTGTCTGTGTGGGAATGTGCATTTGTAATATATTTTAATGTTTTCTGCAGTCCCTTTTGGACCACCATGGGCTGAGAACCCGGGATGGGAGATGCGGAGAGACAGCCCCGTGCAAACCCAGCCTCACCCCTTTGAAGTCCTCGGGGCTTCCACAGCAGCCAGAAGTAATTAGGGGAGCCAAAGGGATTGCAAGACCCCTGCTGGCTCCCTGTCAGCCCTTGCTGCTGGCTTGGAAAGAGGCAGGGCTGAGCCAGCACTGAGAGCTCTTGGAATTCCGGCACCGAACGTCGCGAGGCTCGCAGGCAGCTCTGCCTCAACCTCACACCCCACCAGCACCAAGGCCACACTGCTGTCCCTTCAAGCTGGGTGGCTTTCAGCTCTGATTTCCTTCTCAGACCAACAATATTCTTGGAGCAACCTGTTTTAGTGGAAGGTGTCCCTGCCCGTGGATTGAGAAGGTCTCCAAGGTCCCTTCCAACCCCAACCTCTCTGTTATGGATTCTCTGAAGAGCAACCAGCGAGAATCACCATCAGGTTTTTGTGCAGCTCCAAGATTTCCTGGGAAAATCAGTGCTGGATCATTCAAATGCTTCTTCTCACCTCACTAAACCTCTCAGTCTGTTGAGTGCTCCCTCTGCCATGGGGTGCTGAGCCTACTCTTCCCTCTGGATCCGTGCAGTGGCTCCTCCATCCCATGAGTTGGGAATTCTGGCTGCCTTTTCCTCCCCTCTCTGTGAAGCAAAGAGGGAAAAGTTAATGGCCCGTTGCTTAACGAGCCTATGCCTTCCCCATTAATGGGTGCACCCCACAGTCAGAGGTGTCCCCTTTCCCAGAGACACCACACCTGGAAAATCCTTTCTCCACTGCTGAGCTGGGGTCCATAGGGTGGATGGAAGTTACTTTGAGGTTGGACTAGATGACTTTAAAATTCCTTTAAACCCAAATCACCACTTTGGGGCTCTTTAGGAAGAAAAGATGGAAGGAATTTTAAATTTTCAGCCTGGAAAGGTTGTTTTCCTTCTAGGCATGGCTTTGACAAAACGTGTTCCTCTACCCCTGTTTTCATTCTCCTCTCTTGCTTTTTTCCTCCCTCCTCCTTCCTCCCTCTTGATCTCTCAGCCAAATCACTCTTTTCCATGGGCTGTGGACAGCACCAAAGTCCAAAGGGACCTCAGGGGGTCTCTAATCCCACCTCCTGCTCAAAGCAGGGCCAGACTCAGGGCTGGAGCCCAGATCTTGGATGTCCATATGAGCTCTGTGTTATAATCATGGGCCCAGGTGTGGGAGCAGGCTGTGCTTTGGGCAAACCACGGGAAATTCCCACAGCAGTTTTTCAGCAGTAAATTCCCATTCATCCAAATTCATTTGACTTTGTGGGACAATTGTGATTTTGAAGGAGTTGGACAGCAAAATCTCTAAGTTCAGACCCAGTTCTTCTTTTTCCTGTTGGTTATTCCATCCTTTCTTTTCTTCAGTTCTTCTTTTCCTGTTGGTTATTCCACCCTTTCCTTCCATTCTGGATGCCCATTATTTGTATCAATTTTACCTGGTTTTTTACACTGAATTTTCCACTTCAATCAGGTCACTGGTTCCATTTCACAAAAAATTCCACTCAGTGAAAAAAACTTGGACCTTTCTCCCTCATCTGGAACAAAAGCAAAGAAAAATCCACGAGGACATTTCATTCCATGAGGCAGGAATTCCACTTTTTGGACACCTTTGGTTGCTGTCAAGAGGAAGGGGAGGCTGGCTGAGACAGCTCAGGGAAGCTTTGGAAGCTCATCCAAAGGCTCCAAGCTGGCAGTGCATCCCCAAATCCTCTGCCAACCTCGTGAGGATGGGATCTTTCAGGGTCCCCTCAAAGAATTGAATATGCAGTTCCCAAAATGCCTGAGGTCTCTAATTCTCCTAGGCTCCTATTGAAGAATCCCAGCCTTTTTTTTTCTTTTTTTTTTCCCCCTCTTGTTTTTCATTCTGCTTCAGATAACCAGAGTGGGCCCCTTGCTCATTGTTCCCTGTGTCACCTCCCACCAAGAAAAGCGAAGGAGAGGGGAGGGAAAAAGCCACATGAAGATATTAAAACAAGCAACTGGAATGTCTACAGACTGGTGGGAGAGTTTATTCCTCACTCACATATCCCTGTTTGCTGCTGGAAGCAGCTCTTCAGCTATTTATGGCATTCTGAGTGAGCAGTCACTCCTGGCTCCTGCTCAGCCTCAGCTGGAGGGTTGGCCCATGTGGCTCCTGCTGTACTTCAGTGGGGTGGGGGAAAAAAAAAACCTAAAAGAGAGTGTACAGAAGTGAGCAGAACTTTTGGGATGGGCACATCTGGTCCCCACGTGGAAGCCCAGCCTGGGGGAAAGGCTGCTGGCAGGGAAAAGCTGCACGCTGTGGTCCTAGGAAAGCTCCTTTCACTGATATATTGAGGATATATAGACACACCCATTGTATTTGTGTGTGTAAATGCACACAGAGATTCATCCTGGGCAAGAGAGAGCTCCCAGTGTTTTCTTTTCTGAAGCTTGCAGACCCCTGGGCAGCACTGATTTATTGCAGAGCAGGGATGCTCTTCCCTGTGTGCTGCTGCAGAGCAGAGGGGAGCTCCAAAACCCCTGAGTTTGTCAGAAAAGGTGCTGAAAGCAGAATCAGAATGGCCTGAGTTGGAAATTACCTCAAAACTCATCCCATCCCACCCCCTGCCATGGCAGGGACACCTTCCACTATCCCACGGTGCTCCAAGCCCCATCCAGCCTGGCCTTGGATACGTCCAGGGATCCAGGGGCAGCCACAGCCTCCCCACCCTCACAGGGAGGAATTTCTTCCCAGTATCCCACCTAAACCTTCTCTGTGCCAGTGGGAAGCCACTGCCCCTTTTCCTGTCACTCCATCCCCTGTGAATAGTCTCTCTCCATGTTCCTTGTGGCTTCCACTCATTGGAAAACCCCAAAGCCTTCTCTTCTCCAGGCTGGAAAAAAAAAAAAAAGACAAATGTGAAGTGATAGTGAAAAGAATATCTGGGTGAGGTTTCTTTTCATTATGTCAATTTTCTAACCTTTCACACAGAGCACACATCCTGGTGAGGGGCAAGGCAAACAATTTCCCATCCAGGCAGATCCACCAGGCTGTTCTCTGGTGCCCAAAAACCAGAGCTGGCTGTGTCCTCTGGCCAGCAAAATCTGTCCTGCCCTGCTCCCGTGGAAAGGAGATGCTTGGAGGTGCCTCCCCTTAATCCCAAACTCACCACCAGCCTTTGTGCACCTCCTTCCTTAACTCCAGAGGTCCCATTGCCTCATTTCCCAGGACAAATGAAGCTTTTGGGATGTTACAGCTGATCCAAGGGTGTCTGCAGACACTCACATGGCAAAGAGGCTGAGCTGAGAGCAGAGCAAGGGCTGGCAGCTGGAAAATAGTGGAGAAAAAAAATTTAAAAATTGTAGAATTGGTGGAAAATATTACAAAATAACACCCAGTTCCTTCCACAGCCTGTGCCCAGCCCTGGCCCTCTTGTTTCAATGAAGACACTGAGGGGCTGGAGCATGTCCAGGGCAGGGAAGGGAGCCCAGGAGGGGCTGAGGGAGCTGGGGAGGGGCTGAGCCTGGAGCAAAGGAGGCTCAGGGGGCCCTTGTGGCTCTGCACAGCTCCTGCCAGGAGGGGACAGCCGGGGGGGTCGGGCTGTGCTCCAGGGAACAGGGACAGGAGCAGAGGGAACGGCCTCAGGCTGGGCCAGGGGAGGTTTAAATTGGAGATTGGGAAAAATTTCTTCATGGAAAAGGTTGTCAGGCCTTATAAGGGGCTGCCCAGGCAGTGATGGAGTCCCCATTCCCAGAGGGATTTAAAAGCCATATGGGTAAGAAGACACCGTGGCAGTGCTGGGGGAATTCTTGGGCTTGATGGTCTTAGAGGGCTTTCCCCACCTAAACAATTCTATTATTTAGATAAGTTTTAAATTATTTAAACAGGTTTTTAGTGATTTAAACCCTTTTCCCTCTGCTTTTTCAAAGCCCCTGAAAATGATCCCTCAATAAGGCCACGATGAATACCAAGGAGTCTCAAATATGTGCATTAGAAGCTGCCATTTTTAGAAACAAGCAGGAAAAAAACTCCCAATAGAAGCTCAAATCCTTTATTTTCCTCTAGCAAGAGCCAGAATGGTTTTCAACATTCCCTTAAAGTTTTACAAGTCAAATAATTCTAGTCTAAAACACCACATTTCCTCAGCACCTACTGATACTGAACATGCTGTTTAAATAGTGAACAGCACGGAATCATTAGGGCTGGAAAAGACCTCTAAGATCATCGACTCCATGTATGATTTCCTGCTGGCTTTTTGAAGGGGCAAGAGAATGGTTCCATAAGGGCATTAAAGGGAACATTTCCCGAGTGTTTGGGGGGTTTTATACTGCAAAACACCCAGTAAATGACAAAGACAACCTGTTGTTAAGAAGTTCCATAAGAATTACATTTTCTTTTCCTTGGATCAGGTCGTAGCTCTTGAAACAGTGGGAAATTTATTTGGCTGAAAATTAAAATAAGGACCAGGGTTTGACTAAATGTTCTTAGGCTGAGCTCTCATGGAATCCTTTGAGTTGAGAGGGATCCCAAAGCTCGTCTCATCCCACCCCCTGCCATGGGCAGGGACACATTCCACTATCCCAGGTAGCTCCAAGCCCCATCCAGCCTGGCCTTGGACACTTGCAGGGATCCAGGGCTTTGTTCATAAGCAAATTGCTTTGTATTTTCAAAGAAGATGCAAATTTTCCCACTTTTTTTTTTTTCCTCGTGG
>JAYDZK010000002.1:3367454-3377872 GCA_034509185.1 Euphonia xanthogaster
GGTTTGAAATTTTCTGCAACAATTTTTTCCTTTTTGAAAAGAAAAAGAAAAGCCTCCCCCCCCCCCCCAAAAAAAAAACAACAAAACCAACCTAAAAAGGGAGAAGTCAGCACTGCAAAAACATTAAATCTGCTTGGGTAACTCAGAATATATGTTGGCAAGGCAACATATCTCAGCTTGAACAGTAAACCTGCTCTGTCAGAGGCTCTGCCACATATGAAAGAGGCTTGGGTTTCAATATCTCATGCTGAATTTACTGCTTTGCAGCCTTTCACGGCCAAGTATTTGATGTCTCTCCTTTCACTGCTGCAATCGATAGGGTGACCTTACGTAAGAGTTTCCTGACCTTTGCTGTTGTCAGTATTGTTCTGCTAAAATGTAATTTAACTCTTTTTCTTTAGTCTGGAAATAGCACTGTACAGACAGCAAACATGAGAGGGGCTTGGGGTTTTTTCCCCTCCTTAACCTAAAGGCAAGAGGCACCATCCATCATCAAAGTTGGCTTCAAACCAGAGGATGACAGGAAGCATCATCTGCAGAGGGCCTGGTTGGTTTCCCAGTGCTTTCTTGTACCTTTTAGTAAGTCAAACACTCCAAAAAGCCTTACTCTGATGCTCATTCCAGTGCCATCCTGCTCAGTATTTTAGGGTTGAGGGCTCTCCCTGGATTCACATCACTGGGATGTTGGTACTACATTACAGCATTTTTAAAATTTTTAAATTACAGCGTTTCCTTTAGCTAAGGCCTTGAATGTATTTCACATGATAAAAACAAAGAGAACAAGACTTCTATGAAAAGAAAAAACAGAATTGCTTTCAAACAGCAATGACCAAAGTGGAAGGAGGCTGATTTTTCTCATGACAGTGGATGTTGGAGAGTCAGCCACATGTTTTAGACTTACAGCTGGCTTATCCATGCCAGGATCTTTGGGAGCCTGGTTTGAATCCCATTATAATCCTGTAATGCAAGTCCTCTTGTGGGAGCAAACTGCCACAGTTATCTATGCTGTGCTGCTGTGATTTCACCTCTGAGCTCTGGCTGATGTGGGTGTTACTCTGCATTAGCCGTGCAGATGCACACGTCGCCACTCACACCCATACATTTGCACAGGATTATGGCTGAAATTCCTGATCCTGCTTGTAAAAAGCCCTAGAAATCCCAGAGAGCTCCTTTTAAACCAGCAGCATTATCCTACTGTAAATCCGGGGTATAAGTCGGAGCAGGCTCTGCCTCAGATGCTCTTCAGCCACACATCCTCATGGAGCAGGAAGGCTAAAAGCAAACCCTGGGCTCTGCACAGTTCCTCCCAAAACCCATCCCCAGCCCCACAGCCCTTCACTTTTTGGTGTAGCAGCTCCACTCTTGGCACGGAGGAACTCTCAGAAAGAGAGTTAAGAGCTGGGCTTTGGCAGTGCTGCCCCCGCCCCCACGTGCTTCAATATTGCTCACAGCTGAGTTATTTCTTGCTTCTTAGGAATTTTAACTGGCTTTTATGCTCAGTGAACTCGTGAAAGGAGAGTACCTAAAGTCAGCAGCGCTGAAACCATGAATTAGCACAAGGAGAAAGGGGCCAGTTGGGTGTTTCTTGCAGTACATTATCTGCATAATGCCAGAGGAGCTGATTTAAAGTCACTGTGCTACACCTGAACGTCGTTTATGGCTCATAAAAGGAAAGCTGTGTTTAAGGAACAATAAAGCAGCACTGCACTTTCTGTGGAAGAAGAGAAATAAAGCCTTTCTCACGGAGCAGATGCATTTTTATTTGCTCAGTGCCTGCCTCCGAGGCACATGGAGATGCTTTACCAGAGAGCCCAAGAGTTAAGCAGGAGGACTCACTCCAGGTTATGGATTATGTTTGATTTGTGCTCATTTTTCCAGCCATGCCTTTATACTGTGAATTTGACCTCCTGGAAAAGGTAAGATCTGAATCCCCATGGAGACCTGCAGCTGTCAGAGGAGCAAGGGAGATCCCCAGGCACAGCAAGGCACAAAGCCACAGCAGGGAGGAGCAGGGACCCTTCATAAAACAGAACCACCGAGTCATGTTGATGGTCTGGGAGGTCTTTTCCAACCAAGTCCAACCTGTGATTAATCCCCACCTTGTCACCCAGCCCAGAGCACCGAGTGCCACGTCCAGTCTTTCCTTGAACACCTCCAGGGATGGGGACTCCATCACTCCCGTGGGCAGCCCCTTCCAATGCTTAACAACCTTCTCCATGAAGAAATTCTTCCTAAACACCCCAAGTTCCAGGCTCGGGACGTTTGGCCAAACAAAGTGACAGCAGCCATCACATCAATCACTCTAAGTCACAGTCCCATCACAGAAGACACTCATTTTCACTCACCTGCTATCTGCTGATAAATTCCCTCATTTCAGTCTCCAAGGAATTCAGATCCACACTTTGGTCTCAGTGCAAACACCAGCTGGGTTATTGTGTCACACAGGAGAAAAGCTTCCTAGAGCACAAGTTTTTAGCTATTACACCATATTATGCCAGTTTGATTTTTGAGAATTTTGAGCATGAAACCAGAGTCCTAATGAGAAACACACAATTACAAGCTCCATCCCTCCTGCCCCTCTGCATTGTCCTGCCCTCCACCCATTTCCCATCATCTGCCCACCACCCCGCTTCCCACAGAGTCACGGCCACCTCGGGGCCACTCAGCAGTGCCAATCCCTGAAGAGGATTTGGAGAGAGGATTGGAAGGTTCCCACTTCCCAAACTGCTGCTGTGGGGGGGTGCTGCCTCCCAGCTTCACTTGTCCTTTCAAGGAACAAGGTGAGTCCTCAGCTCCAGGTTTTCCCATCAAGGAGCTGGAAAGGATCCATGTGTGCACAGTATTGACAGCAAGGGTCATGGTCCTGACCTTTCCCTGCTCCCTGTCTGACCCTGCTTTTGGAAAAGGCACCATCACACCACAGTTCACCTCCCTGAGGAAGAGGCCTGGAGACTTTATCAGTGTGGTTGAAGCAGCAGGTCTGCAGGATCTCCCCAACACTCAGCACCACCCGGGCTCTGTGCAGGGCTGACACTGCTCTGTGAATACCAAACTGCAGAGATAAAGAAAAAAAAAATATGTGAGTTTCTACCAGTGTAAAACTACAGCACCACGTGAGAACCCACTGCCTGAGAGGGAACCTGAACTGAAACAATTCTGCTGCTCTAAAATGAAAAACACCCTGCAGGGAGACAGGAGCAGGATGCCAGAGCTGTATCCAGCACCTTTGGGGAGGACACACAGCTGCACACAGGGATGCTGAGGGAAGGGAGCAATGCCCAGCTAAAGCAGGGAACTGATTTCTCAGCATTAACTCATTTCGATGTCAGCACAAAGAACTTTCCTTGCAGCTCGGCAGCAGCTTAAGGTTAACAGGAAACTCAAAATACCCACAGTGCACAAGAGGCATCAGCACAAAAAGCAACACCTGCACTCCATCCTGACAGCTTCCCTGCAACCAGGAACCCTTTTTCTTTTGGGATTTCTCCCTGTTTGGGAATGGACTGGTGCTTTTTTAGCAACACCAGCATGAGGAGGGGATGGCAGACTTAACATCTGTTTTTACAGGATGACCTTTGAGGAGGCAGTAATGGAACGAGTAGAGAGAAATAAAAAACAAGTCATTCCCAGATTGTTTGGCTGCTGGGATGGCAGAGGGATGAGGGCATGCTTGGACTGAACAGGAATTTCAGTGTAGCACTGCCCTGGAGCAGCAAACACGGCTGGGAGACATCACTGATTTGACATTAAATACCTTGTCCTGAGGTGAACACCACCACGATTCAAATCCTTTGCTGGCTTAGAGCTCCACTTGAGGTGTCCTACAGCACCTGGATCCTGCCCCACTCGGACACTACAGCCCTGCAAATCCACACCAAAGGGAAGAAGAGATAAAAAGGGATTCAGTGCTGTCAGGACTGCTAACCCCCAATTCCACAGCCAGCAAAAACCACAGAGGGATGAACCTGGATTAGTCCAAATATCCGCTCCATCTGCACACTTCCGTATTTTCCTTCCCCGTGTTTATTTCTAAGCTACAAACACAGCTTTTCATCAGTCCTAGCAGCTTTTACCTCATAAATCCATCACTTTTACCTTCCCCACCAGCACAGACCCACTCCTCCCATCTCTTCCCTGCTCACCATGCTCCAGTGCCATCTCCCATTCCTCCATCAGTTCTTTCTGGCCACCAAACACCTGGAAAACTCTGACTGACCTGTGTGCTCCTGCACCAAAGGACCGAGGTGGCCTTGAGATCCCTCCTTTTTGGCTTTATTTTTTTTTTTACCTGAGGAGAAGGCTGGCAAGTCAAAGCACTGGTAGGCACTGGTTTTGTTTTCTTTTTTCTCAGATCTTTATTTTACAAAAATAACTTACAAATAGAGACAACTCTCAGCACTAAGATCACTCACTCTGTGCAGGAGGATAGAGCCTGGTGAAGAAGGGGTGTAGGAGTTAAGGACTCTGACAATACTGTTAATTTTAACATAATGGCAGCTATATTACACTACATATATTTCATGCTCCAGCATGTGGGTGTGACACCACATAAAGCCATGGTCCATAAAGTGTGCCAGCTAGGGAGGATGCTCCCAAGAGATCATTTCCATCGTATTTATCAGCATCCTCTTGGAGCCAAACGGCCACCTAACACTCAGACTACAGCCCTCTGGATACACTCATCAGCAATATACTTCAAATACATGATAAAAATATATTTAACTTTCAAATACACTTGTATAAGGTACACCAAAGAGGCAGAAAATAAAGTCTTGAGCTTTTAAATACAACACACTATATATATAAACATACACAAGGAGACAAGAGGGAATCAAGATGTGGAAGGAGAAGCTTATCTATGGTACACAATGGCTTTGTCTGCTAGGAAGTAATTTCCACTTGCATAGCGTTGTTGAGGAGTCCACACTGGGCTAGGAGGAGGAAAGGTTTTCATTTTGGTACCACTTCCACTTTGCAACTGATCCTACTCTTAAATTACACTTTGTCCTCTCTCTTTTGTAGGCCGAAATTCTCGCCGCGTTCGTAACAAGCACATTGAAAGGAAGGGGTTAAAAAAAAATAAAAATAAACAACAAACCGTAACGCCCCAAAAAAAACCCAACAAAACCAACCAAAAAACCACATCAGGTCAGAGAGTCAAGGAAGTTCCTTTCTGGGCTTGCAGTCATTTGGCATTTTGCTCCAGAGCTGAGTATTCTGCCTCTGACACTCTGGAGGCGTCGATGAGTTTGGTGAGGCCAGTTTTGGCAGAGTACTTGAAAATGAAGGCTTTCATGAGCTCGTATCTGTAGTTGCGGTTGATGAAGCTGTACAGGATGGGGTTGACACAGCAGTGGACCAGCGAGAAGCACTGAGTGATGTGGAGGGTGGCGTAGAGGAAGTTCTCCATCTGGCAGCTGATGGGGATGAAGTGAAGGCTGTAGAAGATGTCCAGCAGGACGGCCACGTGGTAGGGCAGCCAGCACACCAGGAACACCACGACGTAGGAGAAGATGATCTTCCCGTTGCTCTTGCGCTCCTGGTCGCTGGAGGTGGAGATGCTCTTGGCCAGGAGGAAATAAAACACGGCGATGACGGGAAAGGGGATGAGGAAGCCCAGCACCACGGAGATGAGCTCCATGCCAATCAACCACTCCTTGAAGCTCTCCTCGGGGTAGACGGGCCTGCAGTAGGTCTCGCTGTTGGAAGAGACCGTCTTGAGGTAATAGGTGTCCGGGAGGGAGGCGGAGAAGGCCAGGAGCCACACCAGGATGCAGATGCAGCGGCGGATGATCTTCTTCTTGCGGCTGCTGGAGTTGGTGAAATAGGCGACCGAGAGGTAGCGGTCCACGCTCATGCACGCCAGGAAGAAGATGCTGCTGTACAAGTTGATGGAAAATATCAGGTGGGTTATCTTGCACGTGATTTCCCCCATGTGCCACTGGTTGTGCTGGACGAGCGAGACGACCCACACGGGCAGGGTGATGACGACGCACAGGTCGGCGATGGCCAGGTTGAAGATGTACAGGTGGGTCTCATAGCCGGTCATTTTGGCCTGCAGGTTGACCCACACCACCACCGAGTTGGCCACCAGGCCTATGACGAAGATGAAGATGTAGAAGAAGGACAGGGTGTAGAGCAGGGCGCTCTTGTTGAGCGTGCCAGGGCATGTTGTGGCATCCACCGTGATGCACTCGCCGTTGCTGCACGTCCAGTTGATCTCCGTCAAGTTGGCCGTGTCCAGGAAATCCAGGATGGAAGTCAAGTCAAGCGCACTCATGGTCGCTCGGGTTGGAATTCAAATGACCTAAAGGCAAAACAGGATTGAAAGAAATGACGTAAATTACGGAGCTATTTCTGCTGCCGTGTCATACCGGGACGCGCCGCTTTAGTAACATCCTGCTCTTGCCAGGCACCTTCCATCAGAGCACTCCGCGGAGTAAAACAACCAAGACACTCAGCAAAACTCATCTGCTTGACAAAAGAGGAGCAGCACCAGATTTTGCGTGATTTTTCCTTCTCTTCCAGCTCACATCTGACATCATCAGGTTGGCTATCGTCCCCGGGTGTGAAATCTGCAAAGTACACCGTGGCCAAATAAATGTCAGGCAACTAAATCTGTCTCCTCCGGCAGAAATGATGCTCCTATCGCTTTCAGCAGGGGAACCTTTAAGCCATTTCATGTGCACTCCCTCAAGCACAGTAGAATTGATCTGGCTGATACATGGTACTGTAAAACATTTACCACAGGCTCTGGTCAGCATCTTGTCAAGTCATACAGATGAATAAAGGAGAAGTGGGGAACTAAGGGGCTTTGTACTCCTATCCAAACTTAAATTTAAATTCTGCTCTGTCCTCCCTCCCTCCTTTCTATTTTACAAAGTATCCCCTGCATTTAACAATCATTACACAGCGTTTAGAAAAGGAAAAAAAAACCTGGAGCTTGACTGCTGAATAGATCTGCTGGTCTTAAGTTTTCTTTTTAGAAGAGTGCTTTGATTTCAAAACACTCCCCGCAAAAGTTGGCTCCACAACTGCCTCCTTTCCACCCTTTTGCTTTTCTACATCTACTTTTGCTGCCTCTTCAGTGCTTTCTTCTACCTGCAGGCAGTGGACAAAGCAACTTATTAACCTCCTTACCAGCAGAAAGAAAAGGCCCTTAATAGCTCACACAAAACCCCAAGTGGGCTGATAACTGCCCTTGTGCTTTGGGGGAGGTATAAAAATGCTGTCCCCCCTCCCTGAGACCCTCACAGGACCCTCAGTACCGCCCACAGCCACAGGCCAGAGCCCACCACACTTCAGCCAGGCAGTTTAGGAGCACAGGATCCAGCCTGGGACGTGCCAAATAAAGCTGCAGAGGTGGGTTCCCAAGGGATGGATCCTTGTTCCCTCATGGCTTCACCTGAGCTGGAGCATCAGCATCCAGCATCCCCAGCATGGGTCACCTTGCTCTTCCCCATGACCACAGCCCCACACAGAGAGGGACCAGCCTGGAGAAAGCCAGTGTAGCCAAGTGACCAGAGAGCAAAGGGGATCTCCAAATATCCCTGACCCCACCACAGGATCTCGTGGTAGGGTTTCCAGGAGCACAGAGTGGGGGGTAAGCAGGGAAGAGCTCAGATGTGTTGAAAACCCTCTTCTCAGCCACTCTCCCCAAAAAGGGAGACACAGCACCTCTCCATCTGCATAATCAGCTCTTCCTAAAGCTCCCACCCTCCTGCCTGTCAGGGACAGAGGCTACGGAAGAGAAGGGAGATAAGGGGGGAGATTACCCGAGAGGACTCAAGGCACTATTGTCCCAGCAGAGGGGAAGCTGGTGGCACTAACAATGAGGGGGGCCCTGCACACATTCAGGGGAGATCAAATCTCTCCACAAACAGGCCCAAATTGGCCCATGAGGAGATCTGGCCTATGCCTTTCATCCTGCTGGCCTGATGAAAGACGGAGCCGAGACTCAAACCAAATTAAGCACGGATTTTGCTCAAACACTGGCTAAAGAGGGAGCTGAGCCAGTGGCAGCTCTCCATCCTAGGACAGCCGATCCCGTGCTCATCTCGGGAAAGCAGAGAGCGACTTAACCCACACTATGCAGGGCAGAGGGGCTGATCTACCCCCCAGAGCTGCAGGCAGCAGGGCTGGATGCTTCCCCTGGGTGTTCACTTCAGCCAGGGCTGCAAGTGGAACAGAGGGATGGGGCTCCTGCCAGACCTCACCCAGGGTCCCACTGCATCCCCAGCACAAACACTTTCCACTCCTCTCACACACAGGAGAAGCAGCACCATCCCCAAGTCCCTGTACCTCAAAACTCTGCGGCAATTAAAGCAAACTCCCTAAAAGCCACAAAACTTCCAGCCCCATGGCAAAGGCCACCAGCTCCTGCTGGTATTTGGGGGCAGCAAGGGGAGCACATGAAGAGGAACACCCTGCTAACCCCCTGACACCCCACAGAAGTAGCATGGCTGGGCCTGGGCTTCTCTGGAAAGGCACATGGTCTTCAACAAGAGGAACAGGCTCACTCCACATCCCATTTCAGGACAGGACTATGACCACTCAGCACATACCTCAGGGAGAAGAAACTCAAAGCTGGCTGAGGGGTGTCAGATTCCGACAGAGAGGCAGCACCAGGGCAGCAGAGAGCCCTCGAGGGTGGGGCTCACACCAATGCCGGGGACACCACGGCCACCACAGCCGCAGCTGCTGACTCAGAGCCACCCTGGGGATGTCAGGGAGCGCGAAGGATGCTCGGGCCGATCCCAGCCCGCGGGTGCTCCGGGAGCACGGCTGCTGCACACACGTGCATCCATCTGCCTGCGCCTTCCGCATCCCCAGCGCAGCAATAAAAACCCGACACCGAGCCGGCCTCCCAGGCTCCGGTCCCGCCGGGGAGGAGGGCTGTGCTCACAGATTACAGCCCCACAAACCGGGCTGTAGTCTGGGATTAGCTGCTGTAACCTGAGCTTCGACTGCCACCCAGATTAGCTGGGAGGTACAGGGGGAACCCACCGGACAAACTCACTCAATAAAACCACTCCGTGCGCCTAAAAAAACACCTCCAGCGCTCTCTGCAGACAGCACAGCGTCCGAAAAACTCCTGAAGCAAGCTGGGACTGTAATTTGTGTCCACGGCACTGCAAAACTCCCGCAGGCCATCACCCCTTCACCGGGCAGGCACATGTGCTGAGTCCAGTCACTGCTAGTTTACAGGACAAGAAGGAAAGGAGAAACCACCCAAAACCCCGCTCCAGACCCCCAGAGCTGTCCCTGGAGCCGATGCAGGACTGCACCCTACCCATCCCACCTCCCGCGGGCTGCGACAAAGGAAACAGGCACCAGCAGCCCTGCCCAGGAGCGCAGCTCAGCAGGGCAGGGCAGTGTCCAAGCCCTCGGCAACGCGGGGAGCTTCCCAGAGCATCCCCCAGCCCGCTCCTGCCCGCACTCAGACCTGCCTCCCGACTGCTCGGGGCTGGGGGCAAGCTGCGCTCTGCCCTTCCCAAGGGAGAAGCCAGGAGAAGCCAGGCTGGCCGGGCGGGCTGTCACCCGCACGCCTCCACCCCGCCCGCGTCCCGGCTCGCCAGCACGGGGAGGCGGCCACCACAAGAGGACACCCACACAAGCGAGCCCGAGCCCGGCACATTCAAACTCTCCAGCAGCTCCGAGCTGAAGAAACAAACAACAAGCGCAGGGCAAGGAGCGGAGCCGAGGAGCGCACCTGGGCGCGCAGGGGGCACCCACAGGGGAGCGGCGGCCGCTCCAAGCTCCCGCGGACCCTCCCGCCACGGGAAACCCGGCGGGGACACGCAGGAGAGGCTCCCCCCACCCCTGCGAGCCCGCAGGGACCCGGGGGAGGCTGCGAGCGCTCGGGGGGAGCGAGCCCGGGGCCCGCAGCCCCGCGGGGCTCCCCCGGTGCCGCCCTTACCTCGGGGCCTGGCGGCAGCGCTGCCCGGGCGAGTGAGCGCGGCCGCGCCGCCAGCGCCGCCTTATATCGGCCGTGAGGGGAGCCCGCCTCCCGGGGGCGGCTCCGGCGGCCCGGCTCCCATCGGCACGGCCCCGGCTCGGCCCCAAAGGCCAGCGGCCCGGCTCCCATCGGCACGGCCCCGGCACGGCCCCACATCCCTTCAGCACGGCCGGAGATCGGCTCAGCGCAGCCCCGGCTCGGCCCGGCCCAGCCCCGGCTCGGCCCCAGATCGGCCCGGCCCGGCCCCGGCTCCCGCCGCGCCGGGGAGCGAGGGGTGCGGGCAGCCGGGGTAGGAGAGGGGTGATACCGGCACGGGGGGGAGAACAGGGAGGAAAGGGAAGAGAGAAAGAGAGAGGGGAAAAGCGGGGGAAAGAGAGGGGGGAAAGGGAGAGGAAAAGAGAGAAAGGGAGAGGGGGAAAGGGAGAGGGGGAAAGGGAAAGGAAAAGAGAGAAAGAAAGAG
>JAYDZK010000002.1:3383455-3417257 GCA_034509185.1 Euphonia xanthogaster
GGATGGATGGATGGATGGATGGATGGATGGATGGATGGATGGATGGATGGATGGATGGATGGATGGATGGATGGAGGAGCGAGCCCCTGTGCTAACAAAAGGAATAAATAGATGGCTGCATCAGGAGTCACCTCTGAAACGGCAGCAGAAAGGAAACGAGTGCCGCGTTTCCAGCAACGCTGCCCGGCTTCACTTCCCTCAGCAGCAGGGAACAATCAGGACATTTAGTGCCAACCCCTGCCTCCAGCAGCGTCAGCAGCCTCGGGGAAGCCCCAGGGCTGCTCTCCTGTCCACTCCATCCTGTCCAGTCTGGAACAGATGCACGATGAGGAGGGCAGGAGGAAGAGAGCAGGGAGAAGCAGCCTCCCACTGCCAGGCAGGAAAAGTTCTCGTGCTCACAGGCAGCTCCAGGAAACCAGAGGCCTCCTCTGCACAAGGATGGAGCGAGCCAGAGGTGCCCCAAGCTGAGGAAGCTGCTCAGGGGTGGGAAAGGCAGCGCTAGAGAAACTGTGGCAGAAAGAAGCTGACCTCCTAAAAGTGGAGAAAGAAGGAAGAGAAGTGCACGGAGAGGCTGCCAGGGCAACCACAGCCCATCCTAGGGCAAGGCCCCTGCTTCCCCTAGCCTAGCCTAAATCACTAAACCAAGCAATAAAAGAGAAATCACAGCTCAGGACTTCCCTTCCTCCTCCACAGCACCCACCTGTCAGTTCAGAGGTTCATGAGATATTACAGTTTTATTGCAAAAAGCTGCTCAGGGGCTGGTTTCCATCTCTGCTGCAACTCCAAGGCTACATTTTCAGCTTCAGCACTACAACAGCAAGGACCACATTGATGAGGAAGATTTTCCAGCATAAAGCTGAGCTTCTTGGGCTGTCACAGGCCTGCAGCATCTGTGGTTTGAGGCAGCACACGCTGAAAGCTTTGTGAAAAGCTGCCGGGAGGGATCTGTGTTTTCCAGGCCCTGTCCGGCACAGGGACGCTGCCGTCAGCTCTCGCCTCCTGACAAGCGATGGGGAGCAGCTCTGATTCAGAGAGACAACTCAAAGCACACAGTGCTTCACGTGGCCCTGCTCAGCTGGGCCACCCTGGCTGTTAACCATTCTCTGCCTTTGTCCACCCAAAGGCAGAATCACGGAGTTGTTTAGGTTGGAAAATGCTTCCGAGATCATCGAGTCCAACCTGTGACCTTGTCACCCAGCCCAGAGCACTGAGTGCCACATCCAAGCATTCCTTGGACAGCCCCAGGGATGAAGGAGAGAGACACAGCAGGAGAAAGGTTTAAGGTCTTGTACACCTGCATGGCAGGGCATTTTCTGTCAATCCCAGCAAGCTTTCCCAAAGCCAAGCAAAGATACAGCAACAATTCCAGCAGGATCCGCTGCGGAAAGGGCTGGCAGAGCAATCAATTTGCTATTTTCAATGTAATGAGAGCTTTCAGGAGAAATCAATTGGCAGTAGAATTAGGAATATGACCTGTGTAGCCAGTAATTATAGAAGATGGGTCTCTCCTTCACAGTTCATTTCCATCTTACCCTTTCCACTAAATAAAGGTGTTACCAATAGATGTTATTTGCTGCTTCTTAATCTGCTGTCAGAGGCATTACTGCCATTTATTTGAGAGCGTGCCAGAATGTGACCATGAGGAGGATAACATCAAACCCTGAGCCAGAAATCCTGCCTGGAGCAGCTAAGCAGGCAGCAGAGAAGATTTTTTCAGAGACACTGATTTTTACATAAACATTATTCAAAAACTTCTCCTGTCCTCCCAGCGCGCTCTCAGATTAGCAGTGAGACGTGAACATGGCAAGGGTAGGTTTTGACAGGAGCCATTCCATGGAAATCTGCATCTGCAGCAAGTGGCAGGCTGGGGACAGAGAGAAGAAAGCAAGGAGCTGGAATTAGGATGATGGGATCCCCCCCACCTTCACTTCCATGGGAAAGAGCCCTGTAGGTGTAAAACAACTAAATGTTACAGGCCGGTAAGAAATAAAAAATTCATTAAATCGTAAATCTTTTGGAAAGGGGATCTACTGGGGAGATTATATTCACTTCTCATGGACATATTAATTCAACAGTGGCATATCATATTGTTCTCTGCAGGGGGAAAAAGACATATTGTTTTAAAGTCTGATTTTTAGAGCAGTCCTTGAGGAAGGAAAGCAAATATAATCTTGGCAAGGAAAACCAAGTTCATGAGCACCGAGGAAGGGACATTAAACGCAGGGCCCAAGTCCCAGCTGCTGAAAGTCAGCGTGGTTTGACTGCAGTTCTTGGAGCTGAGCTCGTGCATGGGAGCTGAGAGTGAAGGTCACCTCCATTTAGCCACAACTCCTTGAAAATGTTAAGTAAGTGAACACAAAGGGTAATTTTTTACTGTGAACAGTCACTGTTTGCCCACCAGCAAACAGGTGTGAAGACAAAGACATTACAGCTGCTTTCATTTGATGTTTGGTGGTTGGGAACTGCCTGGTCATCTCTTTCTGCACTGCTTCTGGCTCAGCAGTGGAAATTGCCAAGCTCTCCTGGCTCTCAGTCCAGCCAGACACTCTGGATTTGAGGAGAACTCAGTAGCCACCTGCAGAACATGGGCTCTCCAAAGCCCTGCTCCAGCTGCTTCCCAGCCTAGGCTCCCTACATGCCTGGTCTCCATTCTCCAGGAGGCTCCAGTGGTACGTGCCAGATGCTCCTGCTGCAGATCCAGCCCCATCTCCTGCCTAAATTGCATCACATGGAGGCAAATAGAGCCCTGCCTCCCTGGAGAGACCTTTCCTGGCAGACACCTTGCACACAGCAAGGTCCCCTCACAGAGGCAGCTTCCACAGCGTGCACTGGGACAGGCTGCAGGCCCCCTTCCACAGGTATGGTCACACTCCACCTTCGGCTTCCCACCTGTCCCCTGACCACACAAATTTTGTGTTCCCTTGAAAGAGGAGCATCCCTGCTCCCTTTTTTCCTCCATGCCTGTCTCCTGATCTTTCCTCAGGGGAAACCTGTGGATTGCAGAAAAACACCTCAGGGAGTAGCTACAGTGTCGCCCTGATTTTTTAAGGTTTTCTAAGCCTTCTGATGTTTACATTCTTGTAACGAACTTTCTCACACTTTCTGTAAATAACTCATAGTTTTGCATTCTTTTAGAGAAGAAGAGAAATTTGACAGACTGTTGGTTTGTCCAGTGTCATTGGAGAGCTGGCACTGTCACTTTTAGAAAACTATAAATGTTAGAATCAGGAAATAAACGTTCCCTTTTTCCTTCACCTTCAGAGTAGCGGTGTGCGCTTGTATTCTTTCGTGTCCTATAGTGACACTACAGGAAGCTTTTCAGCAGACTCACAACTCAGTGCCCGTGGCCTTCCCCTGTGCTAACTCACCACCCAAAGGAGTTTATTCCAGAGGGACAAGGGGAGAGCACAGCTTAAGCTCCCCACACAAGATAGCAGGGACCGCAGAGCGGCTCTTGTGCCATGAAACAATTGAAACAAAGAGTTTGACCCCGTCACACTCTCAGCCAGCTCAGGCACAGATAACCCAGCCTGAGCCATCAGAAAAGATGGGATTTGCTTGTCACTCAGACTGCACAGACCACTCTGCCCAGGAGAGCTCACACATACAAGCTCCTGCAGGACTTCCAGCTCTTTGCCTGGCTCTCTCACTGACAGCTTTCCCAGCATCCATCCCAACGAGGTGCGAAATTTGAAGCATCACCAAAGTGCACACAGGGCTGTTCCTAGGTAAATACACGAGCAGATAAAATAAAAAAGGGCTGATGAATCATTAACCACGAGCAGGCAGAACAACAAAGGCAGTGCACCCAAACCACAAAGCCTCTTAATGCAGCATTAAGTCAGCTGGACCTCAGTTGTGTATTTGCCATGTGGATTCAATACCTCCTTGAGATGGAAAACAGGAATAAGGCCCTATTTTTTTTCCACACCTGGGCCAGGCTCCTAGTTGAAACAGGCAGCTCATACCAGCCAAACACTTGGATATTTAATTTCTGTTGCTGAGGTCCTTAGCAATGGCTTTAGGTTCAAGGCACACTGGCAGCAGCGCATAGCCCAAAACCTTAGGAAGCCAGAGAGTTTTTAAACTACCCACATTATCCAGTGTGAGCATGAGAAGGAGGCAATGTGGGCTTTAGCTTCTGTCCAGGGCCCCTGGAAACTTAATCCTAGCTGATTACACCATTTCTTTTCTTTTTTTTTTTTTTTTTCCATAGAAGAAATAAACAGTCTTTTGTACCAAACATAAGGCTGCCTTATTTTGTAGGAAGATTTATCACCCAGGCTAAATCCATGAGTTCATTCTGGTTTTGTCCCAAATCTTCAAAGCAGTGTTTTACACTTCATGACACAGTATCAGCTGGTTCTGCCTCTGTGCCAGGCAGTCCCCAAAAGACATCCCACTTTACAAAAAATAATAAAAGATTGCAGACCATCTCATCAGTTGTTTAAAGCCTGCACAGCAAATTCCACGCAGGCATGTCAGAGCCATGCAAACACATCCGTAAGGACTGGCTTCCCTGCAGACCACAAACAGCAGCAGTGTGTTGGAGCTTGGAGTGACCTGGACTAGTCAAAGATGTCCCTGCTTATGGCAGGGGGGTGGAACAGGATGAGCTTTAAGGTCCTTTCCAATCCAAACCATCCTGGGGTTCCGTGGTGTGACACTGCTCAGTGGAGGGAAGTGACTGATGGGTGACAAAATAAGCTGGAATAAGGATTGCTCAGTGCCTTCCCTGCACCAACAGGGGCTCTGTTGTACTGAGCTGAAACCTTGAACTCATTACAATGTCACTCTGTCTCTGGATCCCATATCCTGTGGGGGAATCTTCTGGGAATGTATTTTGGTTCAGACTTGGGTCAAGGAGAGTTGACTTGACCTGAAAATAAATCCAGGCGATCTGGAGCTGAAGAGCCATTGACTACTGTTTGCAATACAATAAAGTGAGCAGATCAAACTGGGCTCAAAGCCAGGCTTAACATAAATCCAGGCAAAAGGGGGAACAAGAAGATGCATTCACCGCCACGACAAAGGGGACATTTTTTACACTGGCACAGCTCAGAGCAGCGACTGAAAAGCGCTTCCCAGGCAGCATTTTTACTGTCCCATATGGTGTGTGCTGCTGAGCTGTGCTGGTATCTCCAACAGGCTGCCAGCCAGATAAGAGTTACACCACTTGGATGTGTGTAAAAAAGAGGTTGTGGGATTTTTTTTATTTTTTTTTTTTACCATTTTGAATGTCACTAGCAGGAGTTCCTCTGCTTGCACACAGGGCAGCTTTTGTGAGAGGTATTTTATATGGATCCCCAAGGAAGGGTCTCAGTGGCCAGGCTCTGAGCTCTGTTGTGTGCACGTGTGTGTAATAACTCTCTGCAGCTTTTGGTTTGCAGTCCAGGTTGTACTCACTGCAGCTCCAGGGTGAAATCTTCTCCTGGCTCCCTGTACCACTACCTTCATTGAAGTTAGCCTTTCTCCTCTTCCAGGAGCTGTCAAAATGCTTGTTGGATAAAGCAAGTTTGGATCCAGCTGATAATTCCCACATCCCTACCCACACTGCAATACATCCTCAGAAAAAGTGGACATCTCCCCAGCTCTCCTCCTTCCCAGGGCTCAGCTCCAGAAGCAGCAGCTTGATCCACCAGCTCTTTGCCCACAGCACAAACCCCACTCAGCAAATTTCCAGCTCCTCAACAAGGCTGGTTGTCCAGCAACCACTCAGGAGGATCCTCTGCCACGCCAGCAGCCCAAGCACAGAAATGTGGCCATTTTGCCAAAGTTCCACCTTTACCAGCAAAGCTGTCCCACAAGGATCTAATGAGTGCATCCTCCAGAACAAGCTGTGGGTGATGACAACATCTAGTGATGCTTGGACATCACCTTTTTCTGTCCCTGCTAAGCCTCCTCAGAGCTCTCCTAGCAGAAGCTTTTACACATTTCCAACCTAGAGTAGCTGGTTCATCTCTGGATAAATATTAAATGGAGTTTAGTCCTTCTGCTGGCATTCCCTATCCACTCCATTTTACAATGAGGAGCTGATCAAATCCCTGCAGCCTTCCCAGACAAAACCAGCCAGGGTAGCTGCTTTCAGGAGATGAAGGCAGCCTCTGTGGGAAGACATGAGCACCACATTCCTCATTTGAGTGCAACTATTTCTAAACACAGCTCAGGGAAAGCTGCATATTTATTTTTTTATTGCATTAAAACCCATTTTATTAACCAACTGGTACTTTAATGTGGATGATGCCTTTGTTTATAAAATAAATTATGCTGTTTCCTCGCATCTCCCACTGTGATTGCACGACTCCTGCTCAGATTGTATAATGTTTGATCTAAGAATGTATAAACTCCACTAAACAAAGCTGCAATAGAAAGTTGAATAATAAGTTGAGATTCCAACCTCTCTCAGGGAAAAAAAAAAAAAAGGTGAGTTTGACAAAGTAACATGCTGAGAGAGCCTGGGAATCCTTCTGATGGAATAAAGTATTTTAAGAGGGGCTGAATATTCCAACTCAGCATTTCCCATCTGCGCCTTCTAAAAGTGACAGGAACTTCACTCCTGACTCAAGCAAAACCTTCACAAATTGGGATTTCTTTTACAACTGTGTGAAAATTAACACTTTCACTTGCAATTAGCAGCATCACAGCCCTGCTCACACTTTTGCTGCAGAAACAAGCTGCACATGAATATTCACAGCCAGGCAATGCCATCTCGAAGAAACCAGTGCTGGGAAGGGCTTTACCTGTCTCTCCTTCAGACAGAGGAAAGGCACAGATCAGGCTCTCCACAGGGGCTTTGCAGGTAGTTGCCACTGCTCATCTTGGAGAGCTCTGGGACAATCATGGAATGGCTGGAAGGGGCCTTAAAGCCCATCCAGTGTCACCCCCTGCCATGTCAGGGACACCTCCCACTAGCCCAGGTTGCTCCAAGCCCTGTCCAGCCTGGCCTTGGACACTTCCAGGGATCCAGGGGCAGCCACAGCCTCTCTGGGCACCCTGTGCCAGGGCCTGCCCACCCTCACAGGGAGCAATTCCTTCCCTATATCCCATCTAACCCTGTCCTCTGGCAGTGAGAAGCCATTCCTCCTTGTCCTGTCCTAAATGTCCTTGTAAAATAACTTCTCACCTGAGAAGAATTTGCTCTGCTGATGAAGGTCTACATGAAAACTTGAGTATTTTTTAATGGACATATCTTTCCTTCCCCAAAAATACCCATCATCACAGTAGCTGAACTTCTCAACCCCTCTGTGTTTGCAGGACCACCTTAACACTCCTTTATATAAGTCAGTTTCACTTGGAACAGCAAAATCATGAGCAAAACCAACCCTGGAGATTTTCCAGCCGTCAAGAGAGGTCCCAGCAAGGAGAAGACCTGCCCAGTCTTTATCCATGACCTGCCCCTTCTCTGCTCAGGTGCCAAGTGCATTGCAGCCACAGCATGAGAGTCCTTTCTGTGCAGCTCACACCACTAAAACCAGCTGGAAAAGAGGGAGAATTATTGATTTTAATATCATAAGCTTGACACAGAGGGAGTTAAGCAGTTCTTTTCAATGCAGCAGTCTTCAAAGCAAAGCTGTGGCTATTTCAACTCCATCTTTCCCGAGCAGTGCAATAAAGGCTGAAGGAGCACAAGAAATGTAGGAAAGGGAAGGCACTAAGGAGGAGGAGGTGGGAAAAGCTCCAGTACTGCCTCGTGGATAGTCCCATTTCAAAGCACACTGATTGTGGCCAAGCAGTGAAAGCCAAAATTATGAACTCAGTTACCAACCAGACGTGGAGCAGAAGCTCTGCCTAGAACTTTAAAAATCCAAGTGAAATGTCATCCCTTGGTGGTGTTCCATCCTCAAGCCAGTCTGAAATCATCCCCAGGATCTGATGGGTGTTCCATGACGTCCTGAAGAGCCAGAGGCCACCCTGCTCCACCCTTTCCAGGAAGGATGGGCCCATCCTTTCCCCTTTCTGCAGGACCTTCCCTTTCCAGGGCTTGCTCCTGCACCTTTCAGCTGCACCAAGGCACAAAACATAAAGAAAGTGCCCGTTTTCCACTGTCAGAGAGAAAAAGCAGGTTCCCCGAGGCTGCTTTCCACTCTCCAAACAGCCAAAAAGTTCTTCACCAGAAAAGAAATCTGGAGCTGATCTGAAGCCCATCAGTGGAAACTGGTGGAGCCCTTGCTGTCCCTCCAGGAAGCCAGGAGAGCGGAAAGCAGAGAGCCACACTCCTCGGACCTTGAAATATTTACTTAAAACTGGATGCCAGGAAGGTGAATCAAAATAATGCTTGAAAAGACAGAGTGGCTATTTAAGGGATGGAAAGACAGATTGTAATTATAGGGTCATGGGATAAATTTAACGTGACTCATCTGAAACAAATTGAGAACCAATTAGGCACCCAAAATGAAACCAACACCTCTAGGTCCTTTATTAACTCTTGCCTGGAGTAGCAGAGGAAATTCAGTTTTAAAAAGCAAATGCCTTCTCACTTTGCTGAGAATTTTATAGGGATGAATCAGGTACTAAAGTTCTTGCCAGCAGTTGTTTTGCTTGGCTGCCTTAAAAGCAAACAAATAAACAAACCAAAAACCCCCAAACAACTCCCTGATTGAAACTTTCAGGCTAGTCCTGGAAAACTCCCAGCCCACCAGTAGAGCTGCTGGGGAGTGTTCCAACAGGGAGGCTTTGGGCAGAAGAAAGGTTTTCTGCTGAAAAAAAAAAAAGTTGAGTTTCATGGACATATCGTCATGGAAATATTTTCAGTTTTCCAGCAGGATAAAAATTGAAGGAACAACATCTTAATTTTCAAGGTTAAGTCATCGTTTGGTCTAGATCAGCTGCTGTTCCCCACCCTTTGTGGGTGAAACTTTCTGCTGGAGCTCCCTTAACATGATTCATCCAACCCTCTCCCAGGAGAGACATTGCTTCCTTGGCATCCCTCCTGTATCCTGAGAAACACGGTCCCGCCAGAGGAGAATGGAGGCAGCTGCTCCAGGCTCTTGCACAGAAACAGGAGGACTTAATCATGCTCTTGACACGAGAAAGAAAAGGATACATTTGGTTTTGAACCAAGCTGCAATGACGAGGCAAGCACAGCGCTGTAATCAGCACACACCCACCGCGGGCTCCAGAAGCCAGGCAGGGTAATTTATGGGCTCCTACAGGCAACCAGGAGACAGCAGGATTGCCACCAGGCCAGCTGCCACCTCTGCCAGTCCCTCTAAATCCTCTGGGTCCCCCAACAAGCTATGAATGGCCAGATGGATGAAGGAGAGGGCAAAAGGCACTCCCAACCATTTTGCAAGACCTTCACGGAGCAGTCCACTGTTGAGCAAGAGGCCCACACATGATGATTGGTCTTGGTAAAACAGACATTACACACACTCTCGGGGCTTTCCCAGGCTACCAAGACATTTTGGCTCGTCCTTCAGGACTTGGCATGAAGTACTCATCAGCACAGACAGGTGTTTGGGTAGCAGGGATGGTCAGCCATGCTAGGGCAAACATCTGGTGCCCATGACCAGTCGCTCCAGAGCAGCTCCTCGTGCCTTGGCCATGCTGGGAAGTCAGAGCAAACCAAAGATGGATTTAGGGCAGTCCCTGGCACTCAGCATTGGTCTCACAGTGCGTTTGCACAGAGCAAAAGGTGCTGCTCACTGAGTTTGGGCTGTAACCATCAGTAACTCCTGGGACTGCCCAGGAGTTCAGGGCAGGTCAACACACCATGAACAATTCCTGTGCTCCAGAGATCAACATTCAGCAGTGACTGGTATTTACTTCATACCCTGAGTCATACGACCACTGTTAGCTCTGCCTCAGCTAATTTAAGCAGACAGGGGTATGCTGATGGTATCTCAACCCCTCAAGACTTGTTTTGTCAAAGGACCCCCACGCCCTGCCTTACCTTCAAGGATTTGCTGGCATTCAGCCTGGAGGAGCACTGAGCTAGAAATCCCAACATGAAGCCAGAAATAAATATTCCTCTCTGTTTACTCACTGAACTGCAGTCTCTTGGCCTTCCCACTCAAGGAAAACTTATCTTTGTAAGATTTCAACCAGCATTTACATCCCCATATCAAATCCACACAGAACTTGAGCGAGCCAGATTAAATGACTACAGGTGTTTTCGAGGTCATTGAAGTCAACAGAGCAAATTTCCTGATGGGCTTCTCTCAAATAATGTAAAACAAAGCCATTTATTTACTCTCAGAAAGCATCTGGGATGATATAAGCAGCCTGCTCTCACCAGCAAGAGGCAAGTGGGGCTTGTAATCCCTTGCATACATTTGGTCATTGAGGTCTTCTCCGAGTTACAAGTGGAACTTCACACTTTGGGACAGCTGCTTTTGGGATCCTTTAGGACCTGATGCTACCACCTCAACAGCCAGCTTATCAAGGACTTAAACAGAAACAACACTGCTGAGAGTGAACAGGATTCAAAAAGCAAAATTATCACGTTTAAAACCTTCTCAGGTGTTTCAAACCCACCACATAGGTTCAGGAAATTCTGAGGCTCATTCCTACCTTCTTTGTCTCCTTCCTGCAGGTGATGTGGGGGTTTTTATGTGAGCCTGGTACTTGTCAATGCCATCTGTAAGGACCCTCATTCCTGGATATTCACCAATGTTTTATTGCACAGCTGAAAAATGTGAGAAGGAATAAATTATGAAGCATCTTGAGCTATCATGCACTCCCAATGAGGCACTTAAGATACTTTTAGGAAAAATGTACAACTACATTACAAAGCCCCTTGTTCTTCAAAGTGATGCTGATGCTGCAGAAAATGATAAATCAATACTGCAGAGGGCTTTCAAAACTGCTTGTTCCTTAGGGTTTATGAGGGGGCTGTGATGTCCAAGTTAAACGTAGGGGTTGTGTGCCTCCAAGCCTATGTTCTTCCCTTCTGTGGGCTTTAGGCTGCCAAATCAAATGCAGAAATAGCTTCAAAAAGGGTTCAGAAGATCTAGGTGCACCCCAAGAAGCTGAGACATCGTGCCTGCTCTTACAGACACAAAGCCATCTGAAGTACTGAGGGGCAGCAAAGCTTTGACACACGGAGAGTCACAAGCTGCTGGTGACACGGAGCTATTGGCAGCTGCCCAGCCCATTATGCCCAGCCATCCTTTGAAGGCTATCATTCTGTGGAACAGAAATCAATACCCCACACACTGCAGCGAGCTGAGCCCAAGGCTGGGACACTGGGAAAGCAAGGAAGGGGAATGCTGGGAGCAGGATAACACACAGGGAGCAAGCACAGCCTCGCCTGATCCTGAAAGATGGAGTGGAAAGGGGAGCCAGGAATACAAAACCTTCAGGTTCCTGCTGCAGGGAGCCTGGTTTGTGGTCCCTCCACACAAAAGCAGGTGCTGCTGATGGGTCCTTGCCATCCCCCTGTGTGGCCAGGCTGATGTCATCAGCCCCGTGTCAGACTGAGGGCTCTTACAAACACTGCCTCCACTCCAAACCCACCATCATTTCCTACAAAAGGCCTCCTTTATCTTCACAACATCATCCCAAATTGCACAGGAAACACACCTTCCAGGGAAGCATTTTCATATTGATCACCCCTGGGGATCTGTGTCAGCAACGGATGAAGAAAGGCTCTAAGCACATCCGACAGGATCACTGTTGTCCAAGGCTTTGGATCTCTTTGTTGCCCTATCAAGACACGGCTCCAACCCGCTGGGCTCGTACCCCTCAATGCCAGGAGCTGGCTCCGGCTGCTTTTCATCGCTGTCTAAGAAATTATCACAGGAGACTTCATGCAATTAGGCCTCAAAAATGGGGATGTCAGTCCTCCGGGGGAACTAAGCCTGCTTCATGAAAGCCACTTCAGCCTTTGCTTTCTCTGCACAAGGTGGTTTTTTTACCCTGAGGATTTCTATCAAAGCGAGACACTAGTCAAGACACAGCAAGCCACTGTAGTTTTTACCTCTTTGTAGCTTATCAAGGTGAATGTCAGTGAAAAAAAAAAAATCTCAGAGGTGAGCAGGCACAGAGATGGCCATCTAAAGTTACATACTTTGGTACAAGAAAAATAAAAAACCCACCCCTCTGTTTTTAGTAAAAGCAAACCTGGTCTGTCTCAGCGCCAGGACTCCGTTCAGAAATCGGCAACGGGAGCGTAATGAGCTGCACAAAAGCAGCCCTGTCCCACCTCGCTGCTCCTCCCTGCAGACTGAAACCTCTCTCAGGATCCTTGGCCTGCCTGAAGGCACCTTCCAGCCCCCATTCCCAGTGTCCTGGTGCCTGGCCTGGGGAAGGGTGGGTTTCAAGGCCATGCTTCTCAGGGTGGCTCTGGCGTCTCGCAGGATTCGAGGCACAGGCTGCGAGCTGCTGGTCCTGCACACAAGGAATACCAGGGGAGGATGGATAGGGATAATATTTGTTCTGAATGTGTGTGCTGCAAGAGCGTGCTTCAAACCCAGCTGTGCAAACAGAGAAGGCAAGGAGAGGTATCTCTGGTGAAGGCCAGCTCCGTGTGGATGGTGGATGAAGGAAATTCAAGGCTCTGGATAGCACACTCCTTTCTCCTCCTCCATCCATTCCCGACACTCCCTGACCTCTGCAGCCTCTCAGCTTGAAGACACACGTGGGGCATCCCCAGAATTAAAAGCCTGCCATGTTATGATTGCTTTAACTAATGCCTGCTGAAGCCAGGCTGCTGCATCTGGCACGTTCAACCCACCTGGACTGGAGCTTCACATCAAGGTGATGCTCCCATCTCAGCAGCCCACGTTGAAATCCCAAGGCTGACAGGATAAGGAGAGGAGACAGGAGCTGTCACTTCACCACTTCCTTAGCATCTTCCTCTGAAGAGCTTAAGGCTTTTTACGTGGCCAAAATGTCTCCTGCATTTTCTCTGGTCATGAAAAGCAGCAACAAATTGAGACAAGGTGAAGAACTAAAGCTTTCAAAAGTTGCAGCTGCATTCCCACTGGAGAGATACAAGCAATTCCCAAAAGGGAAGCAGTTCCATCTTGAGAAAAACCCCTACATCTTGCATTTTGGCTGGGCTGGACTCCTACAACATTTATTTCCACAGGCAATTTATGCCTATGCAGTACCTGCTCACCCGGACCATCCATCACTCTCCAGCTACCCAGGCATTCCAGAAAATAAATTGGATAAATGTGGTTCAATCCTTCCTCTTTTTTTTTTTCCTCCTGGATATGACACTTAATTCCACACTGAAAACAAAGAAAAGCTGAATATCTTTCAGTGTGAATGACTGCAGGATTTCACTGCAGATGTTTTATCCAGAATATTTCCTAAACATCTTCACTCAGCAAACAAGGACTGAGCTTGTAACTTCTTATTGTGCTTCACATTTTTATTGTGTCTCTGAAATGAAGACATCATAAAACAAGTTAATCGTGATCCCTTTTTCCCCCCAAACTCTGTGTTCAGAGGAAGCAACAGGATGAACTAAAATACAAATTTACAGATAAAATTAATATTTGGCTTTATGGAGGGATAAAGCTCTTCATTGCTGGACATTTTGACACAGATATTCATTTATATATATTCATTTTGACATAGATATATTCCTTACTGTGGCTGATCCAATCTGCAAAATTTCCTTTCATTTTCAGTCTGGATATAAAATGTCAGTGATCCAGGGGATAGAAATATTTGTAAAATGTCCATTTTTTTCCTGGCTCTCACCGACACACAGGAATTGTCAGAAAACAAGCTAGAAGATGAGGAATTGATTCTTGGCTGAACTACAATTAAGTTGTAGCTTTGCCTTCACTTCCAGAGCTTTATTAGGCAGATTTTATTTGATGAAATCAATTATACGGCACGCTGGAGATAAGTTAGGGAATTAGCTTTGCTTATGCTAATGCCTATCACTCCAGGGTGGTTTTGCCTGGGAAGGAGGTGTGGAATTTAATGTGATTTATTTAGGAGCAGGCCTCATGATTCCAGGAGGGGAAGATGGCTGCAGGGAGGAAAGGTGAGGGCAGAGCTCCTCAGGACCACCACCTGTGACATCTGCTCATTCCCTAACATATTTTCCCCCAGCACACAGAAGCCTTGTGGACATTTTGAACAATGGGAGGGGCAGGGAGATGTCAGCTCCTTCTGGAGCTTTTGGTTGGGGTGGTTTCACCCCTTGCTGGACTAACTCTTGGCTTCCTTATTTCCAGTTCTATGAATATAATACCAGCACTACAATACTGCAAAAGGGCCTGACAGAGCCTGTGCCAGTGGGGAGAAATTGCTTTCCTCTCTAAAAATGGAGCACCCACCTTAATCCAGCTCCAGGTGCTAAGGGCACAGATTTTCACTGTTGCTATTAACCTATCTCATCTTGAGATCCTTTGCAATTAAGCACCTCTGGAGAGGAGGGAAAACCTTTCAGTACCCATTTGACACTGGACAAAATCAAAGGCAAGTCCAAAGGCTTCACCTGATTCCAGAAGGGGACAATTATCTGCTAATGAGGGTGCCTGCAAGGCACATGATGACACCGAGCTGGATACAAAGCTTAGGAAGTGGTTTGAGTGCCACCTCTCCTTCCAGCTGCACCACTCAGACTGGTAATGAACTGGAGACACTGGTGGTAAAGAGGGCCCTTCCTCAGCTGACTGGATTTGACACAGAAATCTCTCAAAAACTGCTCAAGTGTCCTCTTGCAAACCAAGATTTCTGAGGTTTCCAGCACTTTTTGATAAAGAAACACATTTCCAGAAAAGGCAAAACCAAACGAGCAAAGTCAAACCCCAGGCTTTGTTTGCTTTAGAGCACAGGAACCAGCCCCCAGGAATGAAACCTAATCTGGTGCCTCTAACAGGCTGGACCCCTGTCTTTGCCTTGCTCCCAGGTTTTCCTCCACACAGGCTGGCCTCTGAAGAGTCCTCCTGTGGCCACATGAAAGGCTTTTCACACCCCTGCATGGCACCAGCCTTTCATGCAGCCCAAAAATCAAACCCACTGTTCGATCCCTTCCTGCTGGATCAGAGCTCAGGCTGCTCAGCCTTGAGTCCCCAACATGCAGCCTAAATGTACCGTGAAAAAATCTGGAAACGGAGGCACTTAGGCTTTTAATAAATGGAGATTTACTTACATCAGATTTCTGCTGTACTTAAAGTAAATACCATCCATTAATGAAAAAAGCATGGGATTTTTTTTTTTAATAAAAATAAACACACAAGAAATTTAAAAGCTACAGCTTGTAGCTTTCTAAGGATTGCTTTTAATAAATTGTACATGTACCCACTTTCAGGCATGGAAATGCATTTGACTGGGAAAAAAATGCCTGTCCCAGAGCTTTTTCTCCAGTTTGATAGAAATGCTGCCAAGTTCAGACTGCCCAAAGTGAGACACATCAGGGATGTCCCTTCAGCTTGGCACTGGGTGGGTGCCTGCTGGGGACACATGGAACCACACAGACCAAGCAGAGAGCGGGGAGCAAGGCTGGGAAGGTGATGGAAATCTTAAAAAAAGGAAAGGGAAAAACAAGAATCAAAGCTTCCTGATGGCTTTCCCAGCTGATATCAAATACCAGCACCAGCTGGTTGCTGGTGGATAGAGTCCACACCAAAGTGAGGGGTCTGGTTTCTGTCAGCCACAGCAACAGGGAATGGGCTGAGCCCCACAGAAGGGCTGCAGCAGTTTTTGGGGAAAGCATTCCCAAGGAAAGCAGACTCTCCTTCCCACATGCCAGCCAAGGACACCTGCTTATCACCAGCACTTCTGTGGTGGCCAAGGATGGCATGTGAGGGCACACAGTGCCAGGGGCTGGTGACCACAGAGAGGGAGCGGGCACTCCTGTGTCTCCATCAGCAGAAAGTAACACAAATCCCCATGGACTGAAGCCATTTCCAAGTGTTTTAACCTCATTTCCACCACTGCACTCCCCTTCCCAGGCTTCCCCACCAAGCACAACAGCAATTCCCTGCTCCCATCTCCATGACCTTTCTGTTGTCCTGCTCCCCCACCTCTACACATGAACGTCACCTGTAAAATCCAGTCCAGTCAGCTCTCCCTGACCCCTGCACCACACAAAAATTCCTCCTGCTAACATCAGACATGCTTGAATTAGCAAGGAAATGAAAACAAGCCACAGGAAAGGAGCGGGCTGGGGGAAAGGTGGGGATGGAATGCTAAGCAATCATGTCAAGTCACGGCTGGCCACATCCCGTTAGCCGTGTCTGAGGGCTCCCTGTGTCAAAACAGCCCGGGAGGAATCCTGCCCAGCCAATCCTGCAGCCCTTTGGGCTCTTTTTTGGGACATGGGCTCCTCCTTCATTGGCACCCAGGGGCTGCACATCCCAGAGCTCCCCTGCTTTACACCAGGGGAACCCAGAAAGCACCCAAGGCTCAGCCCTACAAAATCACCTCCACTTTAGGAGGTGCTTGGAAAAGTTACTGTGCAGCTGGGAGAAAGGAGATTGGAGAGGAATGAATGAATTTTACTTGGTATTCGAAATTTGCAAAGTTCTGATAAAAGCCATGAAAATTGAAAAAAAAAAACAACCCAACAACAAAAACATTCCACTGTTATTTCCAAAACAAGCTTGTTTTCCCCATTGCTGGTCCTAACACAAACACCAGGAAAGATTCCAGCACTGGCACAAGCAACTCTTTAACCCACTTCATAAAAATGGCTGAAAGTGAGAAAATAATTTTCTTTTCATCCAATATCTCCTCAACCTTGTTTTTGCTTGAGCATCCCAGGAAACAGAGCAGAGATGGACAACCCTCTCAAGGTTGACCAAATTGAGGCCTTGAACAGTTTCTTTAATTTACCCAAGCAGAACCACAATCCCAACATATCTGCATATGAAAAACTGTCTCCCAAATTAATCTAGCCATGACTCTGGGGGGGGGTAGGGGGAAGCTGTCATTATATTGATGTATCTTTATATTTCCTAGTTCAAGGAGGTATAAAACTATTTCCAACACTCATTATGCCTTTTTCATTAGTGTATTTTTAATGCTGTGATGTTTTTTTCTCATTGATAATGCTCTTAGAAGCCCATTTCCTCCAAGCATTCCTTTAGAAGAACATGAGCTGCAGGAGCAACAACCACAGCCAGAAGAGCTGGGATCCTGAACACTCAGGTGGGGCTGCAATAGCAAAAAAAAAAGAGAAAACCAGCAGTGTTGGGCTCTTGGTAGATTGATTAAGTGAGAAATGAGGAGGATTTGCATCCCAGGACAGACTATTTGCTCCCCACCACATAAACTAGAAAGGTCTTTATACAGGGGAATGTTTATCAGCTCTTCCTGAGCTCTCCAGATCACACTGCAGTACTCCAGTCTTCAATGTGATATGGAAAGAAATAAAGTTATATGGAAAGAAATTAAGTGACCACCTTCAAAAGAGCTCCACAGGTTATAACCCTGGGAGAAGACAGCCCAGGAAGATTGAAGATCAGACTTAAATCCAACGACTCTAATGAAATCGTGTAGCTGCAGATGTGACTCCCTCCTTAACAAACTGGACCAAATTCAACTCTGCTCCAACACACCCAGCCCAGCCATGGCTCCCATCTCCAGCCTTAATGAAAGCTTGTCCATGGTTTGAACCCAGCAACAATTAACCTTGACAGGGGGAGATAAGATTCAAGTTTCAAAGCACAGAGGGTTTGCTGGGGTTTTGTGTGCTTTCATGAGGCTCTGATTATTATTTTAATGCAGTTGTTTGTGGTTTAGTTTCCTTTCCTTTTCCTTTTTTTTTTTTTCAACTCCCCTTAATGGTAACATTGAAAAGATAAAAGTTTATGCACTCATGGCAGGAGCCAAAGGATGGCCCAAGTCCAACCTACCTCCACCCCACCACACTCCTCGGATCTGCTCCCAGACAAGGGGAATCAGACAAAGAGGTGCTGTGGAGACTTCAGGACTGACTGGCCTCAGACTTTTTGGAAAAGGGAGAAGAACTCATTAGGTTAAAGGGAAAGCCAAAAGTAGTTGGGAGAGTGCTTTTTTAGGGGCCTAAAGTAAGAAGCCAACAGATCTCCACATACTTCCCAGCAGGAAGCCTACAGTCATCCCCAGCACTGCTGCTAGCCCCCCATGCTTGGCAAGGTTCCACCCAAGCATCTGGAGCTCATCCACCAAGGTGCAGCTCTAGGGGAGGAGACAGAGGGCCTGGCAGAGGTGTTCAGATAGGAGGAGGTCAGGAGAGGGACGAGGGATTTGGCTCCTGAGCCTCAGTGTGGTTTCTCTGGACAGCAGCTGAGGGTCCATTTTTACCTCTATGTAGCTATCAAGGTGAATGTCAGTGGAGAAAAATATAAAAAACGATTAAAAAAAAACAACCCAGCTGCAGATGGTGCAGCTGCCACTGGTGTGGGCAGCCCTAGGAGAACTTTAGGATAGCCAGCAGTCAGTGCTGGCAGCAGCATGGAAACCCTCCCAAGAGCTGGGCCTGCTGCACTTTTATCGGTGCCATCACCACTCACACCTGGTGTGCCCAGGAGCCACGGCAGCCCCAGCCTCGTGGAGCAATACCTGCATCCCTTTTGCTCTCCCCAGCTGATGTTTGGATCCTGCTGGTGCCTTCAGCAGAGCTCCATGCCACTGGGGCCAGGAGCTGGCTCGGCGCCTTTGAAGGCAGCGGCGACGCTCGGCCTCGCCGAGGGCTGCTAATGAGAGCCTGCTCTCTGCTGAGCTGGAAGTACAGCTCTGCAGCCTCCACCAGAGCTCTCCAGACAATGCAGCCACAGGAGGTCTTTCAGCAAGAGGAGAGAATCAAAGCTGGGGAGAGACCTGGTCAAAGCAGCTGGGGAAGGAGATGCAGGGGGGAGGTGGGAGAGAGCAGGCGCGCTGCAAGCGTCGCAGTTTTCTTCCTTCTATTCCCATGGCCATTGGGCAGCAGAGAGCAGTGGCAGGAGAGGTCACAGGGGCTCTCACTATGGGCAAACATCACCTGGAAGGGTTTGCCACCTGTGGGGCTGGCAAATGTGCCAGCAGCATAAGAGAGAAGCAAACTAGAGTGCAATATATGGTATTTATTTCTAGTCTCTCCAGACACAACTATGCCCACTTGTGTCTCCCCCTGCTCTGCATTCATGCTGCAGACACTGAAACCACTCATTCAGTTGAATACATGGACTTCCCTTCTTTCACCCTAAAGCTGACCTAGAGGACACCTTGCTGGAGGTGAGGGGAGCAGGGGAAAAGGAAAAAAAGCAGAGGATAGAGGAAAGGACAGGACTTTTGCCATGAGCCCACCAGTAGATCACATAACCACCTCCCACTGCAGCAATGAAAAGACAGCCCAGACTGAGCTTTTCCTTCCCAACAGACACCTCCATGCTAAGGTGAAGCTGCCACATTCTCCCCATGGGAGCCTTTAAAGGTGCAACTCACTCACCTTTTCCCAAAAGCAACCCCTCAGGCCTCATCCCAGCCTTCCCAGATATTTTGCTCTTTGTTGGCATGCTGTAAGCACACCCATTTGTCTCCTTAAAACTCCTGCAGCTCTCTGCCCTCGTGCTAGGAGTGACCACTTGCTCTCTGATGACCGCCCCTTGAGCCAGAAACCTGGGAAGCTCTTTTTCCAAGGGCTGTTTGGAGCCCAGGAATGGCTTTAAAGCATGCAGCTCTCACTGAAACCAGCCAAAGTTAAGGCACAGCTTTTTTTTTTAAAGAGCAAGCCCACAAGGCTCTGCCACGAGGATTTCAATCACTGGGGAGAGGAGATTGCAAGACAAGGGGCTGAGGAGGGCAAGAGCCAGGGATGCTCCTGGCCAAGTCCTGCAGAAAAGATGCACCTGCAGGCAGAAGTCAAGCTCCTCCCAGAGCCCAAACCAGCACCAAACCCACAGCTAAATCATGTGTCTTCTTTCAGATTTTCAGCCCCTAGATCAAAGGACAAAGGCACAAGGGCACAGTCATCTCTCTGACCTGTCCCAGATTTTTTGAACTACCTTAGAAAGCTGCTTTAGGGGGAAAAAATGCTCCTGATAACACAGAAAGCCAGGTTTTAATATTGTATGCATCATGGTGTGGCTCACAGCAGGGCACCAACTTTGCACAAAACCTAGTTCAGGGGGAAAAGTCTTTCTAGTAGCCCAGGAGCATCTAAAAAGGGGAAAAAATGGGGCATCCCACCTCCAGAAAAACAAGACGCACTGACAACTGACTGCTCACAGCTTCCAAGCAATAAACGAGCCAGGGGCAGCCTTGATTTTTAACAAGACATCACTAACGGTGTATTCCAAACGTGAAGAACAGCTCCTGGGGCCAAACCACCATTCCAGGGCTGCTAAAAATCCCATAGCTTGTGAGACCTTGCAGAGCAGCGCTCCGAGGTGCCGCTGAGCACGGGATGGTTCAGCCTTTGCCACATCCTTCCCTTTCAAGTGCCAGCCGAGCACAGCTTTTTTCCTGCTGCTGGGTGATTTCAGATCCTTGACCTGGTAATGGTATCACATCTGCTAACTATTATCAGAGGGGGGAGAAAGGCTCTCCCCTCCTCACTTCCCTGCTCCAAGCCCGCGCAGCACCGTGTTGTGTCTGTGAGAGCTGAAAGCAGCCGAGCTGTAATTCAAACAAATCAGATCTAATCACCCTTATCAGAAGGGTGATAAAATCAGCGAGGCTGAGAGGCTGCAAAAACACGAGGCAAAGAGGTATTTCTTGATGGGCACGGAAAGCCAACACTTCTGAAGGGCTGGTTTCCCCGCAGAGACATCAGATCGTAGCGGGGCATTGCCGAAGAGAAGTGTCTGTGCCGGTTCCCTGCCATCTTTTGCAGACCTGAAAAATGTTATTTCCCAAACTCTGCTGCTGAGGAGGGCTCTGAGACACAGAGGGTTGCACCCCACAGTCCCCCATAGACCCTAAATTTTGGACAAAGCAGTCACAATCACTACAGATGGACTGACACCGTGCCAGCCAGATGCTCAAGAGGTGCAGCGATGGCCCAAACAAAACTTGGAGACAGATGCAGGTGCTGTGGAGGTGACAAGACTTACTTTGTTAGCACAGCTCCCCAGCCCAGAGCTGGAATCTGGCACAGGCCCAGATGAAGGTTTCCTGAGTGTCAGAGCCTCTTCTGGAGACAGCACAGCCCTGGATGCTCAGAGAAGCACAGTGGGGCTCTAAGGGTCAATCTCCTCACAGCACTATCCCACAGCTGGCTCTCTTTGCCTGGTCAGCGAGCCATTGCCAGCTCCTGATCCCAGACTGACCATCTCTGGCCCTGTACCACAACAGGAACAGTCTTTGGCAGTTTTCCTGCCTCGGGCTGCCCAGGCTTTGTGAACCGGGGTTGCGATGAGATCCTTCTGGTTAAGCTCAGCTCCAGAGGAACCACCTGGAGCCCTTGGCCAGCTCCAGGAGAACCTCTGCCTTGCTCTGACTCACCTTCCTGTGGCAGAGGAGCCTGAGAAGCATCCAGGAGAAGAGCCTTGTGCAGGATGAGGTGTGCATGAGTGTGCAGACAGACAGGGAACTTCCTGACACACAGCCCTGACCTCGCTCCAGCCAGCGTGACACAAAACAAAGCTCCACTTACCCACTAGCAGGGGAAGTCATGCAGAGATGGAAAAATGAGGGCTGGAAGAGACCTCAGGGGGTCACCTAGTCCAGCTCTGTGCCACGTTGGAAGAGTTAGCACTGTATTATCCCCGTCAGGCACACATCTAACCTATTCTGAAAGGCCTCTGGTAACAAAAGCAACATATTCCTGGCTTTTGCTATTTATATCCTGATTTCGAGCACTGCTTGAAGAATGGAGGGCACAGAGGGGAATTGCTGCATAATAGCTGGGAATAGCTGCATAATAGCTGAACACTGCATTACTGAAATGTTGCAGGACCCCGGGGGAAGCTGCTGAATAGGTAACTACATCTCAGTACAGAATGTAAGGGCAGGGCCACCAGCAAGGTGACAAGTGCACATTGGAGTGCCCCAATTGGCCTGGCCAGGCCACCTGGCAGGGTTGTGACATATGGCAGAGCTGCCCAGGGTGATGGTGGAGTCTCATTCTCTGGAGACATCCAAACACACCTGGAGGCATTCCTGTGTCACCTGCTCCAGGGGGTTGGACTGGAGAATCTCCAGAGGTCCCATCCAGCCCCAATTATCCTGACCCTCCTTCACTGTGCAAGGTGGTCTCAGAGCTGCCTGGGTCCTGCAACTTTTGCCTCCCACAGAAGCTGTCCTGACATCCTTCCCAGGGATTAAAAAGCCAGGCAAATAAAGAAATAAAGTGGTGTTCTCAGCTGCATGGGAGAGGGTGTCTCTGCAAGATGGGGGTCTGGGCATATTGACACAAACACGCAGACTTTTGAAAAGAAGAGTGGAAACGCTTAGCACAAAATCCCATTAGCAAATAACGGGATTTCTGGGAGCACCATCTGTGCACCACATTGAGCACCCGCCCCGGAGCACGGAGACCGAGGCACGTTGCATATGGAAAGCCAGACAAAAGAATATACAATAATACACAAAGGCAGGGAAAACACATATAGCAGGGGAAGAAGCCAGAAGAGACTTTTTCCTCCCCATCCTCACAATACCCAAAATCCCATTCCCTTCACAGCCTTCCCAGCGTGGCTCCTGAGGCACCTCACGTCCCTTTGTGCCCACCGTGAGGCCCCGTGATGCTGCCACAGAAGGGGAGAAAGAGCTTTGACCTGAATGAGACTCAGCTGACAAACCAAAGCTGTTGAGTGCGAGGTGACACAGAGGTTTAGCCTTAGGGATGTGGTTTTTTTTCCCCCTCAGGTGTTTTCCAGGGAGGTCTCCCAGATTTCTAAGGCAAGAGATTACCTGGAAAAGGCTCTGTCTCATCCGTGAGCTTCTTCAGCTCCACTGCAGCGGAAAAGTCCAGAAGTAGCCACGCTGGGGTAACTGAAAAAAAGCAAGAGAGGATTTGGTCTGAGTGGGTTTTGGAGAGCAAAACAAACACAACTTTACAAGTTGGCAACTTGAAGGAACCCTCTCGAATGACACTCGAGCACCCTTTCTCCTCTGCACTTCCAAACGTCTCCGCCTTTGTCCGCTCTCCCAAGGGCTCTTCAACAGCCTCCTCCAAAACAGCTATTACAGCAATTACTGCAATTAATTGATTTGCATATCCCCAAAGCCCCATCATTAGTGCAACACAGCCAAGCGTGTTAGTGTTTAATAATATCAATCAACAATTATTCATAACATCCCGCCCCGGCAGACCTAAATATAGAGACAAGCATTCATGCGAAAACAAAAAGGAGGGGAAAAAAAACCCCAGCAGCTAAACAAAAGAATTAATTTAGAGCAGAATTAGGATCATAGAAACAAGACAGACAAGAGACAAGGTCAGATGTCTCGCTCCCAGCTGATGTGAGACTCTCCCAACCTGCCTGCTCTCAGTTACTGAGTGAGCTGCAAGTAAATGAAGTGATTTTCTCCTTGTAGTAAACAGGCAGAGAGCTGCAATGAGCACCGGCACAGTGGGGTAGAGGCAACAAGAGGTGACTTCCACAGTCTGCTGGCCCTGTTCAGAACAGCACTTCAGCTAAGGCTCAAGAGGGTCCCCATTCAGGACAACACTTCAGCACATCCTGAAATTTAGGTACGTGCTTAAATCCTGCTCCTCCCTGGGCCAGGCACGAGTTAAAGGGAAAGGCTGCTCGCCAGTTTTCCAGGCTTTTTTAGCAATGCAAGCTGCATCTCTCAGGGACTGTATTTGCCAGCCTCTGGGTTTGGAGCCACATGGGGGTGTGAGGCCAGTGTGAGACCAACACCACCAGGATATCAGAGAGCTGACACATCTCTACCATCCAGGGTGTTTTCCAGGGTTTGGGTGTGCCCAGATGCCCCAGTCACCCTCTGATCCCACATGTGCTGCTTCGCTGCTCACTTCAGGGAGGGCTTCCACTATCTTCAGCAGCAGGAGGAGGATTTTGCAAGAGCCCAGGGTCAGATTACCTTAATGTAATGAACAGATACATGGATCAAGCAAGGAGAACAGCTATTGCCCTGAAACAGTGCCAAGAAAACTCGGGCACTCAGCTCCTCCAATGGTGTTGGCACCAAAAGCAACGAGTTTTTTATGCTGCTGGAGGAACTGGCAGGACCATGGTGGTACAAAGCCACAGCCTTGCTGCAAGCCCCAGCTTTTCATCCAGCTGGTGGAGTCCTGCTCTGGCAATATCCTATTTATTGAAGGAATTAGGCCAGGTGGGGCTCAGGAGGTGCTTCCCGCTCTTGTGGAGGCAGCTGGAGCTGGGCAGGAGTGTCCTCAACCTTCATCACTCACAACATCCCAACCATGCAGCAGCATCAAAGCCATCCTAAGCTTCTTTCATCCTCACCCAGTGCATCCCAAGGTCCCTCACGGCTCTGCCAGCACAATTCCAACATGGCAAACGGTCCAGATATCACAGAGGGTGGCAGGAAAGACGGACCCGGCCATGAGGAGAAACGTGGCTGCAGGGAAGGAGCAACTCCACCCTTGCTTCCCACCCTTTGGCACTGAGACAAGCTCTCCAGAACATTTTTCCTTCTGCTTTGGCTCTGTCATTCCCATAGTCAGATCCCAACACTGTAAATCACATCAGCCTGAGAAGAGGACCCGCAACTTCCCAGCCTGGGCCCAGGGCTCCTGCTAAAACTACTGACTGCAGACTAAACAAAGCTTTTTTTTATCCTGCCCACAGTCTGGACTCCTAACTGGAGACTCATCCAGCATGAAATCTATTCCCATTCCTTCCCCACCCCTCCCTGCCTCCATCGGTGCTGATGCTGGGGGACACATTGTGCCTCGATGGTAGGAAGGAACAAAATGCAACGTCTCGTTGGCAGCACTCTAAATAGAAAAAGAAATAAGATTTTTAGAGCCCCCTTGCCTTTTGTTGGCCTTCCAGCTGCCCCCAGTGCCTGTAGCCACACACGACGAGCTGGGAGGTGTGCCCAAAGCAGGAGCAGGAAGCAAAGCAAACTACAATTGCAGTAAACCACTTCAAAAAGGCTTCAGTTTCACTCAGAATTGCTTGAAAGGAATCTCGAAGCCTCATCCTTCGTCTTTCACACGTTTTAAAAGAAACATTGGTCTGATTGTCTGGGTTTTTCTTGGGAAAAAATGCATTTCTGGAAGTCAGTGTTTAAAAGCAAAACATAAATAGGAAATATAAATGCTTCCTTAAACCCATATTCGGGTTGTTTGTGAAAATCCCCAGCAGCTTTCACTGCCTTCCAACAGCGACTGAGAGATTTCAGGGGAAAAGCAAGACATTACAGGCCACACCGCTATTTTCCAGGAGAACGTGGAAGGGGAAATCCAAAACAACTCAGAGCACAACGCTGAGGACCTTAGAGAGAAGTTTGCCTGGGGCAAACATCTCCTAACTGCTGTAATTACCGTGAAAGGTCATCAAGGACACCTCCCTGGGCCTGCTAGAAAAACTCATGTGAGCATTTCGCGTGGTCAGCGCAGAGTTCTGACATTGAGATGACATCAGCAAACAGGCATTCCCCTCGGAAAGAGCTGAGGACATGGAGCACCTTCCAACTCCTTGCTCTCTGCGTTTTAAACACAGCCATTAACAAGTCCGAAGCGACCAAAAAAACGGGGATAAAAAGCGAAGGCCGCGCACGCATTGGCAGCAGCGAGGACAAAAGAGCTCAGTCTGCAGACATAATTGGATTTAAGAGCCAAATTTCTGCCGGGAGCTGGCTGCTGGGAGGTTCTCCTGTGTCCCATGATCCAGCAGGAGCTGGCTGCTGCCCACGGTGCCTGTGGGGTGGCAGCCAGGGCCCGGCCCGCGGCAGCTCCCGCCGCACGCCGACATCCGCGCGGCTTTAGGGAGCCCTCATGAAAGGCAGGTGCAGAGAGAGCTTTGCAGGAATGGTTATCCCGAGGTGCTTCCCTCCCCAGGTCTCCCACCGAGGATGGATAGGCTGCTGAGGAGAGAGGTCCCTCCACAGCCTCATCCCACAGCTGGAGTGGTGTCCCCTCTCCTAGGACACCCCAGGCACACTCCGAGCAAGGAATCCTTCAAACCCTGCCCTCCTCTCTGCACAACACCTGGGACTGGCCACATCTGGCCACCTAGTTTCACCTATCTCAGTCAGAATGATCATTTTGGGGCTGGACTGCTTCCTTCAGAGCCCCACATCTCACTTTCAGAGGTGGGGGAGAAAGCCTTTGACCCGTTGCAGGCCTTTGTGAGGACTAGCTGTTGGCATCTGCCTCTCTTGGCAGGAGGAGTGTACAGTCATTCAGGCTGGAAGGGATCCTCACAGCCCCATCTGCTCCAAATCCCGGCTCAAAGCAGCAGGAAACAAACCCAGCACGTCCCCTCTGCTCCTGCAGCCAAAGGCACAGGTGGGGGACACGTGAGGAGCAGGGAAGGATGCAAGAGGTCTCAACACAAGAAAAATCCTGCTCTGAGCACTGTGGAGAACAAATCTCCTGGGCGAGAAGAGGCTGCTGAAACACAAATAGTCCTGCCTGAACACCTCAGCTCTAACCTCTCGCTCCAGACACAAAAAGCCCTCCCCAAAAAGCAGGTTTTAGCCCTCAAGTCCCATCCAAAGAAACACTCAGGCAAAGAACTGACCTTTATGTGCAAAAACAAGTATCCTTGGTGCTCTTTGTCCTAAACTTTACCCCCTTCTTCCCAGACCTGCTGGCCCTGCTGTGCACATCACAAAGCAGAGCTGTCCCAGCAAGGGCCCACCTGCTTCATTTACCCCACGTAGCCAAACTGGGAAGACGTGGAACTGCTGCCTCAAAGGTGTCCCCACACCACACGCTGGTGTCAAATAAAGAAAATTCTGCAAAGCCACTGTTGGACTGAGCAAATTTACCTGTTTCAAACTTGGTGGTACAGGAAGCAGAAAAACCACTTCTCCAACTCAGACCAAACCTTTCCCTGTACTCATTGCCAGTGACAGCCCTGCAGCACTGATGAGCTGTTCCTTCTCTGGCCTTTTTATTTCATTCCATAACACCAAAAGCAGAGCCAGGCCTGGAAATTAAACTGCACCCACAAGTTTCATTCATAAATTTGGCTGCGCAACCACCAAGTCAGCTATTGTTGTTATTTCTCACAGTTTACCACCTCCAAGCCAAGGAGTATTGTTTTTATTGCTATTGTGAGAACAAGACCAGGGGAAAAAAATAATCTTACGCTTCCCTTCCCCTCCCAATCAAATATAATAGAGAAAAAAACAACAACAAAAAAAAACCCTCAACAGGGCGGATGTTGGATCCTCAAGGATTTTTTTTTTTGGAGCTATCTACAGGAGCTCAGCCTGGTGCTGCAGGTTTCTGAGTCTGAATTTTTATCAATGGGCTGCACTGGGTCCATTTGAAAAGCCAGCAGGTGTTCGAACAATGAAGCAGAGCTGCCTCTACATCTGGGCCACAAAAGTCATCGCCGTGTTTACAAGAAACAGGATAAGCAAGAAAACATCCTGCCACAGGCACCTAAAAAGCTGCAGCCCCTTGTTATTCTTTTTTTTTTCTTTTCTCACACCGGGCTGTTTATTTATAGCACGAGAAGCTGAACCAGGAGGAGGAAAAAAGAAGTGAGAGGTTTCTCACTCGTTTCCACGCAGGAGTGACGCAGGTGTGACGTGGCCGGCGCTGGGCCTGTGTTGTCCCTTCATCTCTAGGACCTCATTAACCCCTCAGCTCTGGCTGCAATTAATTAATGATCAGGGCACAACCTGCTGGGTTTGCTTCATGGATGTGACCGTGTCAGTTAAACCTGACTCCTTCTGGGACACCCCTGGAGGGAAACTGAGTCACCACAAACTGGAAATAACGTCCCTAAAGCCTAAACTCACAGAGATTACGGGGGAGGAATGAGGGAAACTCCTCATCCTCAGCACTTAAGGTTGGATCCTGAGGGCAAACAGAGCAAGAGGCTCTTCCAGAGCTCAGGGAGGACACAGAGGAACTTCTTCCCTTGCACAGTGCACCAAGCACATCTGCAGAACCAAGGGTTGTCACCAAATTTCAGGTGCTGATGGCTTGTGGTCCCCCCACAGAACCACTGCTTCTGCAAGTTCTTTCTCATGACATTTTGCTCTGCTTGCTTTCAACTTTTAAGTTTTAAACAAAGCAGGACACATCCAATTTAGTAGCAAGATCAGTTTTTAAAAGTCACATTCATTCAAATTCATTGAAGATGCACCAAAATGAAACCTCTAAAATATTTCTCATCATCTTTAAGAACAGCTCGGGAAGCTCCAAGACTTCTCTGCCTTCCAGACTAACAATTTGTGACTCAAGTCATTCTTATGTCCAGCAAAATTAAGTATTCCCTCGCCTCATGTCCTCCCTTTAATATTTCACTTCTGGAAGCCTTCAAAACACACCAGTTAGAGCCCCCCCTCAGAAACCTGGGGAAATGAGAGCTGAGCTGCTCAGCCTCTCGTGGAGTTTGACTTCCTTGTTTTTGAGCTGAGTCAAAGAGGATTAACTCAACAGGTGTTTTACTAAAGAGTGGGAGGGAAAACAAAACAAAACACAATGAAACAACTGCCTACGTGCCCGAATAGCAGATGAATTCCTCCTCCTTTTCTGGGGAATGAACTGCTAAAGCAGATGGCAAACATTCCCTTCTCCTTCAGCCCCGAGTCACTCTTACTTCTGGCTTTAAACACTTCAAATCCCAGAGCTCAAATGCTTCCCCTCAGTCAGGTCTGGAAGGGGATCTTGCTGATGCAGACTTGACCTCCGAAGGGTTGAGCTGCTTCCACTGCCCCTGACTTGTGGTCTTCTGCACCCTGGTCATGCTCAGAGACACCAGCTGGAGTACAAAGGACTTTCCAACAGCCTCCGTGCCCTGTGCATGGAGTAGGATGGCTGAAGCCCAGACTGCTGCCCTGTAAATTCATGAAAACACCTCCCAGCTCTTTTTTCATGAGCAGGAAGACCATCAAACAGCACAGGAATAAACAGAGACCAGCATCTTCCTCCCTTTTGGGCCATGGAAAGCAAATTATAAGTTGCTGTTCTAATTTCTCACCAACCCATGGCTCTCCAGCTGGTCCCACCAAGCCTCCTGTTTGCCACAGCAGGAGACACAGGGGCTTGGGTCAGCTAAAATCCCACTGCTGCTGGAGGGAGCAGACAGCAGCTGAGGCTGTGTAGTGTCTGTGGAGAATTTCTTGAAGCTTTCAGGGATTAATGTGCACACAAGCCAGTATTAACAGCCTTAACAGCCAAACTTTGTCATTTTTCCACCAAAATCATGAGAAAAGCACATAAAGCACTTCAGATTGCTGATGGGGAGCCTGTAAAGTGAGGAAGTGGTCAGAGGCTCTGTATATCTTAGCAGAACTGAAAAGGGTCTGTCTAGAAGTGTCATTCCACATGCCATACTGAATATATCTTCACAAGAAATGCTACTTATTTCCACTATTTGGGTTGCAGGATGATATAGAAGTGAACCTTGCCCCTATAAGTGACTAAAGCTTGACAGAGGGTTTGTGTGAATTTATTAAAAACTCCTGAGCCGAAGCCAAACCTTCAAGCCAACCAATGTCCTAAAACGTCTGCTTACAAATTACTTGGATAATTGCCAGAAGCCTGAGTCTGGTCCCTTTTTCTGTTTCTTTCTCACCCAAAAAACATCTGGTGTGTGTTGCCAGTCTGTATTGACTGCTCTCTTGATGCTGTAGGCATCTTTAGGAACAGCATCCTATATAATTAAATAGCTGAGCGCTGACGAACTGTTGTCAAGACAGAATAAAATCAATCCACTCCCTGTTGTGTCATAATGATACAGAGCTGGCACTGTTTGAACCAGCTTCTTTGGAAAGCTTTAATTTTATCAAACAACACTCTTTCAGGAGAGATGATTTGGGGTTTTGCTTTTTAACAAAGAGAGAAGTGGAGTGCAGCACACGGCACTTAATATCTGGCTGAGATTTAAAACGCATGCTCCTTATGAAGTGTGACATTTTATCCCTGAAGCCACAGGAACATTTCCCACATTTAAGTGATAGAGGGAAAATTCTTCAAATTAGATTTGAACTTTATACCTTCTAATTCTGCTGCAATTGTCCTCCTCCACGTACCACGCTTGGGCCTGATGAACACACTGTTATATCAAAGTCTAACAGACCTGAGTGCTGACAAATCCCCTTCACTTAGCCTGGGAGTAAGCAGCAAACCTCCTGGAGATCCAGGAGTCAATGTTAACTGGAAAAAAATAACCTGGGAGTAAGCAGCAAACCTCCTGGAGATCCAGGAGTCAATGTTAGCTGGAAAAAAATAACCTGGGAGTAAGCAGCAAAACTCCTGGAGATTCAGGAGTCAATGTTAACTGGGAAAAATAGCCCAGCCACTGGTGACAAGGCTGAATGAAGTGGTCAGTGCAGCCCATCTGGCAGAGCCACCCCTCTTGGGTGTCACTGTGAGCTGGAAGCCAACGCTTGAGGCCACAAGGGTGACCCCAGTCCCCAAGGTTTTTAAAGGGCCATCCAGAGTTCCTTTAAACACTTCCATCCAAGCCTAAAGGAAAACCAAACACCCTCCTGCAAGGAAGTCATGGTCTGAGGGAGGGGACAATCCTCCTACAAAGGTGGGCTGGGAGAGCTGGGGAAGAGCTGTTCACCTGGAGAAGTTCCACTTTAGAGCCCTAAACAAGCTCCGAGAGATCTAAAAAGGGACTTTGGACAAGAGCCTGGAGTGCCAGGACATGGGGGAGTGGTTTCAAACTGAAAAAGGGCAGGATTAGCTGGGATAGTGGGAAGGAATTGTTCCTGTGAGAGCGGGGAGGCCCTGGCACAGGGTGCCCAGAGAAGCTGTGGCTGCCCCTGGATCCCTGGGAAGTGTCCAAGCGTGGACAGGGCTTGTCAGGGTGGACAGGGCTTGGAGCAGCCTGGGATTGTGGCAGGTTTCCCTGCCCGTGGCAGGGGGTGGGATGGGATGATCTTTGAGGTCCCTTCCAACCCAAACTGTTCTGATTCTGGGATTCTGTGAAGCCCTGAGCAACAACTCCCCAGGCTTGCCCATCACAAGGTCTTACTTCACTTTCCAGACTCAGAGGTTTGCTGTGCAACTCAGCTGCAACCAGGTCCCCATTTGGGGACAGCTGTCCTGCTGTAACTGCTGTCACAGCCAGCTCTCCCTTGTGGGAGAGCTCCTCTGTTGGGCCCTTTAGGACGAGAGGGACCCACAAGGATCATCAGGTCCAACTCCTGGCCCTGCACACCCCAAAAATCCCATGCTGTGCCCAAGAGCCCCTTCAGAGGAAGCTGCAGACCCCAGTGAGGTCTGTCCTCTGTCTCCAGCAGGCTGAACAAGCCAAGTGCCCTCAGCTGCCCCTTCCCTATCTCCTGTCTCTCCTTTGAACACTCTCTAACAGCTTTAGATCTTATCTAAAGCTGTCCCAGCCCAGAGCAGACAGGACAATGCCCTCCCTGGCCTGGCTGGCACTGCTGGGGTGATCCCCCAGGACAGGGATGTCCCTCCTGGCTCCAGGCACTGCTGACTCAGATCCAGCTGGCCATCGAGCAGGACTTCAGATCCCTGCTGCTCTCTCAGTGCCCAGCCTGTCCCTGCCTCCAGGGCATGCCTCAGTGCCCAGCTGTGAGCACCTTTGCTCACTGGCAGACACTTCTGTGCTCTCACCAGAAAGAAGATGAAGGCACTGACAGACTTTGTTGTGGTGGAGGCACTCAGGAAGCTTTGCCTTCTCTCTGCCTGCAGGTTTAGGGTAGGCTGTATCCTAGCCCTGCCTCTGACAGCCAGGATATGCTTTGGGCCCCTCTGGAGTGAGGATTTGCTGCAGTGCTAACTTGCATTTCTGGCACTGATAAGTTTGTTTGGCATAGCACTCATTCCTGAGAGAGGATCCTTTCACAAACCCTCCTCAGGCCTGCCTGATTTCAGCAGTGCTTTTCCCCTGCTGCCTTTGAAAGGCTGCTTGCTAATTGCCAGGAGAGCTCAGGTGGCTCTCAGAGAAGCAGCAGGAGCTCTGTTACTGCCTGGCCCAGCCCAGCTGATCAGACTGGTAAGGTGGGGGGTGTTGGAGGGATTGTAATGACTGCAGTACCCCTTCTTCTTAATTCCAGCTTGTGTAGATAGTTGTTAGGTTGTAGCCTAACCATTTTTCTCTGCTGTGGGCTGTATTTCCATTTCAAGCTGTGCTGTGCTACTTTAAGGGCAGGAAATGATCTTCATTTGGTTTGTCACCAAAAATCCCCCTTGCTTTTGTGAGGAAGTTGAGCTAAGTGCAAGATGTGAGCAGGGACAGCCACATACTGAACACTGAAGCTGTCCTGATACCTGAGCATGGGACATGGCACAGGCAGAGCAATTCCAGCCTTCGCTTCCCTTCCAGGAGCCTGGAAGCTGTGCCTCAGTGCTGGCCTTTCACTGAGTTTAAGATCCCTGTGCCTGCAGTAGGTGTTGGCTTGGTGGGATGCTCTGTGCTAGTGCTGCAGGAACTCGTTTTGGACACTCCACTGGTGGCAAAGAGCTTCACCTAAAAGGATTTGATAACCCTTTAAGCTGTAGAAAACAGGCACTTTGGCCATATAAAGGCTTGTGGGGTGATCTTGCTCTGTTGTGTCTCCAGCTGTGGTGAGCTCTGATATTGCTGGCATTTTTGTAATGTGGCTCTGGATTTATTCAGAAATTGCTGTCAGGAGAGGCTGAACTCTGACCCCACTGCACTTATTTTGCAGAGAGCAGCCAAAACAAAGATGTGCATGCTGGAATTCCTCTGAAAATTACTTCCTTTCCCTGCTTTTTTATGCACTGAAGTACAAATTGCCCCAGTTGTTGGTGGAGAGGAAGATAATCTGTGATTAGAGACAGACCCATCCCCTTGTGCAAATGAGAAATGGCAGTGTTGTGTAAATTAAAGGTACCATCAGGTGAATCTCTCTTTAAATCTCCTTTTCTGGCAAGTATTCTGTCAGTCCTTTATGTTTGTGGGTGGAAAAGTCCCAAAGCCAGGATATTTTTATGAAGGGCTGTGCTGAGTGCAGGTGAAGGTGGAGAAGTTCTTTTCAGCCTGTTTAACAATTGCAGTGTTCTTGATTGAATGATGATGCAGAAGCCAAGAACTCTGTACAACTTCAAATAAACATAAACATTTCTCTCCTGACCTTTCTCTGTTTCATTTACTGCTGAATCAGCTGCCAGAGGGCCTGGGGGAGACTGGGGGAAAGCTGGAAACCTGGAGGTCCCTCTGGTGGCTGATTCCTTTAGGAAAAAAAAATATCTTTTTAAAGAGTACTGTGGATACATTAATCTAAACATAAGCTGTATAAAATATTAATCTAAAGGAGGTTTCTTTCTTTGTACAAGGCAGATTTTGGTGTTTCACTGCCCTGTAACCATAAAATTAAATGCTGCTTGTTTCAGCCTGGCTTTTTGCTTAGAAAAGTGTCGTGTAGCAGGAGGCATCTGTGTGATGTAAGGATGTTATTTTGGTGTGAGGAGCTGGCTTTTCTTGAAATTGAGTTTTTAAGTGTTAATATTTAAATGAATTGTTAGGGATAGTTGCTGGTTTTGAGAAGCTGCTCTGAGTATGGCATTCATGGCACTGAGTGGATGAAAGATGAAGATGAAATCTGGTTTGTTTCCTTAACCAGCCTAATTGTAGATGTTACTTAACAGCTTTCATTATTAGAGATTATGCCCCATCAGAGTCATTATTTAAGATAGTTTTGCAATAAAGGTGTAGCAGGCTTCACAGGTGTGGTCAGGAGTGCTCTGAGTAGAAACACTCACTGCAGTCATATCTCTCACCACATTGCCTTCAACATTCCCCTTTGTAAATGCAAGCTTCTGTTTGACTCATGTGCTGAGTCTATTTTATTTTATTTTATTTTATTTTATTTTATTTTATTTTATTTTATTTTATTTTATTTTATTTTATTTTATTTT
>JAYDZK010000002.1:3417357-3431467 GCA_034509185.1 Euphonia xanthogaster
CTCTCTCCACCTTCCTATCCCTTCTTGGATCCTACAATAAAGTGGTTGGAACTATCCGGGACTGAGTCACCTCCTTCGGCCCTGGTGAGCGGATTATAACCATCCGGGACTGGGCGGAAGGTGGGCTGAGGGGCAGCGCTGGTGGGCAAGGGATCACTCTTCGCCCCTCTGGCGTCCTGCCAGCACCAGCCCAGGGTTTCCCCCCCACTGCGGAAAAAAGGGGAAACAGTCCCCACGCCGCACTGCTCCTGCTGGATAGATCAAATAACACACTTGGAGTTTTTAATGCAACACGAGCTGGATGAGGAAGTGGCCAGTGATGCTGTACAAAAAAATGTACAATGAGTGGGATAACAACTACAAATCCCTTTAATCTCTGGTCTTACCTCAACATCTCAGACTGTTTGGAGCCTGCAGGGATTATTGGAGATGTGTGATTCCAGAAAGGAAAGAGTGAGATGCTTCATGGTGTTCCCTGACCATGAGTGGTCTGCTGGACCTCAGCTGCAGCTCAGCCTGCAGTGATCACAGAATCACAGGATCATTTGGGCTGGGAAAGACCTCCAAGATCATCAAGTCCAACCTGTGACTGATCCCCACCTTGTCACCTAGCCCCAAGCACTAAGTGCCATGTCCTGGAGATCCTTGGACACCTCCAGGGATGGGGACCCCACTGCTGCCTGGGCAGCACCTTCCAAGGCCTGAGCACCCTTTCCTTGAGATATTCCTGCTGGTGTCCAACCTAAACCTGCCCTGGCACAGGTTGAGCCCATTTCCCTCCATCCTGCCCCTGTTCCCTGGGAGCAGAGCCCAATCCCCCTGGCTGTCAGGGAGCTGTGCAGAGCCACAAGGGCCCCCCTGAGCCTCCTTTGCTCCAGGCTGAGCTGTGGGGACATCACAGCCCAGGCAGACCTGTGTCCTCTCACTTCAAATTACTGAAAAGCTCAAGGAGTCAACTGGAACCCTGCTGGAAACCAGAACATCTCCCACTCCCTGCTTTCTCCATTAATAAATGTCTTATTTTCTTAGGCTAAACCAATTACTTACTCTCAGTCATACACAGCTCCCATTTCAGCTCAAAACCAGGCTCCTTTCCCATGGAAAAAAAATAAAATAAAATCAACTCTCCTAATTTCATAATTAATTTTTCTGCATGACTTTTCCCAGCAACATAACTCATTTTTTTCCCCAAGTTCTCTATGAGCTGATGAAAATGAAAATCCCCTCAGCCTCCCTGCACGCTCTCATGTACATCCCTTCTTTGTAGCTTAATTTCCCATTTTTAAAAGGAAGACATTTGCTTTCCTCCAACTTTTTTTTAGGAGGGGGAGGGTGGAGGAGGCAGGTAGGGAAGTGAACAACGAGTATTATTTCATCATTAATACAATGACAATCTTGTGCACTGTGACACCGAGGCGGTAACAGAGGGCAATAAATCCAGATTAATAATTAACATCCACATCGTATCAAACCATCTTGGTGCTCTCATTTCAACTGCTTCAGAAATCTTCCTACTTCTTTATTGCAAACACATGCAATAGGTCAATCAGTCCTTAAAACCACACACGCTGATGGAGACAGCACTGCTGGGACTCAGCAGGTAAAACTTCTGGATGAAAAAATCAGAGTTTGGCATCAAAAGTGGCGTACACATGCCAGCATCAATGGAAATAAAAATGCAAGGTTCCTATTTGGGTTGCAAAGACTGGAATATTTTATTTTAAAAAGGAACAAAATACAAGTTACTGCTATTGAGACCCTCCTGAACTGCACGTGGATGAGGATCAGGCGCTGGAAGGAAGCAGACAAATTTCCCACGTTAATTTCAGCGTGAAGAGCCACTTTGATATTAACATTGAAACTTACAAGCTGATTTTACAGCATTTTCCAACCTGAGCACGAAGAAAATGCAACAAGTTCTCCTAAAAACCCCCCACTGATCTCATACACTTAAAGAAATGATGTGGTGGGCATATTCATCATATGGCTTGAAAAATAATATCCTTAGCTGCTTTTGTTATGGTCTTCAAAATTCATGTTTTCAAGCTTTTCCTCCAAAACCAGGGAGGGCTAGAAACTTTATTTCAAAAAACTTGATAGCCAAGAGTCTCACCTAATTATGTGAGCTGGGGCTTCAATGGGGGGGAAAAAAAAAGGTGGGGGGGGGGGGAGAAACAAAGAAAAGGAATGCAGGCATACAGAAATTTTTTGGGAAATAATATGATCACTGGCAAAACTTTACTTATTGTCCCAAACTTCTTGCTTTTTTCCTTCTCACTGGCTCCATGGTGAGTGCATTTCCCCCCAAAATCTGTGCTGTAATCCTGTCCTCTAAACTGTTTTTTAAGTGTTAAGGGAATGGAAGACCACTAGAAAGTGGCCTCAATAGGTGCCTGGGGAAAGAAATAAGAAGAAGAAAGAGGAAAAATGTGAATGCAACAGGGACAAGCCCTTGGTGGGGGAAGGAAATAACAGGGAAGGGGAGAAAGTAAAAAAAAAAAACTAAGGAGAAAAGAGAAAAATATAGGAAAGGGGAAGAAAAGGGGGTGGGAAGTACAGGAAAGGGTAGGAACATACAGGAAAGGGGAGAAAAGGGGGGAAAGGAAATATAGAAAGGAGGGGGGAAATACATGGAGGGAGGGAAGGAAAATAAAGGAAAGGGTGAAAGGGGGGGGGAAGGGAGATATAAGAAAGGAAGAAAAAAATAAAAGGAGGCAAAGAAAGGGGAGTGAAGGAAACTAATGGGAAGGTGAAAGTAATGGGGGGCTGGGGATGAAACTCACGAGGCAAAAACCAAAATTAAGGGAGTGGGGCGGTGTGATAGTGATTGCAATAAGGGACGGGTTTAAAGTAAAAAATGAGAGATTTAGATCAGATTCAGAGAAGAAATTCTTGACTTTGAGGGTGGGCGGGTGCTGGCACAGGGTGCCCACGGAAGCTGGGGCTGCCCCTGGATCCCTGGCAGTGCCCAAGGCCAGGCTGGAGGGGGCTTGGAGCAGCCTGGGATGGTGGAAGGTGTCCCTGCCCGTGGATGGGCTTTGAGGTCCTTTCCGACCCAAACCGCCCCGTGACTCTGCGGGCAATAAAAGGGCGGAAAAAAGAAGGCGGAAAGCCCGGAGCTCGCTTGGCTCGGCGGAGAAGCCGCGGGCAGCGCTCGGGGCCGCCCCGGGCTGTGGCCAAGGCAACGCCGCGGCCGCGAGCGGCTCGGCCGGGCCCGTGCCGGTGCCGGTAACGGTGCCAGTACCGGTCCAGCGGGACTCGGGCTCGGAACCCCGGGGCTGCAGGGACGTGCCGGTGCCGGTCCAGCGGGGCTCGGGCTCGGAACCCTGGGGCTCCAAGGACGTGCCGGTGCCGGTACCGGTCCAGCGGGACTCGGGCTCGGAACCCCGGGGCTCCAGGGACGTGCCGGTGCCGGTCCAGCGGGGCTCGGGCTCCGAACCCTGGGGCTCCAAGGACGTGCCGGTAACGGTACCGGTCCAGCGGGGCTCGGTCACGGAACCCCGGGGCTCCAGGGACGTGCCGGTGCCGGTACCGGTCCAGCGGGATTCGGGCTCAGGACCCCGGGGCTCAAGGGACGTGCCGGTGCCGGTCCAGCGGGGTTAGGGCTCGGAACCCCGGGGCTGTAGGGACGTGCCGGTGCCGGCCCGGCGGGACTCGGGCTCGGTTCCCCTCGCCCAGGGCTCCGTCTCGGTGCCGTGCGGCTCTCGGTGCTCGGAATGTCACAGGCGTGAGAAGCCCGGGGCGCGGGGCTGAGGGCGAGAATCGCCTCAGGCGGGTCAGACACGGCCCGGCCCGGGGGGAGGCGGGTGCAGCCCAAAACGTGACCGTGTCCTCTCAGGAAAACCGGGCCAATGTTAAAATTACTCACTCGGACCCCTTGTGCAAAAGGCCCCTCTCTCTTACAGCCCACATCGTGTCTTGCTTCCCCCCAGTAATTTTAGCACAGCACACAGCTTTACAAGTTTGTCTGCAAAAGCCAGACAGTAACAGCACTGGATCAAAGTGCCTGCAAAGAGCGCTGCTCATTGCCCCAGAAACATCACTCCAAACCCAGCAACTATTATTATTATTTATTTTTATTATTATTCTGCAGTGCTGGGAGCTAAACTGTGAACATCTTCCATAACATCATCCCTGGGTGTTGTGCTGTTTGCTGTGCTTCCAGCTCCAGCAGCACAGCCCAGTTTGCGGAGGCTCTTTTTCCCAGTTCCAAGCTGGGTATGGCTTATTCAACTTCAATGAAGAATAGTGCATTAGAACAAGAAATTGGAAAACACCTCGGGGTGGTTTTGCTGCCTCCTTCTGCTCCTCTCCTTCACACCCAAACCTGACCATTTCCAAACTGCTGTCCCAGCAGGTTGTGAGCTCAGCCTTTCCTGGCATCTTTCCCGTGGTCTCCCTCCTCTGGCATCAGTGGTACCAACCTCAAAGCCCACTGCTTCCTTTGCCCAGTGTCCTATTTCCAAACTCACAGCTTTTTGCCAGGGAAAAGTCCCTCAGATTCTAAAGCATCCTTCCAAATTCAGAAGCAGAGCAGCTCTCCTTGTCACCTTGGGTTTCACAGAGCTACTAAGGTTGGACCTTAATAGCAAAATCACCAAGTCCAACCTTCAACCAAAACATATCATTCATTAAATGCCACATCTGCTTCCAGGGATGGTGACTCCACTGTTCCCCTGGGCCCCCTGTTCTAATGCTTGACTACTCTTTTCAGTGAAAAATGTTTTCCTAATAACCAATCTGAACCTTCTTGGCTTAACTTGAGGCCATTTCCTTTTATCCTAGTGCTTGCTGCCTGGGAAAAGAGGCTGAGCCCCAGCTGACCACACAGCAATAGGGTTTCCCCTGAGATTGTTTTCTCCAGCCTTCTTTTCTCCTCTCCTCCCTCCACACATTGGCAGCCCCAGCCAGATACCAGTGAAAACTCCACTGCTTTCCAGCCAGGCAGCTCCTTGGTACAGGAGAGGAAGCTGAGAGGAATGAAGAACATCCCCAAGGGCCAGGCAGGGACTGTCTGGAAGCTGTGTCCAAGGACAGCCTCCAGCTGGAGGAAAGCTTGGTTAGATTCCTGGTGGATCCAATGCAGGGCTTGTATAAATCCTGCCTAACACTCTCATGGAATCAGTTAAGTGAAGTTCACAAGGTAGTGGAGAGTTATCTGAATTGTGCTCTTTAAAAGAAAAAAAAAAATAAGAAGAAAAGGGAGAGAGTTAAAGGAAGAAAGAAAAAAATTCCACAAAAGCAGTGTTTGACCTCTTCTTCAGAGTTATCTCAGAATCTGTCATTCCTACCCAGTCTCTGAATCATGGCTGCTGTTATTTGAGTCAGATTAACACCAAAGGAGTTAAGCTGAGCATAGCTGGGAAAATACTTGTGCTTCAACTGGTGTGGCTCAGTTTAATTTTAACAGAGACAGGGCTTTTTAGATTTCCTATGGCATTGCCTGCACTGAACAGCAAATCCATATAAACAGGATCATATGCCCACGCCACATGACAAAAACACACATCCACTCCTGTTTCTGAGCAAGGTGCTGCTCAGGGACTCCAATTTGGTGTTGAAGTTCCTTGGCTCAGGTTGCTGTAATGACATTGTAGCTGTGCACAGCATAGGATTTACAGCTGGGCTAATCCAGCCCTTCCTAAACATGAGCCAGAACTGGACCTCAAATAAGTTACTGAGGCTACTGTTAACCTGGTTGGTTGCAGTGAGGTTATGCTGGCTGTGTACCATAAATCAGAATTGTTTAGGTTGGAAAAGCCCTCTGAGATCATCAAGTCCAAGCCTCAACCCATCACTGCCAAGGCCACCACTAACCCAAGTCCCCAGATGTGACACCTAAATGGCTTTTAAATCCATCCAGGGATGGGGATTCCACCACCTTCTTCTTTCCATGAAAAAATCTTTGCTGATATCCAGCCAATCCTGTATCCTCCCAGTATCTAAACAGGGCTGACAAAAAGGCTGGAGAGGGAATTTTCACACAGGTATGGACTAATAGGACAAGGAGGAATGGCCTTAAGCAGGAGGGCAGGTAAAGATGGGATATTGAGGAGAAATCCTTCCCTCTGAGGGTGGGCAGGCCCTGGCACAGGGTGCCCAGAGCAGCTGGGGCTGCCCCTGGATCCCTGACAGTGTCCAAGGCCAGGCTGGATGGGGCTTGGAGCACCCTGGGCTAGTGGAAGGTGTCCCTGCCATGGCAGGGTGTGGGATGGGATGATCTTTAAGCTCCCTTCCAACCCAAACCATTCTGGGATTCTGTTATTCTATAACCCTTTCCTGGTGCAACTTGAGGCCATGTCCAAGGTATTTTAAGTGCCATGTGACAAAAATGACTTACAACAGCCTGCCTTACCTGAAGGCAGTGAGACAAAGAAACAATAATGACAGGGGGTTATGAGAAACAACTTTGGTTCTTCAGAAATATAAATGCTACACAGCTTTCCTTGAGCTAAACCTTGGGTTCTGAGGCACGTTCACCATCCTCCAGGCCCTGTGATTCTCAGAGGTGTGGGCTAAAGCAGCGGATTTAATTCCCCTGCCTCAGGAAGCTCTGTGTCGGGGCAGGGAGGATGCTCAGAGAGCAGCCAAGTTCTCTTAGGGTCACTAAGTCCAGCAGGCAGCCAAGGGAGAAGTCAGCATGTCCAGACATGCCTGGGATTTTCTAGGGACAGTCTCAGCCCTCTGGAGGGAACAGAGCCATTCAATGTAGGGTGATTAAAAAGTGCTGGGGTATCTCACTTCCCAAAGCACTCAGCCCCAGCATTTGCATGCAGATGTACCTTCTGTTCCAGACACTGGAGATTCACAGGGATGCTGCTGCATTTATGTTTTCCTGCTGTTTCCTCCTCTTTTATGGATTTGTTTACCCTCTCCTTGACCCCTGGGATCCTGACCGCTGATTTCTTACCTTGCCCCTGACAGCCCTAGCCCAGACATGTTCAAAGCCAAGCCTTGGCACTGCTACCACTCCTGCCAGGTTTTAATCAGCTACAAGACATTTGCCACTGCCACCAAGGAGCTTTAAACAATCAAAGCGCTTTAAAATTTAATCTCGTGTCACAAATAGAATTTATATTAATTCACTGGTTAAATATTGATCTAAGACAAGATCCTGAGCAGCTCCCTTCCTGCTTCCAACAGAAACAACCAAAGCAGAGCTCTCTGTTTTCTATCACATCCCCAAGGCTCAGCTGAAGAAAATTAAGGTTGCAACACCCAAATGTGAAAAAATGCTTCTAATCCCCTCTCCTCTCCCCCCTCACGTTCTGCGGCTGCATTACGATGCAGTTTCTGATGCTGTGATCACATCCTATTCCCTTCCCACGGGGCCCCAGCCTCATTCTGCTATTGGCCCGTTGTTGAATATTTCTTTTTATCCCCTCATTCAGCGTCTGGCCCCAGGCCATATTCTTCAAATTCCAACCAAACGCCACAATTATTAGCTTCCTCCTGGGCATTCCTTGCATGTTCTCTCTCATACATCTCCCAAGCAGCCACAGATTCATCTTTGCCCCTCTTTCCACCCCTGGTGAGTTAGCACATCATCTTGCTTATGTTAAAGCAGGAAATCAGAGACAGGATCAAATTGATCACAGCTAAGACTCAAAGCTACAGCTCCCTCCTGTGCCTCCCTTCATCCTTAATGAGCAGGTAGGGAAAGATCTTGTGTATTACTTGTTCAGTGTCTCCTGTGGGAAAAAGCATTGTCAGTGGAAATATCCCAGCAGCACTTGTGCTGGAAAACAGGGAAAGAAAAGGCCCCAGTCTTCCAAGAAACTGAGTAGATGGTGTCAGCTTTGAGCCTAAAGCCTCGTGCTCCTGGCAGGGGTAGAACAGCACCCAGACACAGCCCTTTATGCATGGAATTGTAGGCAGCTGGATGGGTAACTGCCCCTGCCTTTTCCAAGGAAGAGAGGGGTAAAAAGAAAACACACACATAGGGTGGTTAAAGCTGAAATAAACGTTGCTGTCAGAAGCAAGTGTGCTATAGGCATATATTGCTTGGAAGGAAAAATTCTGCTTGCAAAGGAGAGGAGGAGGCTGTTGTTCATGTAACACAGACTAGTTTGGGGTGGGAAGGGACCTTAAAGCTCATCTCCTTCCATGGGCAGGGACACCTTCCACTAGCCCAGGGTGCTCCAAGCCCCATCCAGCCTGGCCTTGGACTCTTCCAGGGATCCAGGGGCAGCCACAGCTTCTCTGAGAAACCTGAAGGGCCTCCGCACCCTCATAGGGACAAATTTCTTGCCAATATCCCATCTATCCGCACCCTCTGGCAGTGGGAAGACATTCCCCCTTGTCCTGGCACTCCAGGCCCTTGTCAATAGTCCCTCTCCATCTTTCTTGCAAGTTCCCTTCAGGTACTGGCAGGCCACAGTTAGGTCACCCCAAAGCTTCTCTTTTCCAGCATTCCCAGCTCTCCCAGCCTTTCCCCATGGAGCTGTCCCATCCCTCTGATCATCATGGTGCCTCCTCTGGACTCTCTCCAGCAGCTCCAGGTCCTTTCTGTGCCAGGCCCTGCAGGTGAGGTCTCACCAGAGGGGAGAGGGGCAGAATTCCCCCTTTCCTGCTGCCCACACTGCAGGATCAGCCCAGGGCACAGCCCACGCAGGAGCTGAGGGACAGGAGGGCAGCCTCTGAAACACCTGACAGCCCAAAATAGCTTTTCCCACACCTTAATTGCCTTACCATTTAGGAAAACGGGGTTTTGTCAGAAAACTAGAAGAAAACAGTTCTTTTTGCTGCCAGCCTTGTGAGTTAGGCTGGAGCAGGTGCTTGAGACCTGCTGAGGTGTGTTGCTGCTGCTGCTCCATGGAGCTGCTTCCTGGCCTTCCCTGTGGTTTCCCATTACATTTCTGCCACACCAATCTTTTATCCCCCCTTCACTTTCTGTCATAGTACCCAGGACTGAAATTGGAGATGACAGAAGCATAGAGCTGTTCACATTAACAATGCCAGCAGGCTGTGTGTTTTCTTCTCTTGTCACAACCAAAGCCGACTGAGGTTTATCCTTTATTTTCCCCCAAATGCTTCCAACTCTGTAAAACATCGTGGCTGGAGCAAGCCTGCTTAAAAAGTCATCTGGCAGAGTCACAGTCACCACCAGCTGAGAAGTTTGGCATAATTGTGAGACTAATCTTATTTTAGAAGCAAGGCAGGCTTAAACAGGCTCATGAGCCTGAACTGCTCTAGACTGCAGGCTAAAGGCTTTGAAATCAGCAATTATTCCCGACAACATTTCAGGCAATTTGGTTCACAGAATCAGTGCTGAGTTGGAAGGGACCCACCAGGGCCATTGATCCACCTGCTGGCCCTGCACAGGACACCCCAAGAACCCCCCCTGTGCCTGAGAGCATTGTATAAACACTTCTTGAGCTCAGACATGTTTTGTTGTAAGGCCACACCGATCTGTGATTCTGCCTGCACCTCTCCAACACAAAAAATGTTCACCTATAATAGGGCAAAAGAGAAAAGGGGGGGGGCTAGTCCTATAGTGTAATCACCCCCCAACACCTGTGAGAGAACAGGTAACTGCTGACCTGGATCAGCCAGCAGTCATCCTAAGCCTGGTGATTTTTAGAAAGAGAGAAGGGAAAAAAAAAAAAGCAGCAGCATTAAAAACCCTTTTTCCTCTCAGGGCCTCACTTTCCCCTCCCAACCTTTGTCTCTTGTTTCTTTATTTTCCACAGGCTGCAGGGCAGGGTTTCCCTCCCCCGTGTTTGCCCAGGGCTTAGCACAATGCCTGACCTGTCAGGCTCCCAGTGTGGCCAGGGGACCCCGAGCAGTGGCCCCTGCGTGCACTTCCTTGTCACCAGCTCTGCATCTCAGCCCCCTCTGCTTTGTCACTGCTGCCTGTGTGTCCTGAGCCAGGCTCCTCGAGCCCTGCTCCACATCCCCTTGCTGTCACAAACCCTGGGGCACCTTCTCCAGCCCCCAGCACAGCCCAGCCTCATCGCTGGGAAAGAAATACAAGGTGGGTTTGCAGTGGCAGCAGAGGTTCCTTCAGCAGGGTTTTAACACACACAATTTAGAGTTCCTTTAATCACACAGGAGTTCCCAAACGAGGTGAGGAAAGCTGGAGTCAGAGTCGAATGTTTTCCCTTCCACCTCCTTCCATCCATCAGGATAAACCAGGGAGACCCAGGCAGCACTGCACTACTGCAGCTTTAGCATGGGAAAGCAGGAGATATTGCTGAGGGCAGCCCAGATAAACCAGGCAGCAAAGAAGCCAGGGTTCAGCCCATGCACAAATCCAGAGACAAACTGTGCCATGTCCTGGAATAACAGGAGTAGAGTTCCCTTTGGCAGTGAGCAAAACACAGAGACGCTCTGGGGGGAAGAAGAAAAGCCACACAAAGGTGACCCCCCTGATGCCAGATTCTTGCCCTGAGGGACAGTTTGCATGCTCAGCACAAACCCTTCCAAGAAGGGCATGCTTCAGCCTTCAAACCAGTCCAACCCCAGTGAGCAGGCTCACCTCAGCTGGACTCCAAACCAAGAAGCTTTTCCAAGTGGTAGGAGAGATGGGTCAAGCAAACATGCAGACTGAGAGGGCCCTACAGTACTGAAACAAGGCATGTACAATTTGGCAGGATTTTAAACATCTCTTTATAACTTCAGCAGGAAAAAAACCTATGTTGTTAAGCTTCACTCTAAAAAAGGAGAGCAGGCTTTATTTTGAGCAATAAAAGTGAGTTTTGAACTGGCAATCAGGCTATGGGCAAAAGAAATCCTTAAGCTCATGTTTTAGTCTCTGTTTCTACTTTGTGAGAGTGACGAGAAAGGACATCAGTGAGGAGTTAAAGCTCTGACCTTCCCTCCAAGCTGTGAGCTGCCAGAAATCACTCTGGGGACTCTGGAGTTCAGTCACTTGATGTGCTTCTTCCTCATCCCATTACAGCATTGCTTATTTTCCCCGTAACACCCCTATTTGGGAGTTGCTATGACAATTTGTAGCATTACTTACAGTGCTGTATGCAGAGAGAGCAAGAGACAGCTTTCTTTCCCAGGATTTTATTTTCTTAAGCCTTGAATAAGAAAGTCAAGCTCATTACCTGCACTAATAGGTGAGTTAGAGGCTCTAATCCAACCTAAATCTGGTAGAATATCCTTGGGCACAGACACAGCTCAGAACAGAGCCTGCAAGGTGGACCAGTACCAGTAAATAAAGAGCCAGTGCATTCAAGGCTACATTGTCCTCCCCCTGCAGCGAGTTGAAGCAATTTTGAGGGAGTTCACAATTTAATGCAAAGGGACACTGAGCAAATAGGCAAAAATTCCAATAGGGACTTAGGGATCACACGGTGTCTGATTCACAGGCAAGGACAGGCAGTGCTCTCCTTTGCTTTTAAGGCATTACCTTGAAGTTACTCCTCCTGACTCCCCCTGAGCACGTTTGTCTCTAAAGCTGAAAGGCTCCTCTGCTTCACAGCAGCTCTGCCAAGTCCCCCAAAAGGAGCTCTAAACACCAGGCACAGCTCATCCTTCAGACTAGACCAGAAGGGCTCTCATTTGGGCACCAGTAAAACCTGGAATAACCATTTTAATCCCATTTTGTCCTCTAGTTTTTAATCAGGGTGAAGTGGTGCAACACTCAAATCAGATTTCTGCTTGGCCTGTCCAGTAGAGGACATACTCATCCTGTACCTAAGAAACTTGGGGGTCAGGTCCCCAAGGTGTCAGTGACCCTGAACACAGCAGGTACAGAGGGCTATCAGCTACATGTTTATCACTTTCACATCCACCTTCTCCTTCAGCACTTCATTTTCCAGTGGGCCCATCCTTTCTTTTGCCCTCTTGTAGCCGAAACGCTGCTGTTGCAAAAGCCACAATCATCCCATAATATCCACAGTCTTAACATCTCCCCCCCAGCAACCGTGCCTGCAATCATCCCTGTGCTTATCTGATCAACTAATGCTTTATGAAAGCAATTATGTCCTATCTGCACTGCCTCATGGTAACGTCCTCCAGCCCCCTCCTCTCCTCCCTCCACCAGCCATTCCCAATATAAAAAGAACCCGGATATGAGCTGGCTCAGCAGGAGGAACCACTTGACATTCCTCACTCAGAGGAGGCAGGGAGGCAGATTATTGTAAATCGGTCACTTCTCCGTGCAGTAACCTGCACGGGAAAGGCTCCAGCCCCAGCATCCCCGGGGCTCATAAATCAGCAGGATGGCTGTGGGGACACCCCACAGGGCTGGGCTTCCTCTGAGGCTGACAAGCTCTGCGCTATCCGTGAGAAATCACACAAAGTACGTCGGACCCCGCGCCATTTCCTCCCGTGCTGGAAAACCCGCGTGCCTCACATCCTTCCGTGTCCTGGCTCCAGCTCTGCTGGCCTTGCTTGGCCCCATCTCCTCCCCTCTGCCGGGTTTGTTCTGTTTATCTCCTGCACCTGGGTTAATTGCTGCAATTGACTGATACGAGTGGTGCAGTGGGATGTAAATGAAGTAGGAAAAAAAGGGGAGGGGAAAGAGCTGGGTGGGCTGCAGAAGCACGAGGAAAAGCAAGGCCAGCTGCATCCTGCAGAAAGCCAGGTCAGCTGAAGTGTATAATACGCCCTTTAAAACGTTAATGGTGCAAATTCAATAGCAGGGCTTGGGTTGTTGGAGTTTTTCTGACTGCTGGGGGGAGTCCCACAGCCCTGTAACCACCCAGGGCATGCAGGGCACCCCATGCCCAGGGCACTCGAGGGCTGGAGTTTGTCCTGTCGCACCCCACACATCCCTCTTGCAGCACAAGCCTTGGGTCACTCTGACCTCCAGGACTAGGAACGATAAGATCAGCTCACAGAGCTCCAACATTTATTGTCACGCACAAACAATGCTAACATCTGGCCAGCTTTCTGGTCAGGATAAATAAACCAGCACTCCCCCAATGCAAGGTCTGCTCTCAAAGCTCATCTAGCAGGGCCTTTTGCTGTTCTCATCTCTCTTTGAGAAGCTCAAGGAACAGCATCTTGGTTCAAGGCTGGGTCTAGATTGCACCACTGAAGCCTTCGTTCCTAGGATTAAGGAGCAAGTCAGCTGTCCCTGTTTCCATAGCCACTGTTTTCCCCTCAGCAGGACAATGTGAATGAACTGGTTTTCTCCCAACACAACCAAGGCTCAGTGCAGAAGGAATTTCCTTGTTCTGTTCCTAGACAGGCATTTTCAAAGGTGTAGGATTTTTTTAACACTGCCAAGAGTCTCCATCTGGCAAAGGAGAACAGGACCTAAAAGTGTCTTCTCTGCCACAGGTGTTATTAACACCTTTCCCTGACAAACCTGCTGTTTGAGCCTTTCTCTGAATAAAAACCTCATTGCTCATTTCTGGCTCCTTTAGGCTCATCCCCCAGGACATTCTGATCTGCTTTTCCCAGGAAAAGCCACTGACAGCCAGTCCATGCTTACCTCAGAACTCCACCTATTCCTACCAAGACTACCAAGTGAGCAGCATTACTGCTCCTGGACATGGAGATGGCCTGAGGTGACAGCTTCCATGCCACATAATCCCACAGCCACCAGACCAGACATTTAGCAACTCCTCGGAGTACAACAGTTGCTACCATAGGAATAAATCAAATTTTTTTCCTTCCCTCACATTTGAATTAGGGCCCACAGTTCCACTCCAGCATTGGCACCAACCCCACCCTTACCCTGCAGTTAACTCCAAGCAACCACTTCAGAAAGACAGAACAGCTTTAGAAACATGAATTGGTCCTCATCCCAAAAATGCAGAGCCTCAAATAGTCCTTGCCCTATTAAAAGGCATTGGAAGGAGACACCTTTTCAATTAAACCATCTTCTCAATTAGCACAGCTGAATAAAATTTCTGGCACTGTTGGGAGTTGTAACTTCAAGCACTTGAGGGATGCTTCAAGCCTTTTAGAATGAAGCTGGAAAGCTTTAAACTATTAAGCTTGTTTTAATAAAACAAACCCAGAAACTTCTGCTAATGGTTTTCAAAATACTTTGTAGTTAAAAACTGTCACACACATATTTTCTGAAAAATCCTTTGCTAGGATTTTTTCTCCTGAGAAGCTGAGAGGCCTCAGAGGAAAAGAAAAACAATAATTCTCTGCTGCTGTGGAATGCAACAGGTGCACCTTTGGTTGGTCCATGTGA
>JAYDZK010000002.1:3456350-3473637 GCA_034509185.1 Euphonia xanthogaster
TTTAAAAAAATACCAATATCACATTTCCACCAGGGGAACCCACCGATTTCCCCATTTATGCTGTATAAATATTCAGAGACTCAAGGGCTAACTGGATACCACAGCCCCTAGGAGCCAAAAGTAACTTTAGGGATGTATCACATCTGCCTGGTGTTCCCATGGAAAACATTTCCCAGGAAGTGTGGCTGTAACTGCAGTGAAGGGGTGGCACACAAGAACCCATGCTGCCACTGATGGTGATGGGCCAGCTCATCTCAAGGGAAGTTTTTCATAAGAGAAGGTCCAACTCACACCAAAGTCTTGTTTTCATCTATGATTTTTAAAATGTTTTCAACAGAAATGTGTTCTGTAATCATTCTTTATCTCTTCTAGCCCTTCTGCCTGGCTGCCCCCTCACAGTGCAGTGATTCTCTTCCAGGTTCAGGAAACCAGGCTGTCTGTCCCAGGAAGTGTCTGTTTAGAATTGTCTTATAATCATCTGATTTATTAAAGAAATGCAAATGTTTTTATGTTTAAAATGTCCAATTAAAGTGGATTTTATGTGACCTAAAGTAATTCTAGGAAGCCAAGTGATTTGTACCCAATTAAACTGTATCTGAATTTGGCCCTTATTTCTGCTGATATCCAAAGTAAAGCTCTTGAACTGTTTCAAATTAAATTATGGAAAATCTTGGCATCCTAACTGCAAGCCCAGGTGCATTTATTTTTCTATTAAAAACAGAGAATTATGGAGGTTTTGTAAGCACAATATTTTCTGAATCCACTAAGGGGTTTTTGTTCTATATAACACACTAATGAAAAAGCCTCCTGCAGAAGAATCCTGAAAAATCAATAGGCTGGACACAAAATAGTAATGCAGCTTAAACAACAAGATGATTATGAATAACCTATCTTGAAGCCCTGTCACTTGAACATGGTTTGAGAACAAATGATGACCAGGCTATGGGGAGTGTGATGTGATTATTTTTTTAACGTATGTATGAAAGCACCTGGGTATAAACCCTCATATCTCTGTAACACAGAACACCAAGCTGGTTTGGGCGCCTCTTGATTTCAAAACAAATGTGAACTACTGAGCATTCAGCCTTTTCTTGCTCTTTTTATTCCAGCAAATTACCCACTCAAGCCAAAGAGGTAAACAGGAGTTACTCTACACTGTGGTTCCTTACAGACACACATTATTGCTGGACCCCATGGAAGTTTTCCTTTCCCTTTCCCACAGTATTCAGTTCCCACAACAAAGAGTTTGATTATAAGTTCAATATCAGCTCAAATGTTCTCTCCCACTTTGGTGGCACTTTGAACTTCTCCCAGAGGGAGAAGTCAAAACCCCATTTTGGATTCCCTTTTCCTTGCAGGTCCTTCCTGCCTTCTACAGTGTTAGAGAGATAAAGGCTTATTTTCAGCAGGGAGACAGCACATCTCCCTTGACAATCTCCTGGCAAGTGGAACTGGCAAAACCCCGGGGTGTGGTAGGCTGGCACCCAGGCCTGTGCCCTTGCAGGTACTGCAGATGAACCCTTTGTCAGCACGGGGAAGAATCAGGGCTGTCTCCAAAAATTATCTGCATTATTTACAGGGAAGATGAAGGAAAGGCAGTGGTGCTCAGAGTTCCACATCCACAAAAGCAGTTTTGAAGATCTTAAAAGCAGAAAGATAATGAATGTATTGGGGGCGGATTGCATATTTGGGGGTGGGTATAGAAGAGCAAAACTACAGGAATATATATATATATATTTTTAAGAAAGTTGTCATAAAACCCAGCAGATCATTTGGATGGTATTTCAATTGTTTTGCCTTTCCTGGCCCTACCAGAGAGCTCTGGCCATGCTACAGTCTGCATAGTGATGCCTTGTGAAGGCTGACCTAGAACAGAGACTAGACAGAGCTAAAGAATAAAGCAGGGATTTATTAAGAGGCCTCAGTAGAACCACCTTGGGCAGCACAACCCAAAATGGCCTCAAAAATGGATGACAGGTCACGGGGTCTCACACTTTTGTAAGTTCTGCTCCATTTGCATTTTGGAGTTCATTGTCCCATTCCAGCTCCAGCCCATGCAGTCCCATCCTGCTTGTTTTTCTCTCTCCAGCCCAGTTTGTGCTCTTGGGCTGAGATTTGGGTCATTTGTCCTTGGTCCCCAGCTGGAGCAGGAATTGTTTTGTCTCCCTGCTCTGTGCACAGAGCTCACCATCCCCTGATATGAAGCTCAGACCAACACACTAAAGCAGCACAGAATGTGAAAAACAGAAAAGCTCAAACCTGAGGCAGCAGTGTCAGGCACTGCCCATTTCCCACTCTATGCACTCTGCTTTTTTGGAGTCAGTGGTGAAGCTGCCAGGCCATCCCTCAGCAGGGAAGCCTGGCCAACAGGACAGAGGAGGATGGCACCCCAGCAGTGCCAACAGCAGCACCCCCTCTGCTCTGCTTCCGAGGAATCGCGGCTCTGACCCCGTCCGGGTCACGGCGCTTTCCAGTCCCATCTGGCTCACCTCAACCTGCCAGCTCTTCTGTCCAAGCAGCCCAGGAGCATGGACTGCAGCCTCCACACAGTGTGGCAGCCCCTCCTGGAACAGCTGATGGGAAAATTGCTTAAAAACCAGGTTTGGTGCCACGAGCCAGTCCAGCAGACATGAGCCACTCCAGTTGTCCAAGAGCAAGCGCCAGCCTGAAGATCCTTGGGCCACAACCAGAGACATCCAGCCCCTTGATCACAGGCCTCTTTCCATGCAATGCCCTGTGAGTCTGGAAAAACCATTCCCTTCTTCTCTGCCACTCCTGCAGGGGAATTCCTGCTGTAGGAACTCCTGCAGGAATTCCTGCTGTAATTTGTATTTACATACAAATACATACTATGTAAACCTACCACACTTTAAAAATTCCCTACAAATCCATTTCCTACCCTGCAGAGCATTCCTGCTGTAGGAACCTACCCAAAAAATGCCTCTTTGGCATTTGGCACTTGATATTCAGCACAGAGAGGAGTTGCTGCCCACAAGAGCCATCTGTAGATGGGTGAAGAACCCTTCTCTTTTCACCTAATGGAAATTTTCATTACTTGTTTTCCCTGTCATCATTAAAGGATTGTCACACGCTCACAAACCACTTGCATGTGACATTCCACCCAGGAGCAGGAGTTACCAGCTAGGAGCAGCTGTGAGCTCATGGTAAAAATCAGGATATGGGGATAAACATGTGGTTGTCTGCTAATTCCACCAGATGAGGATGAGCTGAACTAAATTAGAGAGAGATCTGTACCTGCACTGTATTTTCCCCTCTCCTCACCTGGAGCTGAATACATCTTCACCTGCCCTCTTGTACTTTGTGCAGTTTACACAAACCAAATTCTTCTGGGAATAGCACAAAACAAGGAGATTCTCCTACTGAATTCCTCTGCAGGGTTGTGTCTCTAATCCAAATCTCCTGGTTTTCCTCAGGAGAGTGAAGACAAGTTCTGAATTATGGAAATGAAGCTCTGAAAGAGGATGGCACAACCTGGGCTGTCCTCTGCCCAAACCCTTGGTCTTCCTGCAGAAGTAAAGAAACATTATTAGAATAGGCAATGTCTGGGGGGGAGGGTTTCTGTCAGGAGTTTCACCTCTGTTTTCTGACAGAGCCAGCCATGCCAGGTTTTGCCAAGGCAGCAATCCCTGTATCCCAGCAATTAGTGCTGGTGCTCTCTGAGTGCCTCTCTCCCCTGCCAAAAGGCATTTCTACAGGGACAGCTTCCACTTAGCATCCCTCTCCCTGAACACAGCTCAGCCTGCTCCCAGGTGCTGGGAGTTTCAAAATCCAGCAGGAACCACCCAGCAAAGGCTGTCCAGGACCCAGCACAAATATCCTGGCAGGCAGAGCCTGCTGAGCTCCTCACTGCAAGCAGCCACGGCAGTGAGTTAGAGAACATCTGTGGGAACTGAAATCCTGCCTCTGGGCTCCCGGCTCAGCCAGCCTCCAAGACTGATTAATTAACATAATTAGGAGCTGTAAACATTAATGGGTAATGTTCAAGCCTTTCCTAACACATTCTTAAAAGCTTCCACTGTGTAGTTATCTGTTGACTAATTTTGGCAGGCATCTTTAGGGCTGGAGGGAGCAGGGGAATGGAATGCAAATGCACCACTGGCTCACGGGAGGAGTGAACCAAAGCAAATAACCCACTGGGTTCCTTTAATAGAGGGGAAATAAGTTATCAGAAACAAGAGAGTTGTTTGTTTATGGCAGGGGAGAGTGGAGCCAACAGCTCTGCAACCTGTTTTCCCATAGATTGAAATCAACTACCTAACCTGAAAGCCATTTAAAACAAAACAACAACAAAAAACCCCTTCAGGCCTTTCTTGCTTATGGGAGCACCATGCTGTCATCTTTTAAGAAGTGTGAATCCCTCTAATTCCAAAGGAGGGACAGCTGTTATGAAGTCCACCTGCAGTTAATCTACTTTACTGGGTGTCCACGGATTTACAGGAGGCAGGGGACACCTCTGGAAGCTTCTGTGCAGTGGCAGAAGTTGGCTCCTTCAGTGCAAGCTCAGAATTTATAAGCATGCTGACATTAATGGAGGCAGCTCCATGGCTTTGGGGGGCACCAGCAGGAAGCCCCTGGATTCATCTCTTTCCCACACACAGATAAATCTTGGCTGCAGGTATCTGAAACAGCAAGGCCACTTGAACCCTGGTGTCACATCTCCGGAGAGGCATTGATAAGATCACCAATTCTGCTTTCTAAATCACCACAAACTCTGAGATAACATTTTATTTCCAGTTTGACACTTGAATTTATGATTGCCACCTCTGTGCAGTGATTGAAAACACATGCAAAGGGCCCTTTGCAATCCTGGATTTCGCTCATTCAACTATCCAAATTTCTAAGGAACGAAAAGAGGATTCTTAAAGCAGCACAGGTGCAAATGGAGCTCCCCAAGGGGTTTTCAACATAACAACTAATGCTCCTGAACTCTTATTTAATCACCAAGTGCACCAGTGCTTCACATAAGCACATCTTCACCAGCTTTCCAAACACTCTGATTCCTTTCGATAGACACTCAGCTATCTCAGATCACAAAGCCCTTAGGCATCTTCCCTGACTGATCTCTCCTTTCCCCGAGAGGTTTGGCATTCACTGGGAAGAGAGTCATGTCCTGATATTATTTAATCATCCTCATTCTAAGCAGACTCCCATTGACTTCTACAGGGATTCAGAGAATAAGACACTGTTGGTTTTGAGCCTTTTTCAAGGCTATTACAGCCAGGCAGAATCACAGTCTTGTTCTCCAAGCAGGTCACCAATGCAAAACCAGGGAAAAACACATTTCAGTGCCGTGGCACTTGGGGCTTTCTGCCTGTCGTGGGGTTTTTCCTCAGCACCTTTTGCAGGAATGCTCAGAACTTCCAGCATTTGTGAGCTGATACTCACCTCTCCATCAGGCAGGATTTGCACTGCACACCTCTTGCCACACCAGCACATAAATTATGCAGAAGCAACATGAAAAGCTCATCCAGATCTCAACAGCCTCGCATCAGCAAAGCCACAACGAGCACAGTTCTTCTACAGACCAGGCTCTGCTCAGGCTGCTTGCTCCCAAATCACTTTGCCCAAAAAGGCTTTACCTTTTCCCCACCCCATTGCTGCCCTAGTTTCTGTCTCTGTAGTTTTCAGCTGTAGACCAAAGGCAAGATTGTCCTCAGCCTGTGTGAATTTTTACAGGGATAGTAGAGACATTTCTGTTCCAAAAGGCACGAGGACCAAAGAGAAAGGCAAAACTCCTGTGAGCAAAAAGATGGGTCCAATTAGACATTTGCATTTATTTAGCATAATTATTATGCCTTTAACTATATTGATGCATTCTTACAGACCTGCCCATCCCAACCACTGCTCTGTAGGATAACTCCAGGCTTCCCAATTTTTGATTTGTAGCACTCTAGAAGCAAAACTGACCATTACAAAAAATTGAGGCTAGATTCCCTTTTCTACCTTCTTCAAATGGCTGCAAGTGACCCACGGATACCCAGAGTCCACTGACCTTGAGGATGAGCCTCCTGCTTAGAATTAAAGCTCCTAAAAATATTCCCTCCTTTCTACATCCAAAAGTCTGGAATCAGCTAAAGTAAATAGCATTAGTCTGAGCTGGCCCATTTGCACACAAGAAAAATAAAAGCTGGTAACTAATTAGTTCATTTTCCTAAAGCACTTCATACTCATCTCCATAACACTTAGGAATTAAAAGTCTGAAAATGCAAAGTGTTCCTGACCTAGTGCAGCAACCCCCCCAGTGAGATTCCCAAGGACACTTCCCAAACATGAGGTTTCTTTGTTGTCATAGATACACAGACACAAACACCAGTGGCACCCAGGGACTCACACTGGCCAGCAGCTTGTTACAATAAAGCTCTACATGTCTGAAAGGCAGGGTTGGGCTTTTTTTTTTTTTTCCCTGGAAAATCCTGCAGGCTGTGCCCGTTCAGTGGGTGTGTTAAGCTGCTGTCCTCCTCTATTCCTTTCTCAAGCAGAGTCCTAACACAGCAGGCTGGGTTTCTGAAGGCAGGAACGGAGCAGTGGGGTGTTTCAAACTGATAACTGGGGCCTGATGTTCACCTTGGAGCTGGTGTCTCTTTCAGGAATCCAGCTAGATACCTACTAGGCTTGGCCCAGGGGAGCCTGCTCTGCCATCTGATCTGCTCTTGGTTTAACCAGCCCAGCCTGGTCCTAATCAATGAGAAAGAAAGAAAGGAAGAAGGGAATGAATCCCAAGGGGAAGGGGAAGAGAGCCAGCCCAGCTATTATTTCACTCTACTGTGACAGGGAGAGGTGTCTTCTCCAGCAAGTTAATACAGAGCAGGAGGAAGAAGCAATTTTCCCCACTTCCCCATTTCCAACAAGCAAAGATCTGCTGGGATACAGAAACAAGAAACAGGCAAAGAAAAAAGAGCCAGGAGTCCCACTGGTGCCTGGTAGAAGCACTGAAGAGCCAGTGGCTGGCAGAGGAGAGGTGTTTAATGGATATTCTGGGAAGAGAAAGACTAAGGGAAAAGCTCAGAACTAGGGAGAATAAAAATGAGCATGAAGCACAGAGCAGTGGTTCCCAAGCTACAGCCCTTGCTCCACAGATGGATCTCTTTGGAGAAGCAAGCAGAGGAGCTGGAAAAGGCATTTTCAGCCTTGGCTGTGTGGAATGCAAAGAAGAAAGGAGGCAAGTGGGGTAAAAAAGAACGGTGGCATGGACTGACACAAGCAGAGCAAAGGGATAGCAGGAGCAGCCACGAGGAGCTAGAGAGACAGAATCAGAAGAGAAGGGATGAAAGAGGCATAAAACTGGGGGGAAAAACCCCTATGAGTTACCATTTTGATAAATAGGCACAGTTAGGAGCAAAGACTGACAGAAAATAGGAAGTGTTTCCAAGGCAAAGACAAAAGAGCAGTTCCCAAATGTCTGTGGCAGGTGAATATGTTAAAAAAGACTTGATTGCCAAGAGAACAGATTTGACTTGGAGAAGATGAAGGAATCAAGTCATGGCTGGGAATGTGGCTGTGGATGACAGCCTGTTATTCTTTCCCCCAAGAGAAGAAGGATATGTTTAATTCTGAAATCCAGTTGCTTCCCTGTTTTCACTGGCAGGGGCTTTTTCCCACTTGGCACCCTGGGGACCACAGCAGGGGAATGTCTGCTGGAACACGAGGCTGATTCAGGGCACTGTGGCTCCAGTGTGCCAACAGGATTATTTAACAGGCTGCTGACAAGTTCCTGAAGTGCTGAATTCCAAGTGAATTCCACACCCAGCAGAGAAAATTCCAGGCTTACACTGCAAATCAAATGAGCAGGAGCTGAGGGGGAAGGAGCACAGAGGCAACAGGAGCAGGTTATCCCCTAAACCTCAAGATTTCCATGGTGGAATAGCTGGAACAGGCTCTAGGTGACAGCAGAACACTGGCTGCAATCCCCTGGCTGGGAAATATGGCAAGGGCACCTGAGACAAAGCTTTTTCTAAAATTATTTGATTATTTCCCTCAAGACCACCAGGCTGCTCCTTTGTTAGCTGGGCAGTGAGGGTTGGTGAGCACCTAGGGAAGCTCTTGCCAGGGCACAGTTCACATTAAAGCCACTCTCTCTATCCAAATCCTGTACTCAGATTCAAGGCTGAAAAGGTTTGATGACAGGATTTCTGTGAGCAGAGCAAGAACTTGCCTGAAACCTGAGTCACATCCATTCCTTCCACAGCCAATGTGTTTCAGTTTTACTGGGAATTTCAGCATGGGGGAGATTAGTCAGACTCCATCAAGCAGGTTGTTTTTATTATCCAGGTCAGAGTCCAGGGCTTTTAAGTCATGCTGCATTTCAACCCTGTGCAGAGACAACAGAAATTCTAATTATTTATAGTCATTTACTCTAAAAACATAAAAACATCCAGCTATTATGGTTTGTGTGCTGTGTCAGGCAGGCTTAGGATCATCCTAGGATGAATAAAAGACATTTAATAGCATATAAGGGACTTTAGGTGGCTGTTCTTAGGCTCTACTTGTACAAAATAACTGTATCAACAGTAATAATAACTAAGTCAGGAAGATCTAGTGCCAAATACAAATGTGTTTGAATTTCCTCATCCCTGGAAGAGTTCAAGGCCAGGCTGGACAGGACTTGGAACAACCTGGGATAGTGGAAGGTGTCCCTGCCCGGGGTATGGAATGAGATGAACTTTAAGGTCCCTCCAACCCAAAGTATCCCTTGATTCCATGACTTGAGCAAGGGGTGTAGAAGCACAAAAAAAGCTAGTTCAGTATTTCCTGAGACATTTATGGAATAGCAGGAAACTTCCTGGCCCTGAAATCTGTACAAATACTCCCCTGTCTCTTCCCAGAGCCCCTTACTGCCTCAGTAATCCTTTGGTGGCTTGGAAAGGAAATTTACTCTCCTTTGTGTTCCCCATCACACAGGGAAAACAGCTCTAAAACAGCTCTTCCCCGATTTTTTTTTTTTTTTCCTGGAAAGCATCTCTAATCCAGCAGCCAGTCCTGAAGCTGCTGGTTGAAGGCATGGCTGTGAGTTAAAGGCTGCAGCCTGGGTAGCTGCAGGACTCCTCCAAGCATTCCAAGGCAAAGCACAATTGTTCCAAAATTCCAGAAGCAGAGCTGTGCCGTGTGCTAACCTGTGCTTCCCATCAGGGGCTCAGCTCTCAGGGCTGCTGCACGTGGGGTAACTCCATCCTAGAACATCCTCCCACCTCCATCCCCTCCTGAAAAGCCCCATCTGACACGTGGCTTTGTCCCTGTCCCTGTCCCTTGTCCCTGTCTGTTGCCAGGCTGGCAGTTTGGGAAGGCTGGCAGCCAAGGTGGGAGTGCCTGATTGCTGCCTCTCCCAGGTGTGTGCCTGCATTCCCTTCTGCCCAGATCTCCCCATCCTTTGCCCCAGGGAGCTCTGCTACCCTGCAGTGAGGCCATCCCAGACAGCTGATCCTCTGCAGAGGCCTGGCAAGCAGCACAGGCACGTCTCCAGGCCTGGAAAACAACAGGAAAGATTGAGCAAAGCTGCCCTGCAGGGCTCACCTCCCAACTGCACGTCCCACCCCACCCTGCCTGTTCCAGCACCTGGGGGAAATTACCTGTGCTTGGGCTCTCTGCTGCTTCCCAGAGCAGGCTGCAGCTCCCAATTCCCAGAGAATATTTATCCCTTTTATCCCTGGTTCTCCAGCCTCTTTGCCACATTGCCAGCAGCTCTCAGCAGCACCGACCCCGTCTACCAAAGAAATTATTTAAAAGCACATTATTAAGCCATCATTTAAATTAACAATAATAAAAAAGCTGCACTTTGTGCTTATTTTTGATTAAATCTGAGTGTATCCCGCTGAGTAATGTGCAGAAAGAATCAGTCATTTGCAGAGGCAAAAGGTATTGAACTCTATCAATCTGCACAATTCCAGCCAATTTTGAGAAACTATAGATCACGCACCAGAGCCACACCAAACAGGTCCAGGATTAGAACATCCCAATTTTTCTTTCCCAAAACTAAAAAGGTGAGAGTTAGGGAACTTGGCACCTCCAGGCACTGCAGTGTGTATCTTGGACTGCAGAGATGACTGGGGTTTTGAGCTAAAACTCCTGATAAATGGCTGCTCTTAATACCATGCCTGGCTTAGAGCTGAGCTCATCTGGAATGTTTCTCCTGGTCTTTTCCCACACTTTTAAAATGCCAAAGTAGAGGTTCTAAATTATTTTTCTTTCTAGTGAACTCTCTGGTTATTAGCCTTGATCAGGAGTGTAAACATCTCTAATTTTATAGATGGACTTTGCAACATTCTCCCTTTTCCCTGGTTTTACACTCTGTGTACACCTGATGGGGATTTATTCCAATAATGAACATGGAAAAATCAAGCACTGAGACTGCTTTCATCCGCATGAAATTGCCTCAGAATTATCATTAAATAGCTCATCTGTGCTTTCACGTAAACCACAGAGAACCAGATCTCTTGAAGTGGACAAGGAGCTGTCCCTGAGTGTTCCCTAGGGGACAAGAAGGTCAATGGGATGCTGGGGTGCATCAGGAAGAGCATTCCCAGCAGGTCAGGGGGGGATCTTGCCCCTCTGCTCAGCCCTGGGAGGCACCTCTGGAGTGCTGTGTCCACTTCTGAGCTCCTCAGGAACAGAGGCTCCTGGAGGGGACCCAGCAGGGGCTGCAGAGGCGATGAAGGGATTGGAGCATCTGTGAGGAGGAAAGGCTGAGGGAGCTGGGGCTCCTCAAGAGGAGGCACAGCTGAGAGGGGACCTCTGTAAGGTGTATAAATATCCAAAGGGTGGATATTTCTATATCTGGGTATTCCAGAGCATGGACCAGGCTCTGCTCCTCCATGGGGCCCAGCAACAGGACATGAGGAACAGGCAGATGCTGATGCCCAGGAGTTCCACCTGAGCAGGAGGCAGAAATTCTTCCCTGGGCAGTGACTGAGCAGTGAACAGTGTCCAGGGAGGCTGTGGAGTCTGACTGGTGATATTCCAGAGCCATCCAGACACAATCCTGTGCCCTGTGCTCTGGGATGACCCTACTGCAGCAGGGAGGCAGGACCAGATGATCCTTTGTGGTCCCTTCCAACCTGACCCATTCTGGGATTCTGGGCAGTGAAAGAGGAAGCAGTGTCTGGTTACATCCCTAAAAACCATTTTCAGCTTCTCCTTTCCCACTGACATTTTCCTGCTGCATCACAAGTGCTTCTCAAGGCAGTTCAGTCTCAGGTGCAAATAGTAATTCCAGTTTTAAATGAGTTCTCAAGCCACTCTCCCAAGCAGTAATGCAATGCCTGATAAACCTGGTCACACTCTGTCCTTTGGAAACTCCTGAGGTTAAATCATGGCCAGGCAGCAGGTCAGGGGCACAGTGATGTGTGAGTGGGACAGCCATGACACAGTGGCTGGACAGCATTTTAATCCAGAGAGGCAAAAAATGAGTTCTGCCAGCCTGGGCTGATACCACAGGTGTAAGGCAGAGATAGAAATACTGCAATGTATTGGAATACTGAAATGTATTGGAATACTGAAATGTATTGGAATACTGCAAAGTGTCTGATTCCACCTCAGATCCATCCATTTTCATCACACTGCAAAAATTACATCAATCAAAATCACACCATTTACCCACAAGCAGGGCTGTCTAATCACCACATCACTCCCACACGTCCTCCTTGTTGGAATATTGGGTATCTACTATTGAAACAAAGGGTGGATCCAAGCACAGAGCTTCTGTGCTCCTTCCAGGCTCCCATTCCCAGTTTTCCAGGCAGATACAAAGGGTGTCCCTGCTGCACAGCACACACAAGGAGGCTGACACACTCCAGGAGCTCTGCATTATCTTCATTTTAAGTGATGGGCCATGGCAAAGCAGCCAGGTTAGAGCCTTCTTCCCCTCCTGTGGAGATGCATTTTGCTCCGCCTTGACTTCTGAGAAGCAAAAACATTTGCTCGAATTTCTCATAAACAAATGCCATAAAACAAAATGCTGTCTTATACTCCATTTCACTCCAAATCCCAAAGAAACTTGTGATGTTGGAGGGCAAGTTATTTCTTTTGGCTGGCCTTGCTAGGAAAAAATGGCATGCTTTATTTTCCTCTTTACAGGATTCATATTGTGTTAATAAAGTGCTCTTGATTCCCTCTGGCTGACTCTGCAGGAAAGCTATTCTTGCAAAGCTTCTAGTCTGGGTTAAAGTAATCTTGCTTAAAACTGCCCATAATTGTTTCAGTCTCTTAAGTTGAATGCTGAGCACTGGAAATTCTGCCAAATTTGAGCCAGGATTGGGTGTGCTACACTGGCAGGATAAGCTGACCAAAGGTGAGGAATTCAGTAAATGCAGGGGGAATTTGACCTGGTGTTTCTTTGAGCCAGCTTCTGTATTTCTGCCCTTGCTCTGAAGAGAGTGGAAAGACATGAGAAAATCAAACCAGATGAGAGTTTAATGGGAGCTATTCCTTCAGGAGGCCCCGGCCCTGGGGCAGCCCCTGGGGGCAGCTCTCCTGCTGCAAGGGCTGCTCACCCTGCTCAGCAGGAACTGCTCACCCTGCTCACCCTGCTCTCCTCCAAAGGCTGGAGACAGGCACCAGGAAGCTGACACTGGAAAGGAGCCTGGGGACAGCCAGACTGGCAAAGAAGGGGAGCAGCCCTTCATCCTTGGAGAAATCCCTCGAGGAATGCAGCTGTGGTAAACACAGGGTGATCAACTGCTCCAAAAGAGAGGGAAATGCACTCAAGGAACTTCAGAGCTAGAAAATCAAGCACTGGGGCAGCACTGGCTGTCAGTTTTCCCTCCAGGGGCAGGGATGGGACACCCAGGTGTCCTCAGATCCATCAGGACATGCTTTCAGTGTTATTCCACATCTTGCAGCTCTGCCCAAAGCTGTTCTGCACTGCAGGAGTCAAGCCAAAAACCCTAAATAACCTTCCAGGGATCTGCTTTCCAGCCCCTTTGATCTTCCCATTTCCATGCTTGGTGGGTACATTCAGTGTCCTCTAGGTTTGTCTGAGCCTTCAGCACAGCTTGGTTGGTATCAGCTCTTGCCAAGCAGTTCAGTTCTATCAGCCAGGATGTGATTTCTCCCAATCCTCAGTTAATTCAAATGTGAGCTCTGAGAAAACTTTGGCAGCATTTTTTGAGTGTGTGGAGGGACGTGCAAAACCAGAGCACCAGAACATTTCATCAGGGTCAATATTACAAAGTTTTTCTTCTGACTGTAGCAGGTTTTCTTTTAACTTTAGCTAATATTGGAAGAAGAAGTGACTTTGGTTTCCATTGGCATTATTCATGCCCAAGATGCCTTTTATTCCCATTCAAAAACCTAGGAGCCATTTGCAGTGCTATCATCCATGTCTCCAAAAGGTTTCATCTCAAGGAGAAAAAACTATTGCCATTTTAAACCAGCAAGGATTTGTCAGAATTTTGAAGAGAAAAAAAAAATTAAAAATCCATTTCCCTCGTGGTTTTTACAGCAGGAATCAGGATAACCAGGAGTCCTGGCAGAGAAAGCTTATGCCCCAGCCCACCTGAAGGGGAAGAGAGATTCCCATTTTTCCAGTACATTAATTACTTATTGCTATCCCAAAAAGACCAGAAGGATCCTTGGAAAGGTAATAACTTCATGACAAAGCAGAACAGACTCTTCTGCTGTAAGGACTCAAGCAGCTTATGAACAACTGCACTGGGTCAGCCAAAGGTCTACCTTTCCTGGCCAGTAACACCACATGTAATAAAACTATCAGGGAGAATTACCACATTCCTCATTTAGGTCTGTCCCCTCCAACAACTGTTCCCAACTATTACTTGGCTTTGAAGTTCCCTTCTCCCATTTCAGATCTAAGGCAGGCACTGGGGACCCAAAAGACCATTCTAATTATGATAGTTACTATAATAAAGGATATCACCTTTCCCCACAAACCTTGCCTCCTCATTCCTCCATGGGAATGCTTTCCCTTGCACATTGTTGGCCTCACTACACTTGATCTTCAGTTTTCAAAGCTGAATATTTATGCAGAACAATAAAGTTTCTGATCCTCCAATTACCCTGCACTGAAATGCTTCCATGCGTAACAAGCACACATACAAGCAAACACTGGGAGGATCAGGACCTGAGATAAAACATCAGCTGTAATGTGTCTGTGTCCAAACTCATTAAAGATGATAAGAAGCCCGTGGAAATCAATCTCACTTTAGAAGTAATTCTGTATTTGCCCAGGTTATTTTTTCTGGAAGTGATTTTCAAAGAGCTAAAGAGAGCGCACACACAAAAGGGGGAAAAAAAGCACCACAGCAAAGACACCTAAAATAAACCAGCCCTGCTATTTAAGCAGTCTGAGAGAATCCATATCGGGTGGGATTACAGAAACAGGCAAGAACTACACAGCTGAGGAGGGGTTTATTTCCTTAAAGAGCTCCCCCCTCTTAGTTTGTGTCCCTTTTCTGCACAGAACACCCCTGTGTCCCTCCACTCAGAGCCTTCACCATCATTCATGCCTCCTCTTCTGCACACAGCCCACATCTTTTCTTCCCCTGAGAAGAGTTAAACACTCTTGTTCCTCCAAAGAACAATTTATTTTTCCTGACAAGGCCTTTTATGCAATTAGCTGGGAAAGCCATAGCCAAAAAGAAAGAATAACACATGTAAAACCAGGCCAGAGAACAGAGTAGGTAGGAACTTGTTGAGTCTATTACCAGACAAAATGTTTAAATCAATGGTGTGTTCTCATAAATCAAAAGCCATATTTATCCCTAACTATAACCATCCCTGAGCAATGTGGAATAGAGTGAAAACACTTCAGAAAAAATTTGAAGCTCCTGAATGAGGAAGGGAGGAAGCAGCAGATGAGACAAGCACAATGCAGAGTCATCTCCCAGACAAAGAATTTCTTGTACAGGTGAGAATGGAGGTGCCACAGCATTCAGGGCTGAGCAGAGCCTGCCAGTCACCCCAACTTGTCCCAGTCTGGTGGTGATTTGGAGACATTACAGAACCATTTGAACCTAGTTAAAACTTGAGCATTTATGTGGGGTTTGTGCTGTACAAATATTGAGCCCAGAAGAGCCAGAACTCTTTGCTACAGATCACAGACAAAAGGATTTGCACTGCAGACCATAAAAGATCATTCTTTTTCAATTACACTTGACAGGTCTGAGTTATTGTAGGAGGAATAGGTTTGCAGCAGTAACAGTGAACCAGAGAACATAATGTAATTTGAGAAACAGCACAAAAACCTCATCACATCCTTTTCCCTTTCAGCTGGGAGTGCAAGATCGGATCTTTTCACCCCTCCATCCTTGTTCATCCCTTCACTCTTCCACTTGAGCTGCTTTGCTTCAGATTTAGGGCCCCCATTCATCCCAATTAAATGGCTTTTCTGTAAAGCTGCTTTCCAGCCCCTGCTCTGCTTCTGTTGACAGGATTTCACTGCTTTCCAGAAAAGTGATGGATTTCTCACATACCACAATTTCTAAAGGTCCCTTCTTCAACAGCGTCCTCCTCAGCACAGAAACCTTGAGCAGTTGTGTTAAAGGAGGACCCAAAGAAGGATCTTTTTGCCTGCTGTGAGCTCGAGCACTCCTCATTTTTATTTGCAGCAGTGCAGGCAGAGGCTGCTGCTCGGTGCCTGGGAACAGAAAACGAGGAGCAGGTCACCCCCAGGAGCCATCCCCAGCTCCCTGCCTGCAGGTTTTGGGCTCCTGAGGGCCTCCCCAGGCTGCTGCTGGGGTTTGTCTCACAAGGAGGAGGTTTCTTCCTAGCCCTGTCCTTCCATCTCCCCTTCTTTACTCTGTTCAGCCACTGAGTCCAGCCCCACCATGGGATTTTGTAAACTTCTTTTGTTCCTTCAGGCAATTGGTTTTACTGGAACTGCACCCTCCCTAAGAAATCCAGGACAATTTGCTTCTGCTTTTGCTTGCAGTGCTTAGCACGTTGTCAGCACTCCCACTGAAGCAATCACACTGAAAATAAGAGTTGCTTCTTCCAGGTCTGGCATTTACACATTTTTATGAGACGTTGGAAAAGTACAGTTGGATATTTTTCCCCCTTGCAAATGCTGAGGCAGTAATAAGTAACAGATTCACGGAGTTCTGACTCGGATCTAGGTGTTTCTGACATGTACCATGTCTTTCAAATATATTACACACTCTAATGCTCCTGTTATCAGGAGCTTAAGCTTTTTACATCCTCCTCTCTGCATCAGCAGTGGAACCAGGGAGGATTCCCACCACAAAGCTCCCCTGCACACTTCCCCCAAAACAAAGCAACCTGCTGGGGCTCCAGTTGGGAGCAACTTCTTGCATCACCTGGGATCATTTTCTTACCCTATTATTACCTCTAATCACCAATACTTCCGTGTTTCTAGGAAGTTTCAAAAGGGGAAGGCAGTTACAAATTATTTGAGCAAATAATATTGGGAAGCAAGCTCAGAATCCCTCCACAGTGTTTGGGACCTCCTCCTAATTCAAGAGCTGTTAGTGGGACGTGCCTGGTGGGACCCTCTTCAGCCCTAGATGAAGTGATGGCCTAAAGACAGAAGAATTTAAAATTATAGAGAGGTTTGGGTAAGAAGGGACTTTGGAGATCATTTAGTCCCACCTCACACCTTCCACTAAACCAGGTTGCTCCAAGCCCCATTCAACCTGGCCTGGGACACTTCCAGGGATGGGGGGCAGCCACAGCTTCTCTGGCTGCTCATTTTATCCTGGTATTTCCAGCTGCAAACCAAGGAATTTAGGTCCAGTTGAATCCAAATGAACATCCTGAGATAAATGCATGAGACGACTCATTGCGATGGCTCTGAGTAGAACGCTGCCAGAAAGTGAAGGGGGAATGAAAATTAAGATTCATTATGTTTAAAGTGGACTTTTGACCAGGAAGATGAATGGCTGCATTTTTCTGGGCAGATTTACAGGCCAAATGAATCCCTGGTTTAACCTCTGAACTCAGAAGGTTTCATAAAGGGAGGAATTTGCCTATTGGGGGTCATGCATGTGAATTCCCAGGCATTACAAGACTGAAGTTGTGGTCATTTCAAGCTAGAAGAGAAAGAGGAAAACCCACAAGAGTGTGGGTAGGGAAATAAGATTTAAGAGTGCTGCTTCCAGACCATCAGACAGCAATGGATACACTCAAGATAAAAACAGATGCCCTGGGAGAATAAGAACATCAAAATGTTTGGTACTGTCTGCTCTCAGGTCACTGATGATCGTGGAAAATCACATCCTGCAGTGCCCTCTTTCCATGGAAAATCCCAGCTATCCTGGCTGCTTAGTAAATGCCTGACCCTCTTTCCATGGAAAGATGGGCA
>JAYDZK010000002.1:3473737-3492895 GCA_034509185.1 Euphonia xanthogaster
CCCTCTTTCCATGGAAAATCCCAGCTATCCTGGCTGCTTAGTAAATGCCTGACCCTCTTTCCATGGAAAGATGGGCATTGTCTTCTCCTCACCTCAGTTTTTGCCATCAGCACCTGCTGAAGTTGCTACCAAAAAAAGGTGAGAGGAGCCACATCACCACAAACCGCTGCACCAGCTCAGAGGAGGAGAATCCCACAGAAATGACAGATTATAACCAGAAAACCCTTCCCAATGTCAGAATATGGTAGAATTTCTACAGCACTCAGATATACTCAGCATACATCCCCAAAGGTAAATGTCACAGAATGGTTTGGGTTGGAGGGAACCTTAAAAAGAATTTAATCCCAACCCCCTGCCATCTCCAAGAGCTGTAAATGATTTAAAAGTGAAAAAGGAAGTACAGATACCAAATGTGACATGGATAAATATTGGCAGCTGGCCCTGGTATCATGTTCAGTGGGCTCCCAGCTGATTCTTCACCCACAGTGCATTTGCCTTTCCTTCCTCCCAGCTGGCACTAAAGCAGCAACAGCCTCAATTACGGATTTTGGGAAGTTCTTTACTGTTACCAGACTTGTAGCAGCATTTAAGGCTGTACTTAAACTGTACTTAACAGAAAACTGAGCTATTTTCTGTCTGTCTGTAAAAAACAGAACACGAGCTAACATTAAAGAATAGATCAGGCAGGGTTTTGAGGCCAAAATCCCATTCTTCATGGATTTTTAAAAACACACTGACAAGCACAGCCCTTTGTTGCTGCAGGCTGGTTTCTGGGAATGCAGTGACCAAGGATTTGCATCTGTTTGCATGCAGAACTTGTAACTGTTGAACAAGCCAGGGCTCCTAAGCACAGATGAATGTTTGTTGATTCTGTCCTAATTGGTGTTGCATTAATACCAGCAATAGATCCCAACCCTACACGTGGTGCTACAGAAACAGAACAGATGCTCTGTTCCAATGATCTCAGCTTAAAACTGAGCCTGCAGCTTAGCACCAGCCTAGCAAAGTCCCTTAAGGTACCAATTGTTTAAAAAAAAAAAAAGAAAACATTTTTAGGAATAGTGCTGACCTTTCTGAGCTCTTTTCTTCTCCAGGGAAATCTAATTTCATTTAGAGGAAATATAACCATGCTGTTTGAAAGTATCACAAGGGTTTTTCTGCACTGTCAGAATTTTCTTTGGAACAGAAAAATCTTCCTGATGTTACCAAACAAACAAAAAAATCCTACAAATATATTCCATCAAGCAACAAAAGGGAAAGCAGTTAAAGGGTCTTATCAGTATAAATGGCCTTGGGGCTGAAGTTGTTTTCTGTGTCTTTTAATCCCTTTCTGAAAAGTCTGGAAGCTCCCTGTGTTACCCACAAAACCTTCCCACAGAGTCACCAACTGCCCCTTCCCAGCTTCCATCACCACCAAGTCCACTGGAAATGTAGGAGTGGTAATCCTGACATGGTAATCCTGACATTTAGAGATTAAATCCTGATTTAAGCAAAATAACTCTTCTTTAAAAAAAAAAAACAAAACAAAAAACCAAACCTGGATGTTGAAAGCAGAGAGTTGGGCTATGAACATTAAATAATGTAAAATAACATAATAACCATTCCCAGAAGGGTTTGGGTTGGAAGAGACCTTAAAGCTCATCCCATCCCACCCCCTGCCATGGGCAGGGACACCTTCCACTATCTCAGGGTGCTCCCAGCCCTGTCCAACCTGGCCTTGGACACTTCCAGATTTTAATCTCCATCTCTCAGCTAGGAAGGAATCTGCAGTCCTAGGAATTGCCCTGAGAATTTGCAGGTTTTGTTGGGCCATGGGATAAGAGACATGGGTTGGGAACTGTCTTAATGAACTTACAGGACAGAAGCCACTGCCATAAGAAGCTTCCCTGCTATCTAACATCTTTATCAACCAGGTGAAAAAGAATGAATTCTAATTCCTCTTCCACTTTTCTTTCTCCCACAGGCATATCACAGGCAGGTTTCCTGACTATCCCCCTGAGAAGATGGGTGGTTCCAAGGCTATTTTTATTGAAAAACATCCAGAGCAGGTACTGTCCCTCTTTTAATGAAGAAAGATTCACAGTGTTAGAGAAAGATTTGCCACAGAACATGTCTGTTTATTTAAGTAGCAATTTTCCCTAAGGGTGGCTCTAGTTCTCCAAGAACCTTATGGTTAAAAGCTTTTTGTTGCAAATAAAAGAATGAGGTTTTTTCCAGGGTGTTTGCATCAGGTACCAAAATCTGTTCCCTTTTGGGCTGTGCAGCCACTTAATCAGGACTGAAGGTGCTCAGGTGATAGGAAAGAAGTGGAGAACAACAGCAGAGAAGAGTCTCCAGTGCAGGCAGGGCTAAGCCTTGATTTACTGCCAAGGCTCATTAAGCAAATTGAACATCCCAGCAAAGGAAGTATCTCAGTTTATCTTGTGTGCTGTAGGTTGTTTTTCCTGGTAAATCCCTCTCCTGATTTCTCTGGCTAATGGAAGTGGCTGATAATCTCTTCCTCTGATCACTGAGTGTCACACAGGGAAAGTGATTAAGCCCAGCTGAAGGCGGTGCTCAGCACTTGGAGCCTTTCCCGCCCCTCCCGAGGAGCCAAGGGGGTAATGGGCCTGTTAGGGGAGAGCAGGAAGCAGGATTTGGCCCCTGAGTGAACCACTGTGCTGGGCTAGCAAAACTTGAGAGGTCAAACCCCAAATTCTGTAGTCCTGAAAGCCCCACCCCTGAGACTGTTGCATGATTTTTCTGCAGCTGGTGTTCTAACACAGGCGTGGTAAAAGAGGATTTTTATAGACTCACAGAACGGTTTGGGTTGGAAGAGACATAAAAATCATCTCATTGCAGCCACCCTGACACCTTCCACTAGCCCAGGTTGCTCAGAGCCCCATCCAGGCTGGCCTTGAATGCTTCCAGGATGGGGAGTTTTGGATCCCCAGGGAGGAGCCCGGGGCACGCAGCAGTCTGTGTGGTTTGGGGGATGTGAGGACAGCACAGAGCACACTAACCATCAGCTAGCTCTGCTAAAAGCACAGGAAAACTGCTGCAAACAGCTCCCTGTGCCCCACTAAAGCTGAGTTTGGGGCATGCTCCTGCTTTTAGCCAAGTTCAGGGCCTAAACCCTGCTGGGCTCTGCTCTGTTGAGTTTGTGAGGTCCCCAGGAGAAGGTGAGAGATGAGAATCTGACTCCATGTTCTCAGAAGGCTGATTTATTATTTTATGAGATTATATTAAAGAATGCTACACTAAAACTATACTAAAGAAAGAGAAAGGATACAGACAGAAGGTTTAACAAAAATGAATAAAAACTTGTGACTGACTCCTGAGTCCAACACAGCTGGCTGTGATTGGCCATAAATTAAAAACAATTCACATGGAACCAATCCAACATTCACCTGTTGGATAAACAATGTCCAGACCACATTCCAAAGCAGCAAACACAGGAGCAGCAATCAGATCATTATTGTTTTCATTCCTCTCTGAGGCTTCTCAGCTTCCCAGGAGAAGAAATCCTGGCAAAGGGATTGTTCAGACAATATGATGGTGACACCTTGCAGCTGGAGGGGAAGTGGTTCTGTATCAAAGAGCAGAAGCCACTCAAGGTTGGACACACAGCTTCCCCCAGCTCTGCAATGCTGGAGCTGCTTGGAGCAGAGCTGGAGGAGCTGCAGCAAGGGAGGCAGAGGGACAAGGACACTTGAGCTGCTCAGTGCCATCCCAGCAGGCTCACGAGAACACAAACTCTGGCTCACCCCTTCCAGGGTCACTCCTCTGTGCAGAAACATGAAAGCAGATCACTGCACTCGGAGCGTGGGTGCACTGAAATGCTGCCTGCAGGATGGCCCTGCTGCAAGTGGGGACCTTCTGTCAGTCACTTGTGTGTTTGCAGGTATCCTGCTGGGCAGAGATGCTGGGGCTGCTTCTGGTTCCCCTTTGCAGGCAGAGCAGAGGTGCCAGGGTTGGGGTTCTGGCTGTGTAGGAGCGCTGCAGCGAAGGATACACTCAGAGTAGCTGTGCTGGTTTTGGATCCTACAGGCCGGCTGGGACACTAAAAACCTGTTCTGAACTCCAGTCAGTCTGGTAATCTGTCCCAGGGAATGAAGTGCTTCGCTGCTTATCACCACAAGATGTGGCTGAGCAGTGCTCAGGGCTTGAATTACCATATTTAATTAAATGTGAGGCACTGAAAGGCTTGGGGAGAGCCACTAATGGAACTGCCCTGGCTGCAAAGCACAGCCCTTGTCATTGTCCCCCTCCAGCATCCAGTGCTCACCACATTAAAAGGTGTACTTGAGAAAATAAATATTTTCACTGTTACAGGGAACGCATCTTACAGTTGGAAATGTTTTATTTTCTACTCTTTCACAGTACTGCCAGTATTAGTGGTCTATTAATAAACTTCAGTGGGTTTTCTGATTTAGACTCATTAGTAAATGATCTTAGAATTCCTCTCAGGGACAAGAAAGCTGCCTAGAAACAAGAGAACGGTGGAAGCAGCAAATTTTTCCCTGCCTTTGTCAGATAATAATGTATAATTGGCCAGGAACTAAAGATATGGGAATTGATGGAGCTGTACCCAGTTATCAGCTGCTACTTGCTTGCAGGGATAAAGATGCTGAGCTGTGCCTGTGTATCTGTCAGGGTTTGTCACAATATCTCCATCCAATCTCCCTCAGCCACTAGAACAATTTCAGTCTTTAGCCATATATTGAAATTAGATACACCTCAGGGCAGCCTCTCAAAATCCATCCCTGGAAAAATCAATCTGCCTTACAAACACCAGGACAAATTCATCATCTGAGTCTGAGGTAATTCATTATGAATTCATCATCTGGGTCTGAGTCCAGAGGGAACTTGGAGTTGTGTGCCATTAGAATATTCTGCCTTTGGACAGCTTCAGGAACTGGTCTTACTCCATAAAAGCCCCCATGATTTGGGACAGAGAAATCAGCCTTTCCCTAATGATAAATTGGGATATTCAGCACCTGTGCTGGAGTTGGTCAGCACGAAAAAGGCTTCTCTGGGATGGTCTGGAATTCAGAGAGTGCAGCCTGTTGGATATTGTGTTTTCCCAATCCCATTCCTCCCTGCCTCTTTCAGGTCCTTGAGGAGCTGGCTGCCAAAAAGGCAATGGCAGAGGCAGAGAAAAATGAAACGGATAAGAAGGGAAAAGAAGCCAAGGAGCCGCCCCAAGAGAAAAAGGCACCAAAAGCTGGAAAGCAGGTAAGGAATGAAAGCAGCTTGTGAAGCCTCAGGTGTGGCAGGGGCTGGAAAGTGACATTAAAGTGGTCACCAAAGCTCCAGGCTCGGGTTCAGGAGACAAAGAACTGCCTGAGGTTGGTCCCTCTCAGCCTTCCCATGACCTCAGTGATTCTGGGGAACTTTTTACCTCTCATGTTTTAGGAATGGCCACAACTGAGCTCAGTGGGAAGAGCTGATGGAGATGCAGACTGTCAGGGACATCAATGACAGCAAAAATCCATTTTGGGGCTTTGAGATCATTGCCAGGACACAAAGTGGCAACCAAGCATTCCCTGACCCTCTTTCCATGGAAAATCCCAGCTATCCTGGCTGCTTAGTAAATGCCTGACCCTCTTTCCATGGAAAGATGGGCATTGTCTTCTCCTCACCTCAGTTTTTGCCATAAGCACCTGCTGAAGTTGCTACCAAAAAAAGGTGAGAGGAGCCACATCACCCCAAACAGCTGCACCAGCTCAGAGGAGGAGAATCCCACAGAAAGGACAGAATATAGCCAGAAAAGCCTTCCCAAAGTCAGAATATGGTAGAATTTCTACAGCACTCAGATATACTCAGCATAGATCCCCAAAGGTAAATGTCACAGAATGGTTTGGGTTGGAGGGAACCTGAAAAAGAATTTAATGGTGCAGAGGAGTTCATCAGTGCCACCCCTTGCAGAATTAGGGATTAAAAGCCTCAGAGCTTGTGTGGATTTCAAACTAATTTTTAAACCCCACAGCCATGCATAAAGCCGTGAATTTTCCATGTTCTCAGGGTAGGAACTAGTTTTGTTTCAAGTATCAATAGACACCACTTAATGTACAATATACCCCCTGAAATCTTTGAGGCAAAGGGCTGCTTTCACAAAAGACACTTCCAGATTATTTCAGGAGCATCTTCACAGAGCAAACCACCTGTGGAACAGAGCAGTGACCAAAGGGCATCTTCAAAAGCAAGCTGTGCAACAAAAATTGTCAGCTTTTGCTGAAGCAGCATCTTTTCCTTCTCATTTACCTCCACAGTATAAACAAAAGTTAAAAGAATATATATTTTTTTAAATAAGGGTCATTAATCTTTCACTAAATATGTGGAGGAGAAGGGTGAGTTTTCTAGGGCAAAGCTTACTCTTCACTGCAAGTTTTACACAAATTAATTTGAAGGCCTAACCCTAGAACAAGTATATTTCAAAAAAATGATGCTTTTTTTGGACAACATCCATTAATCTGGCCAAAGCTCTCAGAAGATCTAGCCAGGAACCTAAATTACATGAATTTAGGCAGCATCAGGCAATTTAATTGGAAGGTAGATACCTAAATGTTAACTTGCAAATGAGCATCTTGAAAACACTATTTGGGGGTTTGGGGTGTTTGGGGTTTTTTTTCCCTTAAATAAAAATGTAAATGAAAATACAAAGATGTAAATGAAAACACACAGCAGACTGAAGGAGCAAATTCATGAAAGTTTTTCAAGGTCTTTAAGCCTGATTGCTTTGGTAACTAGGAAGGGTTGTGGCTGCTCCTGTGCAAACCAGATTTTTAAGTCCTGTGCAAAAAATTTTTAAGTTCTGGTCACACACATCTTCAGTCATTCCCTCGTTACTGTGACCAGTTTGCTGGGTGACACTGTCACAGCCCTGGTGAAGCTCCTGAAACTGGATGGCATCTCACCCATCTGCTTAAAAACCTGATTTTCACAGGATAAAATTGGATTCCTTCTTGGTTTTGCACATTTCTGAAGATAAGAACCAACAACAGCAGAAATGTGTCTCGATCCCCTGGCAGCCTCTGCAAGGCTGTTTTGAATTGGGGTGAAATAACAGCATGGAGCTCTGGGGTTTTATAACTTCATGTCATTCCCATCTCCTCAGCCATCACAACTCCTGTCAAGTAAAATTCTGAGCCATTATATCAGGTTCTCTATGGTTCATGGAGAAACAACAAAGGGAACATTCTCTCCAAGGTTATAGCACTGACAGGGGAAAAAAAGAAAAAAAAGAGTATCTTAGACCAGTTGAGAAGTATTTGGAAAAGTTCTAACAGCAGGACTCTTATTAAAATAAGTGTAGGCTATAAGTCATAGGGATGCAGGCAGAAAAAAGCTCTGCTCCCAACTTCAGCTCTTAAAGAAAACAAAAGTTAGATCCCAGAAGGAAATTTAAGTATTTCTGAAAAGCCTGATAGCAATCTTTACAAAGAGTATTTGATATCAAAGGAACTTCGCTTTTTCTTTTCTCTGCAAGGTGCTGATTTGATTTCCCTAAGGAAAAAAACAACCCACGGCTCCATCCCCCAAAAAATCCCTTTTTCCAAAAGCAGCAGCAGTCTGGGCTGCCTCACCCAGCAACCTGCTGGAGCTTGTCCCACTGGATGACAGCAAGGCTGTGCATCCCTGAATTTCACCCAGAAATGTCAAATAGTGAGGCACATTCCTGTCCCTGGTGAAATCTCTGGGGGAAATCTCCAAAGGAAATGTGCCCAGTGCAGCCAGTTCAGTTTTCCCTGCTGTCCAGTAGGAATCACCTGTATGGAGCTGGCTTTGGAAAGCCTCAGAAATAGATTAAGACTCTTATTTCCACATTTCTTAATTAATTCAAATGATGTTGCTTAAATTCAAACCTATATTGCTGGTTCAAGGGGCTTTGACTAATTTCAAACAGAGCAAGCATGGACTCAATGCACTGAAAATCAAATATATGAGCTGGTTTCAAAGGAAAAGTTCTTTTTATTATGTTGACTCTTAGGCTGTTAATTGAGGCAAGAGAAAACAGAGCAGCAACTGTCCTAAGGACACAAGAGAGTGGGTTTGATTAAAATCAATTAAATTGACACAATGATATCATTGACATCAGTGTATGAAACCACTGAAGCAAATAACTAAAACAATTCATTGGCTTATTTATAACAGTAAAATGTTGATGTGTCCTGTGGTACTGAGAGGCTAAAAATGAATAACCCATTTTTAGGCTGCTTTGGGGGGAATTTGCTTGTTGGGTTTTTTAATAGTTGACACATTTCCTCTCAGAACATCGTGGTTGAATCATTTTCTAGAAAATACCATGGAAAAATGGGAAAAGAAGGATTCTGCCCACAGCAAATGATCCAAGGATGAACCTCAAAGTGCCACACCCTGTGAAGCTGGGAATACATTGGAGTAACTGGGGATTTGAGCTCAAATCCTCCAACTTTGTGTTACACTTTAAGCAAAGTTCTAAAACAGAACAGTTCTTGATTTCAGTCAAGAACCTCCCCATCTCTTTCAAATCGGGTAGAAGTGATAAATTTATCATTTTCCTGTCCTTCTGGGCCCAAACTGGAATTACTGTCATGATACTTTCATTAAAACCAGATATTTGATAGCTCCCATAATGGGGCTGCAGCTGTACCTGCAGGTAGCAGATTTCTCTCTAATTACAGGGCTTATTTAGGGGGGAGTTTAGTTTTCATCATCCCAAGAGCTGCTGCTATTTTATCTTGCTGATATTTTATCTTGCTGATAACAAGTGGTTTGCAGGTTATTTAGCAAAATCCTGACCCTGTTTGGTGTAAATCCACATTCACCTCCTCCCCAAACAGTGATCTAATCTCTCTTTATCAACTATTACATCACTCAGATCTTAAGACTTATGACTGATGGAAGATGAAGAAACTGTGATCATTTTCTGGGAGGTTTTTCCCTCAGAAATACTGGTTCAAGGAAATGAAACTGTTTCAGGAATGTGGCTATGGCAGTAAAAGTAACAGAAAAAATGGCATTTCAATGAAATTCCACTTCAATATTGCAAGCCTCCTACCTAAATTACATTTTCAAACAAGCTGGAGTTTAATTCTTGCTTAATTTGGTGACTTCAGCTGATAAAATGACTAGTGGAGGGTGTCCCTGCCCATGGCAGGGGGTGGAATTGGATCTTTCAGACCTTTCCCAACCCATTCCATAACTGTGTGAAACAATGCTGTCAGCAATTCCTCTCTTCACTTTCCCCCCAATCTAGGTAGTGGATGAAGGCTGGAAAATGGGTCCAAGCAATTTCCTTTTGATGCTGGAGGAAGGAAGCTCTCAGTACCAAGGTCAGTAGAAAAAGATAACAATTCCAGCTGGGATGTTCTCCCAGAGCAGCTTAATGGCAATGTCATTCCTATAAGGTCAAGTTGGAAGCTGCTCAGACTATGGAATGTTATAAAAATTAGGATGTTAGATTTAAAAAATGGTATTTAGGAAGGGAGGCTCTCAGGACCTCAATTCTTCCAAGGAATCTGTCCAAACCATTGAGCTAATCATGCAGGAAGGGACATTTCTGTGGGTGAAAGTGAACAAACTCAAAGCAAAGTGCTTCAAAAAGCAAAATAAAAAAGGCATTTTAGGATTTTCTGAGGGCTGCAAGGATGGCATCAGGATAGCAAATAATTCAAAAGCACCAGACTGTAGATCAAATTTCAGCATAAATGTTTTCATACTCCTGCAATTCTGCCTGTCCTGTCTCCTCCAAGAGTGAAAACTCATGGGAAGAGTCCATGGATTCCTCCTGCTGCTCCCATTATTTTTTAATATATCTTTGAATAGGAGGAGCATCTTCTCAAGCAGAGGCACAAAACTCTGAATGCACTTGCTTTGTGCAAAGTGTGTCAAAATAAAACATAACCCAGACTTTCAGCAAGGGGCCTGGCTGGTTTTGCACCTGGAGAAAGCACCAAAAAGCAGGCATTTCCTAATAAAAACCATGAAAGGGCATTTGGTTCTTTTCCAGATCTCTTCTATCCTCTCCTCTGCTTTTGATACTTCAGTTTATCTCTTCAGCACTTGTTCTCAGTGCTCAGCCTGATCCACGAGTGAATTAGGAAGTCTTGCACTTGTCTCAAGTGGAAAATGGGGTTATTTTTGCTGTGTCTCTGCAGATTCTGTTCTGATACAATGTGGGAACATCTCTTTTCTGCCTTGCTAAAATTCCTCATGTGAAAAGTCTCCATTATTCCCTCTTGCTGACAAATTACTGGTGTCAAGTTTTCTGCCTGATTTGAGCTGGCTGGAGAGAAAGAAGTGAACTTAAACTTGCTAAATGTGCATCAGTAGTTTGGCCTGACCTCTGACTCGTAACAATTAGGATTTTCTTACACCTTATAAATCACAGAGAAGCTTTCTGGCTAAAAAAAAGGAGCTTTGCATCCCATCTGCTCTCAACTACCATGTCAGAACCCTGCTGAAGGCAGCAGGAGCTTTAGATAAATCCATCTAAACTTCTTTCCTGAGCTGGCCAAGGATGAAATGGCAGCTGGAAGTCAAAGGCAGCCTTGGCAAGAGTGGGGCTCCCAGCCAGGCAGTGCCCAGGGCAGGAGCAGAGAGGGGAGGCAGGAGGGTTTGCCTTGGAGGGAACGTGCTTGGCTGTAAGCTCAGCCCAGCAGTGGGTACCAGAGGTGTCAGAACCCAGGACATTCCTCTGGCTGCCCTGCAGGACTCCAGACCCTGCCAGGGGGCTCAGAGACCTTGGCACAGAGTCACAAACACCTGTGCCTTGGATTTTAGCCCATGGAAACAATTCCCATCTTTGTGTGAGGAGTTACAAACCACAAGAGCTTGAGTAGAATGAGAGTGAATTTGTCACAGGGTGAAAAAGTAGAATTTTGGGGATTTAGAAGAGTTAGATTGTTCAAGAGGCAAGATGGAGAAATCTGGGCATGTCCTGTCCTCCTTCTTCTTCTCCTTCTTGGCCTCCTGCTGTGCTGGTGACACTTCTGGATGGGTCTAGAGCAGAGACAGACTGTCTGACACAGGTGATAGGTGTCAGAATCTCTGCTGCTCAGAGTGACCCCGAGATGTGTTAGAAAGTCTCTTTTTTCCCAGCCTGGCAGTCGAAGGAGGAGTCAGAGCTCTTCCATTCTCCTTCTCAAGGTTGTTTATCCAGAACATTCTTTCTCTGGCCTGCTGAGGTCCATTCAGCAGGTCAGACAGAGGCACACTGGCTGCCCTCAGGGAGGTGTTGTCTTTTATACTAAAAACTACATGTACACTATTTACCATAACTTCCCCATACCTGTCACCTGTGTTAGACAGTGAGCTCCTACCTTAAACCAATCCAAAAGTGCCACCATCATCCAGAAGATGGAGGCCAAGAAGAAGGAAGAAGGACAGGACAGGCCCAAATCCCTCCATCTTGGGACCCCAAGCCCCCATTCTAAAAACCCCAAAAATCTGTTTTTCACCCCATGACAAACTATTATTCTACTTAAACTCTCTTGACTTGTAATTCCTCATATAAAGGTGGGATGATAATTTGCTCCATGGGTCAAAATCAAAGGCACGGGGTCCTGGGCTCTGTGCCAAGGTCTCTGAGCCCCCCTGGCTCAGCCCTCCAGGGCAGCCAGAGGGATTTCCTGGGTTCTGACAGATAGCTATTGGAAAATTATTGTAAATAAAGCACAGGTAGTTCTTGGTACAACAAGCCAACACCAGCCCAAGGGCAGGGACTGTGCCACAGCCTGACCTGCTGGACAGATCCCAGCAGGGCAGAGAAAGAATGGAACAGATAAGAGAAAATAAACAACCTTGAAGAGCAGAGCTGAGGAACCTCGACTTCCTAATACCTCAGGTGTCATCTCAACCACAGAAACCTGAGAGGAGTGAGGGAAAAAACACCACAGGGGGGACTTGGACAGCAGTGGAGACTCCCAGATTTCACAACTATCTGGTGGGAGAAGCCAGGGGCGTTACAAGGGGATGGGGGATTTGTCACCAGACTGTATCTGAACACCAGGACCTGCTCTGAGCCCTGCACACACAGAATTTTGGGGGTTATCCCCACGGTGTGAGTGCCTCAGTGGTTCCCATTTCCAAACAGAATTTTGGGGGGTTATCCCCACGGTGTGAGTGCCTCAGTGGTTCCCATTTCCAAACACAGAATTTTGGGGGTTATCCCCACAGTGTGAGTGCCCCTATGGTTCCCATTTCCAAACACAGAATTTTGGGGGGTTATCCCCACGGTGTGAGTGCCTCAGTGGTTCCATTTCCCAGTTACACACCCACACACCTCCAGCCCATCCTGCTGGAGCTGCCAGCTGCTCCCCAGCTCTGAGGGCTCATGAGAAGGAGCCCTTTTCTGCACAGAGCACAAGCAGGAACCCTCAGAGTGGAAAAGCTCTCTTGCAGGCTTCAAAGAAGACCTGCAGTTCTGGCTTAGAGGAGTCTGTAGCTGTGCAGTTCAACTTCGGGTGGGGTTTTGTTGTTTTTGTTTTTTCCTCCTTTTCTCCTGGTGAACCAGGTCTGTTTGACACCACACTTCTTTTTATTAATTAGCCGTTTGAGCTGTTAATTCCTCCTTGCAGCACAATCCTCCTGCAGCACTTTGGGCTTTTCATTGCAGGGCACTCACACAATACTACCAGGGGGTTGTCCAAAATGATTTTATTTTTAATCTAACCACGGATTCTTTGAATCAAATTCTTTCATCAGAATCAAATCTACAACAACATCCACCCAGAACAGCACAGTCTCTTGTATTTTTAATTTTTAGGCTGCTTTCCTCTCAGTAGCAGAATTATGCAGGAAAAAATAGGTCTGAGTTTGGACTTTCTGTTGAGAACTCTTTTTTCCCCTAATCTTATGTAGAAATGGGTCACTTTCTATCAGCTTCTGCACAGAAGTTCAGATTTATTAGTGCAGAACCCTTGAGGACATGATTGAAGCAATGGAGCTTGGTTAAGAAATGTTTGTATCAGGAGAAATTCAAAGCCCCTGTTTGTATCAGGAGTAATTCAAAGTGTGTCTGAAGTTCACCTAAATGACAGCTGACCAAACAACAAACATCTTTGTTTTGTCACAGCCCCAACACTTAATTTGAAGAAAGTGTTCCCAGCCCATGAAACTGGTGCTTTATACCTAGCTTACTTCAATATTTTGAAAATATAAATCAGTTTTGGCAAAAATCTAAACATTTCACTTACAACTTTTTCACTCTGTGTTTTTAACTCCTCTACCGAGCTAGAGCTGCTGCCTAAACTTCACTGGAAGCTTTTTATCCTCCTAGAGCTGTACCTGGCCATTTTTCCAGTGGCTGAACTCCTCTTGCCAAGCTCTAAACCACTTCTTTTAGACGATGTGGTTGGAAACAGCCTCTGTGTGTGGCATCTCCTTTCACACTGCAATAGCCAGAGTTTACATGGGGCAAGTGTAAGGCTGAGCCTTTTCCTCCCTCTATTTTTGCAGTGTATTTTTGCAGTGTGAGGCAGCAATCTGCAATTTTCCCCATTCTACAGATGATATTTCTGGCTTGCTCAGTGTCACAGAGGATATCTGAGTTCAGATACTCCATGGTGTGCCCAAACAGTCCTTGGAGGTGTGGTGATACTCTGTATTTTTAACCAGCCTTCAAGAGATTCAAATCCTTTTGCCAGGAGGTTCAAAGGGGCCATTTCAAGAGAAGCTTCATGATTCAAATAAACATTTTATAATTGTTAGTCACGGGGTGTTCTGTGAAATTCTGGGATATTGGAGTTCCCTACTGGCCTGCAGAGCTGGGATGCAGATTTAGGAGTGCCCTGAGCTAGCTCTGCATGTAAAACAATCCCCAAATAAGCATGCACTATTTTAGAAAAGGTGACATAAATTTCACTGCCTACACACAAGCACAGAAATAGCTCCTGGAGCTGGCTGAGCCTGCCTGTAACAAAATGCCAGACTCTGCTGAGCAGCCAGTGAAAACATAACATCCTTAGCCTCCTGACCCCCCTTTAAAATTCACTTGGAAACATTTTGTTGATCTATAAAAGAATAACAGAGCATCTAGCACCTATGAGTTATTGATCTCTCTACTAAAATTAGGCCCCTCCAGCCCAGTGGTTAATATAACACTCAGATAACTCATTGCTAGGTAATCCCAGAGCCTGGGGGGACCCTCCCTGGTTTGCCTGCAGTGGGTATTAACCACTAATCAATCTACAAAATGACAATAAACAATTATGGAAAAAAAAAACAATAGAAAAACCTACAGATCCCTCTATGAAAAATAAATCTCTAAAGCCTGGTACTCCTGTGAAAACACAGCACTTGCAACCTGCTGACCTAGTCAGGAAAGTGTTTAAAAATTCACAGAACTCCTATGTAATGTCCCCTTTCCCTAAGGCTGGAATTCCAGGCTGGAGGAGCTGCCTCAGAACTTGGGCAAATCAGCTTTTCCTGCTGAAATGTTACATGACATCTGCCATGCCCTCTGATGACCCTCAAGTAATTGAAAGAAATGAAATATCTGTACTTTGGAGTTTCTTCCATTACCAAAATATCCCCTGTCCTCCTCCATCCCCACCATTCTCAGGGCTGAAATTAAGATTACTCACCTGCAAGAACTACTCCCTCTATAAACTTTGGAAAACTCCAAATCCTCTGCCTGGAATTGGGCCCTGAAAAAAATTTTTGGGGGGGATGGAAAGAGCAGCCAGTCTTGGATTAATTAAAACTTGGCTGTTAAAACCTTTCTGAATTTGCACAGTGCCTTCAGCAGGCAAAGGGTGCAGGAGAGAATATCAAATATAAAATGTCTGTACAAATAGAATGTCTGTACCAAACTGATTCCTAGAGGAGCCAACATCTGAAAGTGAAAACTGTCATTTCAGATCATCAGGAAATTGAATTAGCACACACAGCTGGAGATTAGCTGTCATTTAGGAAGATCCAATCAGGGCTTGAAAGGCAAGATAGGAACTGTCTCCCTTCAAATTACCTCAAGAAGTGTAGGGAAAAAAGGTGTTTCCATTAAAACGAGGCACTCAGAGAACTCAGAGATGCACTGAGCTCATCAGACTTCATTTAGTTTTCTTTCTAAAGAGCAAATTGCAGTTTGCCTCAACAAAAATAACGAGCTGCACCTCAGGATCATTAGGTACTTCATCATAAATAGCTTTTTTTTCATGCCCAGTTCCACAAATTCTCTGTGGCTGGGTGTTGGGTCTCCTTATCACTTCTCCTTTGCACAGCACTTCAAAACAGAGGGGCTGGATCAGGTGGGTCTTGTCTCTTCTGGGCTTAACTGCCTTTTAATTTCTGAATTGAGCTTAAAATCCCCTTAAAAAGTGAAGCCACTGTGTGGCCATGCATTCCTTGTGGTCAGCTGCAGGTTATTCTCTGTCACCCTGCTGTCCCCTCCCTCTCTCCCAGCTCCATGTGCTCAGTGCTGCTTTTATTCCCATTCCAGTGCCCCTATTGCCATATTTCAGCCTCCTGGGAATGACCAGAAAGGCCAGATCCCCAGGATGCAGGAGCCATGGGGAGAACAGGGAAATCTGGGGGTTGAATTGACCCCTTCCTTTGGTCCCCAAGCCAAGTGACCCTGGTGGAGAGCCCATCCTTCAGGGCAGGAGCCACCCCTGTGCCTTCTCCATGGAAAAGATTGAGGCGCCCCAGTGCAATAAAATAAAATAAAATAAAATAAAATAAAATAAAATAAAATAAAATAAAATAAAATAAAGCAAAGCCAGAATCAGGCACAGGACAGGGCTCGTGGAGATTGAGCACGCTCCAGGCTCTTGGCTTTACAGCCCCACTATCCCATTATCCTCCTGAATTCTGCTCCCACGCTGCAGCCCAAGGCAAAAGCAGAAATCCCTTCACCTCAGGATTTGCAGATCCTAACACAGCAGGGCTCTGAACTTGGTGAGGCTGCCTAGAGCCTGCTGCTTTCCTGCAGCTCATCATTTCATAGCAGCTGCCTACAACCACCCTTTCTTTTGCCTCCAGCTGGAGAAACCAATGGCTTCTGTAACTTTTCCCCCTTTTTTCTTTCTTTTGGCTCACAGTCTTTTGGGAGAACAGAGATAACAAATCAGATTTTCTCCAGGATCATGACCCAGAGCTGATCAAAGCAGGGGAACGGGAAGAAGTGGAGGAGGAGATCAGAGTGCAGGTGAGCCTACAATAGCAAGAGGACACTGCTCACGTGCATTACCTGGGGAGATTTTTCTCCAGCTGTAAGAACTGGCCCTGGCACAGCCCTTCCCTCCTTCCAGAGTCCCTGCTGCTTGTTCTTTGCTTGTTCAGCTGAACAATTGTGGCAGAACAGAAAACTGAGGGAGGTTCCTCTGTGTTTGTCTTGGGCAGGTCGATGAAGTGATGCAGGAGAAGCTGCTGAGAGTCAAAGAGGCTGTGGATGGAGAGACAGGTCCTCAGGCCAAACCTGGCAAAGAGAAGGTAACAGCAGCAAGGGGGGAGAAGTGAGGGGCAGCCTCAATTCCATCAGTACAAACCTCAGGGACAAACATCAAAATGTCCCCCCTGAACATTTACGAGTCAGGAACATCTGAAAATCTCTTCACCTGTGGCTGTTTTCAGGGCCTTCTCCATTAGCTCTTGCTCTCTGGCTTGCATAAATATTGCTTAGGGCAAGTTGAGCTATTCCAGAGATAAATCACTACAAGATATTTCAGATTTTCGCCTTCCTGAAATCCTTGGATGCAGTCAAACAGCAAAATGGAAGCAATCCCTCTCTTTAGTCTGACCAGTTCAGATTAATAGTTTTCCAAGGAAAATAGGGATCTGGAGGCCAGTGAGTTTTCCAGCTGCTGGCTGTTTTCCTCCTGAATAAGGACTGGTTATTGTGTTTCAAGACCATACCCCAAAAAAATTCCCTCTGAATGTTTTGATGTAACCTTTCATTTGTCTGTAACACCACATAGATCACACACAGCCAGGTACTCATTAAGTTACTACATCCTACTGAAGGGTTTGGGAATTTGCAATTAAGCCAAGTTTATTTAAGCATAAAAAATAGATTAAACCCCCACCAAAACACAGCAAATGTCATGTTCATATCTAGTTTTACAGCATTATCATACGAAGAATTCCACAGCTTGTGGTTCTCTAAAATTCCTTACCAAAGCATTTAAATTAGAGATCATGTCAGTGCAAAATAACTCAAAGCTTCCACCCCACCACTCCATCAGCAGATCCACTTCAAACCCTCAGGGCAAATAGCCAGCCCTAATCTCGTGCTGTATTTCATTTCTGTGATACCTTGTAGCATGCAAATACTTGCTGTTGCTCTACTTCTACTCAAATTATCTTTAAAAATGCTCTTTCACCTGACAAACCTCCAGGGACAATCTAATAAGAAAAGACTGGGGCAGCTCTGAAAGCTGATCCCACTTGGATTCCTAAATCTGTTTCAAAAATAGGGGGGGCCTAAGACAGACAGACAGACAGACAGACAAAATATTGCAACAATCTCCCCCAAGTTTTCCTGGGCAGACACATTTAGATCAGCTGGTCAGTGCCCTGCTGCAAAATGTCACACTGGAATTACAGAGCTTTATCTTAGGGGCTGGGTTGGGGGATTTTTTCCCTTCAATGTAATGTTGGAATAGCTTAGGATGGAGGGAGATTATTTAACTTTTATCTTCCCAAGTTGTGCCAGTAGCCTGAGAGAATGAGACAGGGAAAGAAGAAGTACTAATTAGATAATGGAAATTCCTTAAAGATTTCTCTAAAAAGCCCCACCCAACCCAAAAGAGTTTTTTTTGAGGAATGGGGAACCAAAGGAAAGGTGCAGTGTTAGTCAAAACACATCTTCCCTATGCAAAGCCATTTAAAATGCCCATTCAACATTGGCAAAGGCTTTTTCCAGTTAGGATTTGCATAAATATCTGAGCCATAAACCAAACCAGTGCATACCTGTGCACACAGACTGCAGATCTGCTTCAGGATAACCTGCTCTAGATAATAAGAATAATATGAGCTGGAAGGTTTTGGAAATAGCTCATTAATTTATTATTCAGCAAAAAAAATCTCCAGTTTTCCAAGCAACATCTGAGGTCCCATATGTCTCCCCTCAGCTATGCAGCATGAAATAACTTTTCAGGTTCAGGTTCTCATTGCAGCCAGGAGTTTGTCTGAGTTCAGTGTGAAACATCCCCCTGCCAAAACCAAAGGGGATATTCTGCATTCTCAGGAGGATTCAATGCTCTTCAGAGAAATCAGACCTTCCCCTGCACTCTGGCACTGGGCAAGGGGCAATGAAAGGGGAATTTCTTCGGGAGAACTTTTACAGGTGGAATTTTGTGTCTGGGGCCATCATCCCAAATTCCTGATGCCACGTTTGGCCATTCCCTCTGTTTTAGGGAGGGATTTCTGCTCTCTTTGTCAGGGAATAATCCCTACCAGAGGTTGGTGTTCTGTGCCTTCCCAAGCCTTAAGACCAGTAGTTCACAACTCAGAAAATTTCTGTCAAATCCATATTAAAGACAAAAAATCTGCCTGACCCACAGGAACCAATCTGAGGTTTAAGGTCCCTTTTGTGGGGAACACAGCAAGGACATTTTGGCACTGGATTCTAAAGGGAAATTTCTCCCCTCCAGTTCAGTGTTCCAGACATCCCAGGTCTTAGAGTTAAGAAAAACAATATATAACATCTCCAGGCCTAGCCAGAGCCACTCCTTTATTTCCAAAGTTCTTTATCACTGCTTCCCAAACCTTCAAGTACCACTTACTGCTAAAAGCTGACACTTAGCCCTACCAAGAGCTGCTCTTAGAGCTCCTGAAGATAAGAGGAGTTTCTTTGGAGTGTCTTCCAAATATCAAACCAAAATATCCCCTGTCCTCCTCCATCCCCACCATTCTCAGTGCTGAAATTAAGATTACTCTCCAGAGCAGTAGAGTGATGTGGAAATAGCAAAACTAATGAGATTGTAGCTAATACTCAATAAAACACACTGCTGTTACTGGAGTCACAGATCCTGTGTGTGGTGCTGTTCACAGGGGTCCCAGGATGAGGGAAGAGATGGGAATCTTGACTCCATGTTTCAGAAAGCTGATTTATTCTTTTATGATATATATATATTATATTAAAAGAAAATTATACATTAAAGCTATTCTAAAAGAGTAGAAGAAAGGATTTCATCAGAAGGCTTGAAAAGAGAGGAATGGAATGATAAAATCTTGTGACTGACCAGAGTCCCA
>JAYDZK010000002.1:3494862-3510406 GCA_034509185.1 Euphonia xanthogaster
CGATCTGGTATAAAGAAATGAGGCACATGAGTCAAAATCTGTGGTGAAATTGTGGTGAAAAGATGAAAAGAGCAGGTTGTGTTTTTCTGGCCTCTTCCAGCTTCTTCCCTGAGGGATTAGGGAAGAGAAGGGTGTCCAGTGGTTAGGAGGGTAGCCAGAGTCTCAGGAGCTTTTCCCCTCTGGGAAGCTGCTTAGATATTTTACTTCAATATATATGTATTTTTAAAAAAAGGTATAAACAGTCTCTGGAGCAGCTACTTGGACCCCACACCCTTTTCCTTCCTGCTTCCTTCTTGAGCAAGGGCCATATCCCCCCTCAGCCACAGAAGTGGGTTCCAGAAAAATCATGGAATAAGAATCACACAACTGGGAAAGGTCTCTGAGAGATCATGGAGTCCAGCCCTTAACCTGCCCTGCCAAGGCCACCACTGAACCATGTCCCCAAGTGCCACATCCACACAGCTTTTAAATCCTGGAGAGCTGTGCCAATAAAAAAAAAAAAATTAAAAAAAATGTCTGATATCCAAACAAAAGGAAGGAGAGAAGCTTCTTCCCTTGGAGCAAAATGACCCTGGGATGCTTTCCCATGTAGCAGTGGCACTGCTGGGTAAGGATATGGTTTTTCCCTTTGGGCTGCAGTCAAGCACTGCAACATTGGCTGTTCTGGCCCTCACTCTGCTTCAGAACATCCAAAAATATTTCTCTGCTCTGAAGTCACTAACTGCTGCTTGCTTGTGTGGTCCTCAGGAAAGCAAGGCACCTGTGAAGAAAAAGATCTCTGAGCTGGAGAGGGATCTGACTCCTCACAGGTAAGGAGAACCTCTCTGCACTAGATCTCCAATATCAACGTTGCTTTTCCTCGTCTTCACCACCACACACAAACTCAAATCCCCATTTTGCCCTCACACACCAGCAGGAGCAGTCCCAGCCCCTCCAGGCAGGTGAGCTGCAGCTGGCAGAGCTCAGCACACGCAGCATCTCAGCAGCAGGCTGGCCCTGGCTGCCCCCTTCCCCCTCTCTGCAGCTGCAGAAGCACCTGCCTGGTTTGCTGACTCTCAGATTTCCCACCCCAATAAGGGAGGCTGCAGCCAGGCCCCTGCACTCCCCCAGTCCCCTCAGTGGCTGAGCTGTAGTGACCATGCCAGAAATCAGTCTCATGGATCAGTCAGAGTCCTGGCAGACCTGGCCACTTCTTGTGGACCCTTGCTCTTTGAAGCACTCTTATTTCATTTGGAGGATCTGGGAGGATTTCTTCTTCTGCCCTGCCATTTTCATTGATAGTGATGTGTTCCCTGAAAATCCAGCCATTTTTCACACAGCACAGAGGCATCACTGCAGGGAGCAGCTGATCCAGGAGCAGGGCTGGAGAGCAGCACAGTGCCAAACCCAGTCAGGGAAATTCACCCCACAAACCCATTTGTGCAAGAACAGCCAGACCTGGACTCCATCATTTGGGTGCTGGCACCACACAATCAGCCAATCATCTCTCTACCTGCTTTAAAATATATTTTAAAAAATTAAAAAACACCTCCAAGCAAATATTTAAAATCCATGTCTCAATATAACAGAGCAGGACCTCTTCTACAGAACAGAGCCAAAATCTGATATATTCCCAGCTTTTAAAGCTGCTCTTGCACATACCTGATTCTTTGGATATAAACTTACCATGCAGCCAGCTGAAAACATGAGCTTTTTAGGAGCTGGCTTTTTATCTGGCATTTTGGCTCCCTGCTTTTCTCTTCCCTGCTGAGCATTTCAGAAATAACCCAGAGAGGGGCTGAATAAGAGATTCAAAATCTCCCTTTTGGCCCAGTGAAGGGGGCACAGGGGGCTCCAGTCAGCACAGAGTGGTCACATCACCCTCCCTTGGAGGGGACATGCATCATTTCACTGGCACAGTAAAAATAATAAACCAGGACAAGTAGAAGTCTTGCTCCCACCAGAGCTGCCAGGTTAGTCCCATTGCACCTTCTGCCTGGTTTATGATGCATTCCCAACATAAAACCACCGAGGATGAAAGCAGGAGTCAGAGCAGCAAAATCAACCTCGTTGAAGGTGCATTAAATTTTGGATTTGCTTATTGCTGCTCCTGCATTAATTGTGCCACTAAGACTGCATAAACATAAAACTCCTCAGCTGAAATGGAAAAAAGGCTGCAGACCTCAAATTATACCTGGAGGTTTATTAGCCAGCTGAGAGGCACTATTAAATATATTTATTGTAGCCAGACCAGGACATCCCAATTAAGAGAGGTGAGAAAGACAGAATAATTGAGGGGGAAAGAATGTGAAAAGTGTGGAAAAACACTGAGAGATCTAAAAAGACTCAAATCAATATTGTTTATGCTGTCAATACACTGAGCATTTCTGACAGGTTTATTCAGTTTACATCATCCTGGAAGCAGTATTACTCCATAAAACCAAGTGCCAGAAATGTCCTTGAAATTAATACTTAGAATTCCAAGAGAGAGTGTAGAGAGGATCCACATCAGTAGCAAACCACACTCAAATTTAAGTGCTTTAACTCCTTCATTATTGGGATCTACTTCCAGCCACTGATGGAGATGGGGAGAAACTTCCACTGGGAACTTTTGCCCATTTGTTGGAATCCCAAACTGGTTTGGGGTTGGAGGAGACCCCAAAGCCCATCCAGTGCCACCCCTGCCAGGGGCAGGGACACCTCCCACTATCCCAGGTTGCTCCAAGCCCCGTCCAGCCTGGTCTTGGGCACTTCCAGGGATGGGGCAACACCTCCACTGGATATTTTCCCCCCAGTCCCCCTCTGAGCACAGCCCTGCAGGTGGTGGATCTGAGTAAGGCATTCCCAGTGTGTTCCCAGAGACATGAGGCTGTCTGTTGCCAACCCAATAAATTCCAAGAAGAATTAATGAATTAGTACTAATTGGAGAGCTGGGTGAACAGGTATAGTAGTGTTAGGATTGCCATTATTGTGTAATTTAAAAATAATTTCCCAGTAATTGATATTAATGAATGAGTCCATTACACAAGTCATAACTGATCTGGCATCACCTGAAATGGGTAAATGGAGTCAGCAGGAGAGGGGGACCCAGCCTGTGAGGGAGGGAAAGAGATTGCTCAGCACAAGGCAGAACTGTGCTTATTGATTTCACCCTGATGGCACTAATCATGCTACCTGGGAGCCACAGAGGGCATTTATAAAGCTGGGCAAGCAAATGCCTCCCAGGCTGGCTCAGTTCTGAGAGCACTGAGCTTTTCCTGACCATTTCTGAGTGATGTCTCTTGCCTGTAGGACCATTGATTCCCTGTTCCAGGAACTTGCAGAAGAAGGATTGCTCATCCAAGTCAAGAACGTGAATCTCTCTGACTACATGGGTAAAGTACCCCTTCCACAGCAAATGTGTGTCTGATCAAACCTCCAGCCATTCCACCTTCACTGACCCCTATTTTCAGTCAGGACTGAGTTCAAGTCACTGCACTTTGAATATCTAAAGCCAGGTATGCAAATCAAGGCTGCTCAGGAGCTTTCACTTCTGCTACTGAAGCCTTTTGCAGAGCTGGTGTTTAACTCCAGGCAGCAGCACCAGCAGCCTTGAAGGGTTGTGGATGTCACAGCCACTCGGGGCTGGAGCCACAGCCCCCTCTAAGGAGCCCTTGCCAGGCAGTGCCAAGACAGTGCCAGTCTAACAGAGCAGGGGTCATAATCCATCATGCAGAATATTTCCCAGAGAGCAGCAAAAATTGTGCCTCCAGCTTTTGTTGTGTTTTGTGAAGGCTCAGCCCCTTCCCTGCACCTCCCTGGCTGCCCATGAACCTTGAGCAGTGCTTTGAGGCATGTCTGGCCCTTCGTGTGAGTAAGAAGTGTCTCTGCCTAGTTCTGCATTTCACAGTCCTCTTGTCTGGTTTCTGTTAGCTGCAACTAACTGCTTATCTATGCTCTACAGAGAAAAAAGGGGTAAAAAAACCCCAAACCCCACATTTGCAGACTTCAGAGGGGTCTAACACCGTGCCCACAAGCATTTGGTGACACACAGTGAAATCACAGCTTCATAACAGCAAAAAAACCCCAAGATTCAGGTATTTCAAAGGCCATGGTTTGAATTTGCAGCTATCCAGAAGCAGAAGTGCTACAGGCTGACAGAACAAGGCCAAGGCAGAAAACACAAATTCTCTTCTGTCACCCCCAAATGCCATGTTTATATAAACTCTTAGAAGCACCAGTTCAGCCTCTAGAGCCTCTGCCCATTCCTCTGAAGAGCTGTTCATTCTCTCAGTTAAGTGTCCCATCCACTTCATGCTCATTAAAGACCACCAAGTAAAGGAAGATTTTCATTCTTCCTTTGTTCTCCCAACCTATCAAGGACACTCCTGTCCAACAAACATTCCCCCACCACAAATGCTTTTAAAACAGCACATCTCCAAGCATTTTTTGAAATCCAGAAAAACTCTCTTGAAGGTTCCAAGGAAACAGTCAAAGCCTGCAGAGAAAGAAGCCTTCATCTGCTCAGCCTTCCAGGGCTGGAGCCTAAGGAAGGTCACTTCCAGTTCCTGGGGAAAGGACAAAGAGTGGAACTGTGCTACACAGCCACTAAAGGCACTGAAATGTCCCCCCTCTATGACAAACTGACATCACTGAACTAATTTTCTTGGTGACCTTATCTAAATTAGTCAGAGAATATCCACTGTGATTTATGTGCAGTTGCAATTAAACCCTTTGATGCCTTCTAATTAAATCTGTGAAGATTAATTCCTATCCCATTCTTTTGATTTCTCCTTAAATAAAAGATAAAACCTGAAATTAATTTTATTCTTCAGAGGGGAGGGGGCAGTTGCACCAGGGCTTGTCTGCCTTTTTGCCCCCAAATTATACCTCCACTTTTGCTCTTAACCACTGCTAATTTGCCTCTGCTCCAGAGGCCTCTTGCCCTCTGCCTTTCTATCTCCAGTAAAACATAATATATTATTATTTTTCAATAATAATCACCATAATGATGTGTAATTTATGCTAAAAATAATCACTGACTGCATCACAACTGGTTTTCCTGCTTGTGGCCCATCCTCCTCTATCTTTGTTCTCCAGCAGTGCTTGGATGTGGACTTTGACAGGGCAAGCAATGTGATTATAGCTCTGCAACCAGAGCCAAGGCAAGATTAAATCATTTCAGCTCATGTCAGGGATTTTTAGTTTCCTTGGGTTGTTTTGTGGAGGTTTTTTTGAACAAAAGGGGGGGGAAAAAGAAGAGGTGAAGAGCAAAGCAGAGGGCCCCACCAAATGAGGTGACACGCTTCCACAGCGAGGAGCTGAGAGGGGACCCAGCCAGGTAAATGCTTGTTAAAACAGCTTCTCCCCCTTTTTGAAATCCTTCTGAGAGCTCATGGTTCACTGGGATTCTAGCCCTGCAAAATCCCAAATCCAGGAATCCTTTGCCAGAAGCGTGATTTATGGCGCTGCTAATGATTCTTCTCCACAAAGTTTCTTTCAAAGGTTGCTGGAAACCGTCTGCTCTCTGCTGAACAACTTCCCCAGCCTGTTCAGCTTCAGCTTCCCTCTGCACTTCACCTTTCTCAGGGCCACATTCCACCAGAAGATTGCCCAGTTGGGTCCCTGAGCCTGGCTCTGCTGAGTGTGTGTTCCAGCCCCGTGCTGTGGCAGCTCCTCATTCCCTGACTGATGCTTGCTGTGTCACATTTGCTGAGCTCCTGCTTCCTCCTCACAGGCTACCATGACTGTCTGATGAGCATCCTTCGTGCCACAGGTGCCCAGCCCGTGCCCTGCATCCCAGAAGTCAGAGAGCTCGTGGCACTCTATGGAATACTGCCCTTGGGTAAGAGCACAGCAGAGAGCAAAACACTCTGAGGCTTTGCTTCCTGCCAGAAACTGCATTTGACTGGCTTTGACAGGGTTGATTGGTGGCAATCTGAAGCCTTTTGCAGTCTAATTGTTTTTCACTGAAGCCTTCAGAGTGGGGGCTGTGCCCTTGAACAGTGCAGAGAGGCAGGTACCCCCTCCCCTGCCCATCCCTGCTTGCATGGCCACAGTTTGTGAATGGCAGCACATCAAGGGAAACCAACTGGGAAAGATAATAGCTAAAACAAGCTCCAGTGATCCAAACTAACCAAGTTGAGGGAAGGGCTAAGGTTGCAGTTTACCTTTTACAAGCTGGCTAGTGTTACTGGTGCTGCACAGTGCAATTGTTGGAGGGATTGCTCTGGCCACATTTTGTACATCACAGAGAAAGAGCACCTGTGAATGCCCTTGCAGTTTTAATGCCAGGCTTAGCCAATATCTAGCCAGGCTTTGCTGGGTCAGGTTGTTTGCTTATAGTGTAAAATCTATCCCATTTTTCACTTGGGAATGGCATTGTGCCAAACCCCAGTGATTGCAAGAAGTGCCTGTCTCAGGGGCCTTTATTAAATCCTCCTTTGAGCCCCTTTCCACTCCTGATTGCATTTTCCAGCCTCAATACTTCACTTGCATCCTTGTCCATTCCTGAGTGGATCTCAGGGAGATTTTAACTCCTCCAGGCTGTGTCAGTGTCTGCTCATCCCCTTTAGAGGGCAAAATCACCAACATCTGCCTGCCTCCCACCCTGGAGCACAGAACAAACACAGAACTTCTGCTTTCCTCTCCTTCCAAAGTGCTCAGGTTATTCTCTCCTCAGCCTGGATGGGGCTCTTCCCACCTGGAACAGCACCCTCAGCTGGTTTGGGGCAAGGCTGAGGGTCTGACTGCAATCAGCTGAGAGAGCTCAGCAGTTATCCCTGTCTGCACAATGTATTTCATGTATTCCCAGACTCCTCCAAAGCTGTGTTTTGACACCATCTGATCTAGGGAAATCAAGCCCTGAGACACCCCTTAATCAAGAGAACCCATAAATTTTCTGCCATTTATACAATTGGCAAAAATTCTAGGGAGAGGAGACCCTGGACTAGTTAAACAAACAAAAGGTACTTGCAAGAGCAGTTTGAAAAATGCCTTTGAGTAACAAAAGCTATTACATGAGCCAGAAGAAAAAAAAAAGGTACAGGAATGGTTTCACCTATGGGGTGATCTGTTACGGATGACATTTCACTTAATTGGTCTCCAAACTAGTTCATCATGAGATAATTGTGTATCACAGAAGTGAAAGTTTTTCTCAAAATAGCCACCTGATGGCAAGGAAAGCCCCAGCTTAAATGGCATTAAGAAAATTACAAGCAGCTGAAAGGAGAAAGAATAGTAGAAGCTATACTTCATCTTTAACACAGAGGAGTCTGCTGCTCCCCTCCTAATAAATCTTTGTGCAGTAGTAATGGATTGCTGTGGAATGACCAAATATTAATAAAGCCTGGGTGGCTGACAACTCCCTACACCCTGCACCGTGCTGGAATAATGGCATTTGTCTCTGTGCTCGGTTCCCTGCCATTTATTTGGGATGTTAAACCATTAGGACACAGATAACCACCCTGATTGGATTTGTTTTAAATAGCAGCCATCCCCATTAGGCCAGAGGGATCCTCCAGGCTGGGGCAAAGGCTCCCTCTGCAGCCCATCGGTTTGGGGGCCACTTTCACTGCCACAGTCTGAGGGACACCAGGCTGAGAGGCCTCCAGGTGCAGGGGATGCTCGCAGAGATTTTCAAACACGTTTAAACAGCACCACTGTTGGCACAGCACATCTTTAGGCATCGAGGCAAAGCGGGCATGGACAGAACATTTGACATTTCCTGCCACTTCCACCTCTGGAGGTTCACCTGTCCCCAGTTCATGTGGGGGCAGCTGCAGGGAAGACAAGTTCCATCCCCATCAACCACTTAAATCTGTGCTTGTGTTTTCCCAAGGTGAGGCTTTCCCAGGTGATGGATCATATTTGTCACAGCCAGGTTGGATTTACCTGGAGCAGCCATGGAGGCAGAGTGGGAATGCTGAGCAGACACAGCAACCCTGGCACTTGCATTTCCTCTGCTCTCAAAATCATTCTTGTAGCTCACATGGGTTTAAAAGTGAAGTTTTCCCATCAGGAGGTGCAAATAAGGGTGGGTGAGTCTTGTTCCAAAGAGAGATGTTAAATCTGCTCTGGTTATACAGAATTGAACTCAAGAGCACTCATGCCATAGGAAGGAAGCAATTAATTCATGTTATCAATTATTTACGGTGAATAAAAAAGGAGGAATCATTGCATTACCTTTATGGCAGATTTAAATGAAAGCAATAATACTTCCTTATGACTTTTTACAGGTTCCCAAACTGTCCATGAGAATGCTCCTCTGGTGAAATCCCTGTTGCTGGCAGGACCTGCTGGTGTTGGAAAGAAAATGTTGGTCCATGCCATCTGCACAGAAACAGGAGCCAACCTCTTCAGCCTCACTCCTTCCAACACTGGGAAGTATCCAGGCAAGGAGGGCCTCATCATGATGCTTCACATGATTCTCAAGGTGGGTAATTCTCCTCAAAGGTGGCCCAGTTCTTTTGTGGGACAGACAGGGAATTGTAGTTCCTCCATAACAAGGAACATACACAGCTTGGGCAAAGCTTCTCAACCCAATTTGGAGCTCCTTCCCTGCCTTCAAGTGTTCAGGAGGAATTTCTTTGGGGAAAGGGCTGCCCAGGGCGTGGTGGGTCCAAGGAACAGCTGGATGTGGCACTCAGTGCTCTGGACTAATTGAAAGGTGGTGATAAGTCAAAAGTTGGACTTGATCTTAGAGGTCTTTTCCAACCAAAATGGGTCTGTGATTCTGTGAAACCACTTGTTGACAGCCAGTGTGTGCAGCTCTGCAGAGGATTTAATGCCCCAGGAGAAGTCACTGGGAGCAGCCCTATTTTTCACATTAAGATTTATGGGAGCTTTGTGTTACCTTGAATATGAAAAGCAGCACAGATAAAGAAAATTCTGTTCTCTGTTTATGTGCACATCAGCCAGGAATGCTGGCCATGCAGCATTTAATCAAATGCTAGGCTGGGGGTGGTCAGAAATTTCCTCTCTGGGGCTGTTGCTGGACAAGAGCTCTCTCCCCTATATTGCTCTCTGTTTAGCTATCAGCAAGTTCTTCAAAAGAAGGGATCCTGCTTCAGGATTACAGGAACAGAAATATATGAGGTCTGGAAATGAAAGCAGGCATATGAACTGTGAAGAACACAGCCCAAACCCTCCTCAAAAAAAAAAAAAAATTAAAAATACACTATCCTGGCAAGATTTCTTCCAGATTCTAAGTCCTCAGCATTTCTGCTCTGGATGGGAGTTGGTAAACATTTCCAGACCAGACAAAAAAAAAAAAAAAAAAGTAGGAAAAAGCCAAAGGGAATATTTTTCCAGTGCCAGTGGTATATGAAATTTGGCCTTGCTGGGGATTTATCAGCTGTATTTTATGGAATCCAGTGTTGGGGCAGGTTTTGTGACAGGTGAGCAAAGCCACCCCCGAGGAGCTGGTGCCAAGGGAAGGGTGGCAGTGCTGTGATCACACACCTGTGGTGCTGTGGCACTGGCACTGGGCCTGGCACTCCTGACCCAGTTCAGAGCCATTATCCTGAGCTCCCAGTCCCTCCTCTCTGCACTCCATTTCTCTGCCCTCAGCTCTGGCTGCAGGCCAGTCCCTGCCAGAGCACAAGGGCTTGGAGCACAGGAGAAATGAGGGAAGCCTTTGTACTCCTGGACAAGGCTCCAGCTGAAGATAGAAAGGGGTTTTTTTGTCTACTTGCAGATAAATAATATGAACAATAAGAGGAGCAAGCATAAAATGTGTATTTATACACATTAATAAGAATACACACACACATCATGTATGTGTGTGCCTGCAGGTACAGTCAGACCCTTACATGTTTCCACATTAATTAAAAACAGCTGGAAACACTCTCCAACTCCTTCCTCAACACCATGGGGAGCAGTCCAAGCTTATTCCTCTCTACTTAAACTCTTGCAAAGGACAGACACTTCAGTGAGTTCCTGGGATGGAGTTGCTCCCAATCACATGGAATCTGGGCTCTCCAGGGCTGTTGTGTTTCCCCATGTGAGGCTTCCCCAGGTGATGGATCATATTTGTCACAGCCCAGGATGGATTTACCTGGAGTAGCCATGGAGGCAGAGTGGGAATGTGTTGTTGGTTGGGGGTTGTGTACAAATCACAAACGGGATGGGGTTGCTAGGATGTGTCTGGAGTTGTTTTATTTTTTAGCATCAGTTTTATTACATGGTTATGACAATGGGAAGATGCTATCAGCTTAGGTTTTAGGCAGCAGACTAAGAACTTAATGTTACAACTCATTTTAAAAGTTTTTTGACTAATCACATAGAGTAAAAGCATATTGGCAGTAGTTTTATCCAATCACTGTAAGCACGCCTTTCACAGCTTCCCCAAAACCCTCTACTTCTATGAATTCCCCCAGGAATGCTGAGCAGGCACTGCTGCAGGCACAGCAAAGGAGGCCCAGCATCCCTGGCACCCTTGCTTACCAAAAGGGGACTGGTTCCAGCTGCAGCACTGCTTCAAACCCTGCTGCTTCACCAGCTCAGCCAATGGCCCAGCACAGGCTTTCTCTTTCCTGGGTGTTCAGTCCTTCCCTGGCAGGGTGGGCAGGCCCTGGCACAGGGTGCCCAGAGCAGCTGGGGCTGCCCCTGCATCCCAGGAGGTGCCCAAGGCCAGGCTGGATGGGGTTTGGAGCAGCCTGGGATGGTGGGAGGTGTCCCTGCCATGGCAGGGGTGGCTCTGGATGATCCCTTGCACCCCGAGCCAGTCTGTGACCCTGTGACCCAGCACTGGCCTGTCCTAGCAGCATCCAAATCCACTGTGTTCCATTTGCATTCCCAGTTCCTGTGGTGGTTTCAGCTCTCCCCATCTGCTGAGCATTTCAGCTCAGAGCCTGTAGGTTCTCAGAGCCAGGCTGGAAACAATCCTGTCCCCACACAAATTCCACCTCTCTATTCCTGACAATGCCAAATGTGCCTCATTCCTCCTCTCTCTGCTCCAGTCCAGCAGCACTAACTCAGCCAAATACCTGCCTGTACCAGCAGGAATTTAGCAAACACCTTCAAATAATCAATTGTTGCCTGTTGTTGGGCATTTATGAGACCACAACTGGATATTGTGTGCAGTTTTGGGCTGCCCTGTTAGAACAGGCCTTGACAAGCAGCTCCAGAGGAGAGCAGGAGCGTGAGACACATCTGGACAAATCCAGCTGTCTGGGGCTAAAATAAAGCTGGAGGGAGAGGGAGTCTAGCTGCTGTTTTCAGGGTTTTCATGGGATAACACAGGGAACAGAGTCAGACTTTGCCCAGAGGTGCACAGGGATGGGACAAAAAGAAGTGGGCACAGGTAGCAACAAGGAAAATTGTTTGTGTATTTAGGAGAAAGTTTTATGAGGAACCAAAGGACAAGGAATCCCCTATATCCTGCAGGAATTTACTGCTACCCAAGCTGAGGAAAACAGCACACACTCAAAACAAATCCCTTGACAAGAGAAAGCTGAGCAGTGGTAACTGCCCTCGCCAAGAAGTTCATTTTTACCATGGTACAAAAGTCTGGTAATTTGTATTACTGTAAGATTACACTGGCAGACAAAGCATGGAAGTAGTTGGCATCTTGCAGCTGATATTTTATATTTCATATTCCCAGCTCTCAGTCTTACCTGACCCATCCCAGTCCCCCCCATCTGAGGGCCCTATGAGCAGAGATCACTGAAAATGCCCCAACTCTCCATAACCAGACACTTCTGGGCAGCTTTTTTGGGAACAGCAGCTGTTGTCAAGGCAGCTTTGTACTCCAGCTTCCCAGAAGTGCCTTTATGGAGAGTTAGTCAAGCAAAATACAGGCCTGGCACTGCAAGTTGTGAGTGGAGGACAGGAAACATGACAGCTCTTTGCCTCTTATCTTCTGATCCACACAGGCAGGATTTAGTAAATAAGGATTCATGGTGCTCTGTGAGAAAGGTGGAGTCACCTCACACTTCTGTTTACCTGTCCTATGTGCAAACAAAAGTTTCTGTAATGAAAGGAAACCCTGGAGAGCACAAAATGACCATGAGGAAACTTTGCTTCCATAGCTGAAGTGTTGGCTGCTGGCACTTACTTGGTGGGAGACGCCCCCAACAAGTGAATAGGATTGGGGGAAAATGAAACTTTAATTTGTTTCAGATGCAAAAGCCAAATTCTTTTTTTCCCCCCTGCCTCCCCTTCTCAGGGAGGGGACTCCCAGGAGACAGAGCAGCCCTGATCCAGGAGAGGCTTGAGTGTGACTCCAGGCAGGTGTTTTATTGTCACTCAGAGGAAGTGGCTTCTCATAGCAGAGCAGGGAAACACCAGCATTTCAATCTGTCCCCAGAGGAGATGGGTATGGAATAGGAAAACTGCTGCAAGAGGCTGTAAACACCAAGCTGAGCAAATCCTGCCAGGTGAGCTCTGCTTCAGAGCAAAACAGGGAGGATCTGTCTCCAGCAGGGAAGCACTTCCCAGAAATCCCCCCCCAAAACAAAACTCACCCTTGGAGCGTGAGCCAGAATATTCCACATTGAAATCTAATTCATTTCAATGAAATGTATTGATATATTTTATTATAAAATAAATATTGAAGTATTATTTATAAAATAATATTGAAATACTATTTATTTCAATTAATATCGTGTAACTGTTTCAATGTAATGAAATATTATTTCTTTACTATTTCAATAGTAAATATTATTTATTTCTAGTGTGTAATATGATAATACAATAATATGTATAATATTATATATGTTATGTAATGTTATATATTATAATTATATATTATACATTATAATATAATACAATAAGAATGTCCTATTACATAACAATTGAATGAAATAGTATTTCTTTAATATTTCATTATTTTTTATTTCAATGTAATATTATATAAAATTTTAATGAAATATTACTTATTTGATATTTCAATATGAATTGAAATATTCCACACTGGAATATTTCAGTTAAGCCCCATTTCCCAGCCTGAGCTGCCAGCTTGTGCCAATTGGCTCTCCTGTGTCCCCATAAAATCCAGGAAAGATGCAAGGAAGGGCAGGGAAGGAGGCATGGAAGCAAAATCAGATCCAGAAAGGAGCAAGGGGAGAGGGGAGAATGCCCAACTCAGTGACACAAAGACCCGGGCAGTTCAGAGGTTCAGGGCAATAAAAGTGCCAAGCAGGGGGTTAATCTCCAGCAGAGGGACCCAGCCCCTCTCCAGGGCACAGAGCACACACTGAGCTCATTGAGCCCCAGCCACACCTGGGGAAAGCTCCTTGGAGCAGCTCTGGCCAGGCTGAAGGGCTGGGGGAGAGGTGGCCGGGAGGAAATGCCAGCAGGGAAGCTGGGGGGGTGTCAGCAGCTCGGTGTGTGCCGTGCAGGGCCACAGAAATTAATATTGTCCAGAGATATTTCAGCAGCAGCAGTGCTGGGGGACTCTTACCAGCCTCCTTGGGTCTGCTCTTTAGCAACTCAGAGGTGACTGTACAAGTGTTACACCCAAAAAAGGGATGTGATGGAGTTTATTTGCATTAAATGATACAACCCCAGCATTTAGAAGCAACAGAATTTTGGAGTCCACCATTAATTTCATTTTTTTCCCACTGATTCGTGTTCATAAGCTGTATTGTCAGCCAGACCATTGTTCTGGCAGGTTGAGCAGCTTGTCCTGGTACACTGACAGAATTCTGTGTGTCTTTAGCACTTCCATGCCACAAGACTCTCCCACCACAGCTGAAATTTGGGAACAGTACAGTGAGTCTTTCTTCCAGCATCCAAAACAATTCTGCTCTTGGTGTAGCCCAGGCTGCTGGAATTCTTAGATCCTTGAAGTGTTAAGTATCAGCAGTGCTCAAACATGCAGTCATTTCTGTGAGAAAGCAGCTTGAACTTGTGTTACCCTAAGGTTAAAAATTAAATTCATCCTGTTGCAAGTCATTTTCTGCCTCACAAACCAGAACACAGGGGCATCATCTCTGTAGCACAGGAATATTTACCTGGTGATGCTCCCACTGATTAGGTCTAAGCACAGGTTTCAGTGCAGCATTTCTGGGTGTATAAAGTACAGAGCACCAAGTTTTTCAGCAATAACTTGAGCTTCCAAAAAGTCTTGGACCTTAAAAAAAGAAATCCATCAAATCATTCGAGTTTGGAGGAGCCTTGTGCAACATGTGCTGGGCAAGAATCAAATTCCTGCATTTTCAAATGTAACAATTTAACTGTTAAACTCTGGCTCCCAGAGTTTGAAAAGTTGAACCCAAGGCTTTCAAAAGTGCTGTTTGATCTTTGGTGACTCTTGACAGCAGGATGAGAGGGATTTTTTTTTTTTCTCCCATAATGATTTTCCCAAAGAGCAAATCTCACTCAGTGTGGTATTAGAAGGGTTAAGGGGCCATCTGCTGGCAGCTCCAACAAATTGTGGAATTGCAGCAAAGCTAATAAAATTTCAATTACAAATTAATTATGTACAGTGCATTTAATTATCCATGGATTCAAACTGTCCATGGATAATTCGAATGGAGCACTTTCACAGGGGGATATACAGGCAGCTGTGGATCTGCCAGCAATTTAAATTAGATGCCAGTGGATTCTGGGGGTCTCATCTGGATTTCCAAGAAGAAACAGCCAAGCTCAAACACAGCGTGTTGAATTGGGTTATATTAATGTCTGTTAACACCTGAAAAATCCTGGAATGGTTTGGGTTGGAAGGGATTTAAAGTCCATCCAGTGCCACCCCTGCCGTGGCAGGGACACCTCCCACTGTCCCAGGCTGCTCCAAGCCCCAATGTCCAACCTGGCCTTGGGCACTGCAGGGATGGAACATCCACAGCTTTTCTGGGCAGCAAACCCATGCAGGCCATTTTCTACGTTTAGCCCTTTGCCCCAAAGCAGAAAACACAGGAAATTCTCTCTTTAGGGGCCAAGGCTGAGGTTATTCATTGTGTTTCCACTTAGTGGGGAAACAAAGAGGGCAAAGAAGATGGAAGGGGGGACCACAGTCAGCGTTGTCCTGTAAGAGTTAAAAGGAAGGTGTGGTCTGATTTCAGACCTCAGGCAGCATTTCAGGGGGGCTGCTCAGCACAGAGGCCATCTCCAAGCCAAACAGGGAAAATCTGCACCTCCCAGCCTGTCCCAGAAGGACAGAGGGACACACCAGCAGTGTCCAACCTCTGCCAACAGCTTTTGTAGCCTCTGTAACCTTCCCCCACCCTTGTTTCCCACTGCAGCAGCAGGCACTGAGCAGGCTCCCCAGGGAGGTGATATCTTTTCTAATAAGTTGATTTTTCTTTTAATCTTCACTATTAACACTAAATATTTGAGTTCCTGCCATCCACCAAAGGAAAAAGCTCAGGGAGGACATGGACCTGTTGGAGTGAGCCCAAAGGAGGCCAGCAATCTGATGAGAGGGATGGAGCCCTTCTCCTACAAGGAAAGGCTGAGCCAATTGGGATTGTTCAGCCTAGAGAAGAGAAGGCTTTGGGGTCACCTTAGAGCCCCTCCTGATGCCTTGAGAAGGCTGCCCTGGAACAGAGGCCAGACAGAGTTACAGAATAAAGCAGGGATTTATTAGGAGGCCTCAATGGATCCACCTTGGGCAGCACAAGAGCCCAGCCAGGGCTGCACC